>JACEFZ010027316.1:1147500-1569036 GCA_014155875.1 Cepaea nemoralis | reverse complement strand
CAAAGCGGAGGTAGAGGCTTTGAAAACTGCAGCAGAAATGCTCCTGATGGAGGAAAATAAAGAGAAGCAAATAGCTATCTTCACAGATGCAAAGTCAGCTGTCTCAATACTCAAGAGCAATAACAGCACAGAACTAACTGACCTAAGAGCAGCACTCCATGGTCTATGCCAGAAATCCAAAAAAGTTGTAATACAGTGGATCCCATCACATTGCAGTATACCTGGAAACGAAGAGGCTGACAGACTGGCAAAAGAGGGCGGACGACTACCACAGCCTGACATAGACATAACCTATAATGAGGCAAAGAGGTTGATAAAAAGCACTTATAGAACCAAATGGGAATCTGAGCATCCAGGCCATCAGAAGGATGATGCATATTACAAACTCGACCGAAGAGAACAAGTAGCAATCTTCAGACTCCGCACAGGACATAACAGGCTGAAATACCACTTGTTCAATAAACTAAAGATAGGAGATACCGATGAATGTAATTGTAGAACTGGAAAAATGACAGCAAAACATTTGCTGCAGGATTGCCCAACGTATGCAGAACAGAGAAAGATATTTTGGCCCACACCTGCTTCATTTGAGGACAAGCTCTATGGAGATATCAACAAGCTCAAGTTGACCGCAGCTTACTTTAACTACATACAGGTTGACATTTAAAGGTGCATGAAGACCCAGAGGCATGAAATGGAATATTGCTTGGATAGCAAATCCATTATGTGGAAAGTCCAAATCGAAAGCTCGCTGTGTGGGCTTCATAAAAGGTGGAAAAGTGTCCTAGTGGCACGAAATGGAATATTGCTTGGATAGCAAATCCATTACGTGGAAAGTCCGAATCAAAAGCCCATTGTGTGGGCTTCATAAAAGGTGGAAAAGTGTCCTAGTGGCATGAAATGGAATATTGCTTGGATAGCAAATCCATTACGTGGAAAGTCCGTATCTAAAGCCCACTGTGTGGACTTCATAAAAGGTGGAAAAGTGTCCTAGTGGCACGAAATGGAATATTGCTTGGATAGCAAATCCATTACATGGAAAGTCCGAATCGAAAGCTCACTGTGTGGATGTCATCTGCAGACTGCATACTTCTGGTTTCCGGAAGAACAGCCTATGGTGAACGGAAGGCCCAATATACGGAAGTGAGGCTAAGCAGCCATGTGCAGGACGTGACGATTCCTTGGGTGAGCCCAGTACCAGAGCGCTATGTATCGGCTCTGCAATTATGGAAGCCTCCTTGGATGGCGGGGAATGCCCATGGTCTGCCCCTGCCTTCCCTTGAGGGCTGACCAGGATCTGTGGCTGTTCTATATGGACCAGCTGGGATGGGGGATAACACCACAACAGTGAGAGTCAAACGTCCTAAGAAACCCCCGGGAAGGTTAACCCGGTCAACAAATGCCCGCAGAAGTCGGATGTGTCGGCCTAACGGCGCAAGAACGCAGCTCTGCTGTAAACAGGCACAACGCAATCACATCCGAAAAAAAAACTCCGGATGAACGAAGAAGAAGAAGAAGAAATACCTGATTCACAAACCTCAAATACATGGTTCACATTCTCCACATACTGAGTTCACAATCCCTACAATTACCACATAGTGGGCTCACAATCACGACATACTGGGTTCCCAATCCCCACATTCTTGGTTCACAATCACAACATACTAAATTCAATATCCCCACAATCCTCACATACCGGGTTCACAATCCCCACAATATACACATACTGGGTTCACAATCCCACATACCAGGTTCACAATACCCACAACCCCTTCATATCAGGTTCACAATTCCCACAGTTCCAACATACTGGGTTCACAATCCCAACATACCGGTTTCATAATCTTCACATACTGATTTCACAATCCTCACATATCATGTTCACAATCCTCACATACTGGGTTCACAATCCCCACATACCGAGTTGATAATCTCCACATACCGGGTTGACCATCTTCACAATCCCAACATACTGAGTTCACAATCCCAACACACCAGATTCACAATCCCCACATACCGAGTTCACAATCTGCACATACCGGTTTGACAATATCCACATACTGCGTTCACAATCCCCACATACCGGGTTGACCATCTCCACAATCCCAACATACTGAATTCACAATAGACACATACCAGGTTCACATTCCCCACAATCCCCACAAACCAGATCCACATTCCCCACATTTCCCACGTGTTCAAAATCCCACAATCCTCACAATCTCGACATATCGGGTTCACATCCCCCACAATCCCCACATACTGGGTTCACAATCTCCACAAAAACCACATAAGGGGTTCATAAACCATTCAATCCTCGTATCCCCGGTTCTCCCCCGATGTGTCTCCACCTTGCCGTGGTGGGGGAGCTTGCGTGTCCCATCGACCCCATGTGCTTGCCGATGGATGAAAAACTACATTTCGGACAGCATATGGGATAGGGACCAGGCTAAGAGAGACACAACCTGCTGCTCTGCAGGTAGACTGAGGATAACAGTCAAAATTTAAGCTCCGGCGCACGAAGCCACAATCTTAGTCCAGATACTTACACAAACGCCTCCACCGATAATGGAGGTGAGATACTGGGCACGCTACATGCCCAGTTCAGATACTTGTCCGAAGGCTCTCAGCTGGGGGATATGAGGGATCCCCGGATGAGAGGGCCTGGCCGTTTCTCGCTCACTGCTGTACGGAGGTAAGGTGCTGAGCCGGCAGCACATGTAGCCTACCTCGTGAGCGAGTACTAAAAGGTAGAAAAACACCTCGGTCGCACCTTCCGATGAAAGTCTTTAACCGTACTCATAGAGTGAGTGTAGTCAAAGATGGAAAATTGTCTCGATGACACGAAATGGAACGCCTGGCTTGCGAATCCATTACGTGGCAGACCAAAGGAAAAGCTTGCTGTGTGGAAGTCGAAATAAGAGTCTAACTTGTCTCGAACCTGAGGAAGGCTAACCTCATTAAAAATGCCCGCTGAAGCCGGAAGTGTCAGTCTACGGGCGGCAAAATAAAAATGGCACTACGCAACTACGTCCGAGTGAAATGTCTTTCGTGACCGGAAAAGCTCTAACTAGTCTTCCCTCGTGCTAGGAAAATCTACCTTGTTTCCGAATGCCGCTCTTGCTCGGAACAGCTCTGACTAGGTAGTTCTCCTAATGTCCTTCGTGCCTGGAACAGCTCTGAAGGGCACAGAGACAAGCACATGTCCGAACCGAAAACTCGCTGAGTGGATACCGTCTGCAGACTGGCCTGGTTTGTGCGGGAGCGGCCCGTGGTGAAGGAACGCCCAATATGTTGAAGTGAGGATTTAAAGCAGCCATGAGCAGGACGTGACGATTCCCTCGATAAGCCCAGGACCAGGGCGCTATGTGTCGGCCCTGCAAATATGGAAGCAGCCTTGGATGGCGGAAAATGCTATGGACTGTCCCTGCCTCCCTCTTAGGGATGACCGTTGTCTTCGACCGTTCCAACTTGGCCAGCTGGGTTGTAGATGGCACCACAAAAGTGAGTCTCCCAGGAATGCTACCTGGTCAAAAAAGCACGCTGTCGTCGGGTGTGTTGGCCTACGGGTTTCGGCCCAAGGGCGCATAACAGACACACCGCAATCACATCTGAAAAAACACTCCGGATGAACGAAAAGAAGAAGAAGAAGATATCCCCGGTTAGCATTCTCCACAATCCCCACATACTGGGTTCACATTTCTGACAATCGCCACATACTGGGTTCACATTCCCCATAATCCCCATATACCGGGTTCACAATCCCCACATATGGGGTTCACAATCCCCACATACCGTACTCACAATGCACACATAGCGGGTTCACAATCCCCACATACCGGGTTCTAAGCCAGCCGCAGGCGACATGAGATCAGGTCGCTTTGCGTTGATTTGAAATGAACATGGTCATTGGCCGTCCAAAAAACAATACCACACCCATCATTGTGTAGCAGGTCGTTTGCAGGAAGTTACTCTCATCATGGCGCGCCTAAAGACTCCCGCCTCCTGCCATTTCTTCTCTCTCATGCACCCTCATGCCCAGGGTATTGGCCATGTCCACACCCTCATGCCCAGGGTATTGGCTATGTACCCACCCTAATGCCCAGTATATTGGCTATGTCCCCACCCTCATGCCTAGGGTGTTGACCATATCCCCACCCTCATGCCCAGGGTATTGGCCATGTCCACACCCTCATGCCCAGGGTATTGGCTATGTACCCACCCTAATGCCCAGTATATTGGCTATGTCCCCACCCTCATGCCTAGGGTGTTGACCATATCCCCACCCTCATGCCCAGGCTGTCAGCCATGTCCCCCTCCCCCCTCATGTCCAGGCTGTCAGCCATGTCCCCCTCCCCCCTCATGCCCAGGGTATTGGCCATGTCCACACCCTCATGCCCAGGGTATTGGCTATGTACTCACCCTAATGCCCAGTATATTGGCTATGTCCCCACCCTCATGCCTAGGGTGTTGACCATATCCCCACCCTCATGCCCAGGATATTGGCCATGTTCTGTGTCAATCATGGTGCTGGCCGACGCCTGCCCCCTTCCACCAGAAACCCAGGCCTCCCATCTCTGTTCTCTCCCAGCCACTGTGACGTGTTACATGGACAAAGTATTTCAGTCTCCCAGACATGATACCGTTCATGAGCCTGTATTTTCCAACCTTGCAGACTTTCAGTAGTACGAAGGCAAGTCAATAAGTAAGTCACACAGTTCTGTGGGATGGCAGGTAAATGTTGCTGGTGTTTTCTACATGTGTCATTAGTGACAGCAACATCAAACTTTATATTCCCGTTCCTCATGTGGCGCTAGATGTCTCATGCGCATGCGCAGCGCATAAACAAAATGGCGACTGTACTTACGGAGTGTACAACCAAAGAGCAACGTGCCGGTGTGCGGGTTTTTTTTTTGTGTTTTTTTTGTGTGCAAAAGGACTGCCTGCAAAGGACATTCATAAGGAAATGCTTCCTGATTATGCTGATAAATCGTTGTCCCATAAAGCGGTGCATAGCTGGGTAGAAAGATTTTCTCAAGGACGCTCTAAAATTGTTGATGAAATCCGATCTGGTCGTCCTGTTGAGATTGCAACAGAAGCATCCGTGCAGCCGGTGTTCAGCATACAGTATAATGCATGATCGATTGAAATTTAAGAAAGTGTGCTCAAGGTGGGTACCAAGACAATTGAAGGAGGAACACAAAATGAACCGATCTAGCCTGTACTTGCATCATCTCTGTCGATACGAAGCTGAAGGAGAAGACATGCTGAACAGAATTTTACGGGGGAATCATGGGTGCATCACTACCAGCCCGAATCAAATCGTGCTTCAATGCAATGGAAACATCCTTCTTCGCCTTGTGTCAAAAAATTCAAGGTTACGCCTTCAGCAGGGAAGGTTATGCTGACAATGTTCTGGGATGGTCAAGGAGTGCTTTTAACTAATTTCAAGAAGAAAGGTGACAATGTGAATTCTGAATCGTACTGTGAAGTTCTATCGATGCTTCATTATGCAATTCGAAGAAAACGTCCAGGACTGCGGACTGCTGACTAGAGGAGTGTTGCTTTTTTATGACAATGCCAGACCACATACGGCTCGATTAGCTCAGGATAAAATTAAACCAACTAAGGTGGGAAGTTCTGGAACATCCACCTTACAGCCCCGACATAGCCCCTAGCAGTTTCCTCCTCTTTGGTCCACTGAAACCCCACCTTGGCGGGAGACATTTCGCGAATGACGCCGAAGTTGAATGTGACGTGAAAACGTGGTTTAGAAAACAGAGCACGCATTTCTATGCAGCCGGTTTGAGGGGACTGATACAACGACGGGATAAGTGCATCAATGTTGGTGGAAATTATGTTGAGAAATAAAGAGACAATGTATGTATAAAAATAATTTGTTTTCAAGTTGTTATCATATTTTGTTATTTTTCTACAGACATTTGTGACTTACTTATTGACTTCCCCTGGTATTTACCTTCTTGGTGCACAATATTCTAGGCATTTCTCTGCAGCATGTATCCTCTAAAGCGCCAGTTTTCTTCATCTTTTTTTTTTTTGCGCTCGCTCGCTTTGAACTCAAGCGTAATCCATACACACTATTTATAGTAGTGCTGGACTGAATTTTGCGTGTGGGTTAGCTTTCCCTATTAACAGCGTCCCTCTACATCTGGCAAACCCACTCCGACTTCAGAGGTTTCTTCATTAGTGATCGCGACATAGTCCATACATTACGTAGGCCTACATGTTTTGGGCATGTTATAAGAAGAAATGACTTGGAGAACTTGTGAACAAATGACTTTGTGACATTTTCAATGTCTTACCTTGTTGTTGACTATAGAGCCAAGATAGATGACTTTGTGACATTTTCAATGTCTTACGTTGTTAACTGTGATCTTTCGTTGACATGTAGTTTTGTTCGAAGACACCACTTTTGTTTAAACTTCCACACACAAAAAAACATTTGTATTTTCATGCTGTCTTTTCCCAGACTGGATCAGCTCTTCTAATCCTGTAGCAATATTTGCATGGAGACTCGTGTCACCTGCATATCTCAATTGTGGATTTTAATGTTCACCAAGTACGATGGGATCAAAATTATATATGTGTTCTCTCTCTCTCTCTCTCTCTCTCTCTCTCTCTCTCTCTCTCTCTCTCTCTCTCTCTCTCTCTCTCTCTCTTTCTCTCTCTCTCACACATATTTTACGTTTCTGATCACATTTTCTGCATTCATGATGAATAGTTATGGAGTAAGAGTGCAGCGCTGTCTAGCTCCTTTTTGCACATCAAACCAGTTTGATCATTATAATGTTTCACCGGCTACTCTGGCAGCTGCTTGTTGACCATGAAATAATGATTAAGTTCAGTGGACGAACTGTGGTGGAGGCCCCATTTTACTATTGACCAGCAATGTCTGACGTTAAACTCAGGCGAAGGCCTTACTATAGTCTACGAAGCAAGTATGCAGATCTACATTGTACCCTCTGGAGTTCTCAAATTGGTTTCTCATGTTGAAGATCTGGTTCCCCTGCCCTGTCTGAGACTGGCCTGTACTTCCTGCAGTTCATATTTCAAAGATGGTTAGCAGAAAGATTTTGCTAGCATGACTTAATGCGATGTGGCAAACTACTGCACGTAAAACTGCCCAGACAATCACAGTCATTAACAGCAGGGGTTGCCTGTATCGTCCCATAGAGGATGTTCAAGTAACTTGTTGTCAAACCTTTATTCCATGATGTCACAAATCAAAATTAATCGATATGGTGCTAATCCCGTGAAGTCCCATCAGGCGGTGATAGTGCCGGGTCCCCTGCCTCGAGGGGGTCCACCCATGACTACTGGTGGTCACCTTCCCCTGTGCTGTGGAGTCAAGGCACAGAGGAGTAGGTTAAGAGCTATTGACCAAATACCCCGGACACTCAACATACTACAGTGGAATGCGGACGGAGTTTACAAGAAGAAAGACTCCCTAACACAGCGTCTTCATAAAGATAGAATAGATGTGGCATGCCTTCAAGAGACACACCTCAACGCCAATCACAAATTCTCAGTCAGAGGATATCAGGCCACACGTTTCGACCGCGAAGGACACAAAGGAGGAGTTCTAATACTTACACGAAATACAATACCTTGCAGCGAAGTATCTGTGATCTCTGACAACCAAACGGAAATTATAGGTGTTGATATAATGATAAAGGACATGAAAATAAGAATCTACAATCTGTATAGCCCAGCAGATAAGGACCTTACACTCTCAAACATGAAAATAACTGACACAAACTGCATTATTGTCGGAGACTTTAATAGCCGTTCAGAAAGATGGGGATACCCAGATACTGACAAAAGAGGAGATGAATTGGAGGACTGGGAAATAGACTCAAATCTCCATCTACTCAACAAAGCGGATGACACACCGAGCTTCTACTCCAGAAGATGGCTTACCACTTCTACTCCAGACTTAGCTTTCTGCACAGGAGACATCCTCCACAAAATCGATCGCCATGTGCTGGACCAATTAGCAGGTAGTGACCACAGACCAATCAAGCTTGAAATGAATATGGAGTATGTTCCACAGGAGCAAAAGCCCTTGCCCCGCTGGAATTACAAACGAGCAGATTGGGACAGATTTGCCATACTAACAGACAAATATTGTGAAACCATAAATACACGATATGGCAACATAAAGCAAATGGTGGAAAGTCTAAACAGAGCGATAATACAGGCAGCCACTGAGTCCATTCCAAGAGGAGCGAGGAAAAATTACAAACCATACTGGACTGAAGAACTACAAAGTTTGGAGGACATAGTTGAAGATGCCAGGAAGACAGCAGAGAGAGAACAAACAATTGAAGCAAACATCTCTCTCAAAGCCATCTCAGCAAAATATAAAAGAACAGTAAATCAAACAACAAGAGATTGTTGGAGGGAAAAAACAGAAAACCTGAATTTTGACAGGGATGGAAACAAACTATGGAAACTAGTGAAAGCCATGAACAATGAAGGACCTAGAAACAAACAAATAACAATTAAACAAGGAAAAAAGGCTGCAAATGCACTAATGGAACACTATGCAAATGCAAACCACATTGATATTACAACCGAACAGAAGAAAGCAATCAAAGACAAACAGATACATCATAGAAATACAGAGACAGCAGCAGAATATATGATGGCAAATCTAACAATGGAAGAAATGGAACAGGCAATGAATACCCTAAAAAAGAAGAAATCACCAGGAAAGGATGGAATCACAAATGAAATGCTAATAGGACTAGGCACCAAGGCAAAGAAGAAACTACTAGCAGTCCTAAATAACAGCTGGAAGAGAGGAATAGTCCCACAGGCATGGAAGGAAGCTATACTAATACCAGTCCCAAAGAAAGGAAAAGACCTGGAAGAACCAAATGGCTATCGACCTATCAGTCTACTTAGCTGTGTAGGAAAATTAATGGAACGCATTATCAATGGCAGGCTAACATGGCATCTGGAAGAAAACAAACTCTTAACACCACACCAAGCAGGATTCAGAAAGTACAGATCCACTGAAGATCAAATAACCTATATAGCTCAGGAAATAGAGGATGCCTTCCAAGAGAAAAAGCACACACTAGCAGTCTGGATAGATTTAGAAAAAGCATTTGATAAAGTATGGAAGGAAGGACTGAAAGTAAAACTGCAAAACATGCATGTTTGTGGAAAAATGTATAAATGGATCAGCCACTACCTTGAGAACAGAACTGCCAGGACAAAAGTACAAGGACAAACAAGCAAAATGATGCTGCTGGAGCAAGGTGACCCCCAAGGAGGAGTTCTTTCACCAACATTATTCCTAGCATATATAAATGACATCACAGAAAATTTTCCAGCCAGAGTACACACATCCTCTTTTGCAGATGACCTAGCCATATGGACATCTGAAGAATATATTAGTACAGCTAACAGCAGAATACAGCAAGCCTTATTAGCGCTAGAGGACTGGTCAAAATCATGGCTAGTGAAGATAAGTGAGGAGAAAACAACATGCACAGTGTTCTCCCTCTCAAATAAACCTCAGCAACCTAAGCTGGTATTGAATGGGAAAATATTGCGCCATGAAGAAAATCCAAACTATCTAGGAGTCACCTTTGATCGTCGCCTGACATGGAAGACACAGGTTGAGAAAAATCGTACAAGAGCAAGGCAGAGAATGGCAATCATGAAAAAGCTTGCTGGTACAACGTGGGGAGCAGATGAGAAAGTTCTCAAGAAGTTATATACTGGACGGGTGAGGCCAGTACTGGAATATGGCATTGCAGCTTGGGCAACAGCAGCTAAGTCAAACTTTAACAAAATAAGTAGAGTCCAAAACCAAGGAATGCGAATCATAACTGGAAGCCTGAAGACAACGCCTATTAATGAACTAGAAAGGATCACTTGTTTACAACCATTGCAGGATAGAAGAGATAGCAGAGCCCAGCAACAAGCAGAAAAATTTAGAAGATTGACAGACCACCCTATGTACAACAGATTTAATGGTTTTGGAAAGGGAAGACTGAAGCGTAGCAACTTTGTAGAAACTGCAAAACGAAGGATTAGGTCAGATCCTATACTTAACATATCAACAGTCAAGCCCATACACAATGCACACAAATTCCCAGCTTGGAGACAGCAGCAACTGCCTGAGATGATAGAAAACATTCCTGGTATTGAGAAAAAGAACACTCAGCATGAAACCGAAAGAAGAGAAATAACCCTAAACTACATAAAAGAACATTACCCAAGCAGGAATTGGACCCATGCATATACAGATGGATCAGCCAAAAATTCAATAGAGAATGGAGGAGGAGGAATTCTCCTAAATTTAAAAAATGGAGTGACAAAAACACATTCAATGGCAACTGGAAAATTTTCAAGTAACTTCAAAGCGGAGGTAGGGGCTTTGAAAACTGCAGCAGAAATGCTCCTGATGGAGGAAAATAAAGAGAAGCAAATAGCTATCTTCACAGATGCAAAGTCAGCTGTCTCAATACTCAAGAGCAATAACAGCACAGAACTAACTGACCTAAGAGCAGCACTCCATGGTCTATGCCAGAAATCCAAAAAAGTTGTAATACAGTGGATCCCATCACATTGCAGTATACCTGGAAACGAAGAGGCTGACAGACTGGCAAAAGAGGGCGGACGACTACCACAGCCTGACATAGACATAACCTATAATGAGGCAAAGAGGTTGATAAAAAGCACTTATAGAACCAAATGGGAATCAGAGCATCCAGGCCATCAGAAGGATGATGCATATTACAAACTCGACCGAAGAGAACAAGTAACAATCTTCAGACTCCGCACAGGACATAACAGGCTGAAACACCACTTGTTCAATAAACTAAAGATAGGAGATACCGATGAATGTAATTGTAGAACTGGAAAAATGACAGCAAAACATTTGCTGCAGGATTGCCCAATGTATGCAGAACAGAGAAAGATATTTTGGCCCACACCTGCTTCATTTGAGGACAAGCTCTATGGAGATATCAACAAGCTCAAGTTGACCGCAGCTTACTTTAACTACATACAGGTTGACATTTAAAGGTGCATGAAGACCCAGAGGCATGAAATGGAATATTGCTTGGATAGCAAATCCATTATGTGGAAAGTCCAAATCGAAAGCTCGCTGTGTGGGCTTCATAAAAGGTGGAAAAGTGTCCTAGTGGCACGAAATGGAATATTGCTTGGATAGCAAATCCATTACGTGGAAAGTCCGAATCAAAAGCCCATTGTGTGGGCTTCATAAAAGGTGGAAAAGTGTCCTAGTGGCATGAAATGGAATATTGCTTGGATAGCAAATCCATTACGTGGAAAGTCCGAATCTAAAGCCCACTGTGTGGACTTAGTAAAAGGTGAAAAAGTGTCCTAGTGGCACGAAATGGAATATTGCTTGGATAGCAAATCCATTACATGGAAAGTCTGAATCGAAAGCTCACTGTGTGGATGTCATCTGCAGACTGCATACTTCTGGTTTCCGGAAGAACAGCCTATGGTGAACGGAAGGCCCAATATACGGAAGTGAGGCTAAGCAGCCATGTGCAGGACGTGACGATTCCTTGGGTGAGCCCAGTACCAGAGCGCTATGTATCGGCTCTGCAAGTATGGAAGCCTCCTTGGATGGCGGGGAATGCCCATGGTCTGCCCCTGCCTTCCCTTGAGGGCTGACCAGGATCTTTGGCTGTTCTATATGGACCAGCTGGGATGGGGGATAACACCACAACAGTGAGAGTCAAACGTCCCAAGAAACCCCAGGGAAGGTTAACCCGGTCAACAAATGCCCGCAGAAGTCGGATGTGTCGGCCTAACGGCGCAAGAACGCAGCTCTGCTGTAAACAGGCACAACGCAATCACATCCGAAAAAAATACTTCGGATGAACGAAGAAGAAGAAACCTTTATTCTCTCTACCTCTCTATCTCTCTTTCACTTACTGTGACTCATTTTAGCGGGCTACCGATGTTTTCATTACTGAAAAGACCTGGAAGAATACAGACAGAACTTTAGTTGGAGTAGGGACGCCTCCTATCTTGTTCTTTATTTACAGTGTGTTCCTGTTGGAACATGTGAGTAGAGGAGTTATCGTTTTGTCACAACACCCCAGCCGCATCTCTGATGTTATTTTCGCATTCCACGGTTATCGTTTTGTCACAACACCCCAGTCGCATCTTTGATGTTATTTTGACATTCCATAGTTATTGTTTTGTCACAGCACCCCAGCCCATCACTGAAGTTATCGGTTTGTCACAGCACCCCAGCCACAACACAGATGTTATTTTGACATTTCATGTCTTACAGAATGTTGTGCTGACCCCTCCGTATAAATTCACCATCCGAAGGTCAAGTGGGTATTCATCATGGAGAAAACAGAATTGCTGTTTTTCTTTGTACGCTATTCAGTTCTTCTTTGTTGGATATTCCCTTCACTGTCGTCTGGATGTATGCTAGTAGTCTACGTGTTCCTCTCTCAGTACAATTCGTTCTGGGACAGTTTTCAGGAGGATACCAATTGCAGACAGGTCGGTGGTTTGTCTGCAGTGGGGTTGTCAACTGCAGGCAAGTCGGTGGTTTGTCTGCGGCATTGTTCAGCCTGGCGATAAAACTGCGTCTTTTCAACCGCCCTGTTGTTAGGTTTTGAAATCTGTTCTTCATGGTATGACCAGGCTTACCAAGGAACCGTTTTGATTGTATTAGCATTTTTGAATCTTGGCACTAACTCAATACTTGTGACCTCCCCATTTTGTCCAACTCAACTTTAGGAGTAGGTTTAATTCTCACCAGCCCAGTAAGGACTCTAAATATTAAATGTTGCACCTTGTCCAGCTCTTGTAGTGTGGTATTTGATGTTGAGTACCACGTAGATTATTTATATTCCAGATGTGGCCATATGCTGTGTTGATTACAATGTACACACAGGCTCGGTAAATCATTGACAGGTGGCAGCTTCTCGTTTGCCCTGGCTGACTTGGAGCAACGTCATGTAACAGGACAAATGTGAACAATAATGTAAACAATTGAATCACAACATATAGACTAAGGTTATACAGAGATATATTGGAAAACTTCCTGAAAAACAGAAACATAACTTGTATAAACAACCGCAAACCGAACCGTTATGTGTGGCCTGTTGTTCCGTGTGCACGTCAACGTTGAACAACGAGTAATGGAATGATGTAGGAGCTGGAGGCAGTGGGAATATATTCTAAAGAAAAATATTGCGAGTATCGTCAACAGAGAAATACAAACAAACGCAGAGATAATGAAAGCTGCAGGCATGACAAGATCACTCATGAAAACCATAAGGAAAGACAATTGAAGTTCATAGGACATCAGAAGAGATGAAGTGGAAACATTTGCCAAGAAAAGCAGAGGAAGACACAGCAAGGTGTACGTGGAGAGCTTGAACAGGTGGACAACAAATGCTAATAGTAATATAAGCACACCAACTTCATCAAAATACCGAGACGCAGAGGTGTTTCCAAGGCACCAGGACCGGGTTCTATACTGGCCAAGACCTGCTGACACGTCCACGTCGTGCGTCCTGGGCAACAGGTACCCTTCTGGGACCTGGCTTCAGGGACCTGGCTAACATCAGTAGGATCGATGATTTCTCCGAAGTCGGAGAGTGTCTGCCTGCATGGCGAGGAACCATCAGTCTGCACACCAATAAGCCAGACATGGGACAACGGATACTCACGCAAACTTCAGGTCCGGCATGACATCACATTGATGTTGGACAACAGGGTGTATTCATCCGACATACAGGACTTCACGCTGGAGTTCACAGCCAGCGAACACAAGCAAGCAAGCAAGCATCAAAATACCAAATGGGAGGGTTGCAGTCCTAATCGCTGATGCTCGCTCATGACCTGAGGAGGTAGGGAAAGAGAGGGGAGGGATAGCGTTTTCGATCTTGAGCCAAATGTGTCACTAGGATTGCCTTGATAGCCATCTGATCCTTGGTGTACATGAGTTTATTTCAACATGTCGACAAGTCAGCAATCTGGGGCTGTGGCTAGTCAGATGTCAGGGCTCCAATGAGCCTGTCCTTATTGTATGCCATGTTGGTAGAAAATAACCAGCCCAGTCCATTTAGTATTTCATGATATATGCAGTACCCGAACGTTGATCATAATAGAAGACATTTTTGAAACATAACAGAGGGAATATACAGCAATTTCAATCGTTACTGTAAAAAAATGTCCACATCAAGAGGAAGACAAGCGCATGTGTATATAACATCAGAAGAATCAAAACGTGGAGTAATGCAGCTGGCCTGGCCATGTGCGCGGAAATCAATATGGTCGGCTGCGCGGACAGGTAACTGGCCAGCAGGCGACATTTTACATCCGGCATCTTGGAGGGAGACGCAGCCGTCTGCACTCATATTGATACCACGCATTTCTTCTACGCCTTGACCAAGTCGCACACGGTAAGCTTCTTGTACACTTGTCTGTAGGCTGTCAGAAATTGCAGTAAGTCTGAATTTGACCGCTGCTGTGTGTGTATCCAGTGTTTCACGGACATGATTGTGTTTGTTTAGATGCGATCGTTGGCTGCATGTTGGCGGCCGCGCCATTCACGCCGACCATTTCTGATTGCATACTGGTCTTTTGTGTCGTCCATGCCTCGCTAGTACCGCCGCCACAACCTTTTCTCGAGCTGTTTATAGTAAACACTGTATTGCATATTTTATAGCGCAATATAATTATTATGCTTTGGTGTGGTTATGTTTGTTCAGTCAGTTAAGAATTAAGCATTCTAGTTAATTTATTTGATTGGCTCCCGACTCGCCAAGGCAATCAGTCGCGCCAAAGCGCCCGTTTTATGTTTCAAATCATCCACTCACTTGGCCAAGTTGTTTTAACATGTGCTGAATGATCGGACCTGCATTTTGGTATGAATATATGAATCCAGCAACTGTAATTGAAATTACCTCATTCAGTATTCACCGTGAATCACATGTTGTAATTCTTGGCTGGGAAGTTAGTAATATAATTGATCTTGATGTTGGTAAAATGTCAATAAGCAGCCCAATTTAATCAATTAGATAAAAGGTTCACTAACCTAGTAACCTTTTTTGTTTAGTAAATAAACTAGATTTGTTTCTAGGAACCCCAGAACAGTCACATTCAAACAATAAACATCTCATGTCATACACATTTTCAAAAATAGAATCAACACAAATCCAAGATGAACATTTAGTTTTGCACAAAAACACATTGGCACTTGTTCTGTTGGCCTGAAGTTGTGTCTATATCTGCCGTTGTCTCCGTTATGAACTTCAGTCTTTCTTAGTTCACTCAGTGGTCCATCTTCCACTGTTTATCTAGGCCAGAAGGCTTACCTAGATAAGATATGTCATATTTTGGGCAGTCTTGGAGTATGTCATCTGCTCATGCTTGTGGCACCAATCCACTTGTGCACATGGCTGTTTTGCTAATCTTGAAGAATTTTTTAATACATGTGGTTGTTTAATCTATTGTCCTGTTCTGAGACGCAGAATAATAATTTTATCTTGTTCCATCGTGCCATTACCCGAAGTAAAAACGAAAGTCATATACAGAGTCATTCCGCCAATGAAAATCTTGTCCCGGAAGACACTATCTAAATTTACCATGCATTCTTTCGTCATTCATTCATTCACATCTCACGTGACAAGAACATATGTCATCCTGGGTTTTCCAGGAAAGGTTTGCCTAATATTCCGTGCATGCTGATTGGTTGAAATCATTGTGAACTTTTGTATAAATAAAGAATATATTTTATACTTACCGTAATAAATTTTGTTTTTTGCATATATAATAGACATACATAAATTTTAAATGGATTTTCAAATTCCCCATTCAAATCTACATACATTTGGAAAGTTTCATCGCAATATATGCCTTATTTGTGGATGAAAACAAACTTTTCTGCGAGGATGTTTTTGTTCTTTGGGCATATTGATCGGGCAGGCATGTACACTTTGTAACATTATTCTGGCGCTGATAATATACGTAAATTTTAGATGGATTTTCAAATTCTCCATCCAAATTTACATACATTTGGAAAGTTTCATTGCAGTATATGTATTATTTGTGGATGAAAAACATTTCCTGCGAAGAATGTCTTTGTGAATGGATAAACGATTGGCCTTGTGCCATGGCAACTGCGCATGCACATATTGATCGAATTGATCACTTTTCAACGCTCAAAACGTGCAATTTGACCTACTAGAGTTAAAGAGAACACAAGTTTAAAGATTATTAGTAATTTATTTGTATACTTGTACTATCTTTTAATTATTTAAACATGACAGAACATAGTTTTGAAGTCAGTTTTCATAATCCGCCTATGACCCGTTGGTTGAGACCAACCTCGCATGCAGAGAAAAATGAAAACGGCACAATGAACCGTAAATAATTTTTTTCTGGCGCTTGCAATAGAAAACCATCAATTGTAGATGGATCTTCGAATTCTGCATCAAATTTTTCAGAAATTCATCGCTAAACTTGCTTTAATTGTGGTTTAAAAACAGGCTAAGATGTTACGATCATGAAAATCAAAACGGCGGCTTGACTATATAAAAATCTTTGTGGAACAATCACTGTGTCCTCAGAGTTCGTGCATTGAGCTGAGTTTCTCCAGACTCGAGTTTGAATTAGGAGGAAAACGGAGCACTTATGGGTTAAACCGTGTGCCGTGATGTTGATCCAATGACTAAACTAAACATTGTGTCCTCGCTAGCGTAGTCGTAAGCCTTCCGCCTGTCATGCGGGAGACTGGGGTTATGTTCCCGGCTGGGTCTATTTTTTAAAAATAATTTTTTCACAAAATTATTAGGTGATATAATATAAACTATTAAACATTATGAACTAAAATATTATATAGAACTAAGAAACTGGAAATTTGTGAAAAATGGATATGTGCGAGCACATCCCACATAGGCAGCGAAATGATCAAGTATCGGAATCGATTGATCCAATAGATGTCTTTGTTTAATGTAAATTTTAATTGCCATATAAAATATCGCCCCTGAATCAGCTAAGTTTCATCGTTTCAACTTGCCCGAATTGTGATTGAAAAACAGATTTTCTGCGAAGATGTGACTTGGAAACCCACGGGCCATGATAGCCGCCGCATATCGATTGCGCTACACTTTTCAACACATAACACTTGCGATTTGACCTACTGAAGTTAAAGAGAACACAAGTTTAAAGATTATTAATAATTTATTTGTATACTTGTACTATTTTGTCATCATTTAACATAACGGAACATATTTTTGAAGTCAGTTTTCATATGACCGTTTGAGACCGTCTCGCACGAACAGACATGCACACCCGCTGTTGAAGGTAATCTGACACACTGGAGAGTTCTAATTATGGATGAATAGCATGAAAAGTCGCAACTCGTCTCACCTTCACAAAAATGTGAATATCTTCACTTAGAAGTGACATACAGGCATCATTGAGGTTCCATTAGATTTTGAATTTCAAGGCCTATCTTCTGTGGCGGTCTCTTTAGTAAATTCTCAAATTTAAAATCGTGATAGTTCTCCCTAATAATTTGTTCTGGTCTGTCCATAAGGTGGTAGTCGTCTTGAGCTGGCGTTGGTGTTTTCCTCTTCTTTCATTCACTTGAAATATGTCTGTAACTGTAATGTTGTCTCTTGTATGAATTTAACTGTCTTTAAGTTCACTTAGCGGTTCATAGAGTTTATCTTCCACAGTCTTCTCTCTAGGCCAGAAGGTTTGCCTAGATATGTTATATTTTGGGCAGTCTTGGAGTATGTGCTCTGCTGTCTGTGACACCAATCCACATGTGCATATGGCTGATTCACCAATCTTGAATTTTGTATACATGTGGTTGCGTGATCTATTGTGTCCTGTTCTGAGGCATAGAATAATGACTTGTTCTGGTCTATCCATAATGTGGTAGTCATCTTGAGCAGGTTTTGGTGGCTTTCTGACTGATGTGATCATTCTTTTCTTTTGGTGGTATGTAACAGGCACATCCGGCTCTTCTTTTGCTTCTTCTTTAGCTAATCGGCCAGCTCTCTCGTTTCCGGGTCCTCCACATTAGGATGGCATTCACTGTATGGTGACCTTATGCTGACTGCTAAGTTCAGAAAGTAGTGTCCTTAGTTTTGGCAATTTTCCAGATTTTGCACTATATCAATAGCACCACAGGTTGTGTACAATGGCTGGTAGTAATTTCTCGGTTGCTATCTTGATTGTCTCAATTTCAGCATCATAGTTATGGCAGTACTTTCCTGTTGGTGCTCTGGCCGTGTCCCTAGTATTATTTGGGTATTCTGTTTACACTACACTCCTCCATTTCGAAGAGCATTTTGTGATGACCCATCTGTGTAGACTTGGATCCAGAGGTCCTGTGAGTATTCTTCATCAAGGAAGTTCAGAATGGCTGTTTACCGTTCTGTTCTTCCTTGTAAAATATTCCTTTCACTTTTTTTCTGGTTTTGTAGTGATAGTAGGTAAACATGGTTTGGGAGATCAAAACAAGAGATGATACAGACTTGTAGAATGGGCAAAAGAACAGATTGTCTGAAACACCTGGTGTAAGCAACATTACACAAGATTATGGACATTGAGAAGTACTGACAGCAGTATTAGAAACCAGATCAATTACATCCTGATTAACATAGTAAATAACAGATTTGATGTCTTGTCTGATCTAGAGATCTTATTTCGAGATGTCTATGATAATGGGAAATGTTGAAGAATTCAATCAATTTGGCTGCAGAAACAACTATCCCAAAATTAAAAGTAGGTCGTAAGAAATAGATGACTGAAAATTTTGTTAGGTCAATGAAAACACGACAACAAAAATAATTGACAAATATGAAGAGATTGACAGGGAAGTCAGAAAATTATGTCACGAAGCTAAAGAAGCATGGCTTGAAAATAATAACCTAGAAATTGTGTGGAAAAGAATACAACAGTAAAAATGCCAAATTAATCCACAAGAGAATTCAGGAGCTTACTAAGAAAAGACCACCTACATCAACAGGCTACCTGAAAACATAAGATGGAAAAATCATAATAAAAAGACGAGGTTTTACATACATGGTCAGATTATGTGAAAACCCTTTATGATGATACACGTGAAAATCGTGACATTCGGAATAATAATAAAGGACCATCAATTCTGAAGATAGAAGCTCAGAATGCTCTTAACCCTTTACAGGGCAGACGTTTTGTCTGTTTTGTAGCCCTGAAGGGGCAAGAAGAATTTTCAGGTTCTGTAAAATTTTGGGTTATGTCAGTAAAAATTGTCATATATAAGTTGTTAGTCAACAGATTTTACAATGACGGGAAAAGCATGCAGAATATTTTACTCATGTGAAGGTTGCAGCTAATCCACAACACAAATATTACAAAATACGGCATATTGTTTGTGAGTGTCAGTCATCTGTACGGCAATTTACAAACACATTTTCAGAATTAGAATCACTTTCTTCAAAGTGTGTATGTACACTGCCCACGCTGGTATCACTGATATCTAGCTGCAATTCAGTCATCTTCGTGCACTTTGTCACTTAAATTGAACCCAGCGAAATCTCCGCTATCACTTGAAGAATCATTGAAATCCAGTTTGAAATACAAAGTGTAACCCACCCAAAAAAAATTTTTCTTAAATCCGTTCAAAGTACACACTCGCAAATGGCGGCCACGTTGTCAAGCTATCTGCAAAACCCGAAAGTAGGCAATCGGAAGCCCCATAAAGCAGCGAGATCGCGTTTTTACAATACATAATAGTCACGGGCGCTTTTAGACGGTTTGCCCGTACCGGGGTAAGGACAGAATCGGATGATTTGCCCGCTAAAGGGTTAATCATATGAAATCTGGCAAGACCCCGGGTCCAGACATCTCAGCAGAAATGATCGCTGCTCTATAAGAATACGGAATAGATCAAGTCACCAGATTGCTGAACAATATATGATACTGGAGATATACCTCCTGAATTATGTAATTCTATATTTATTGCAATCCCGAAGAAATCAGGAGCCTTTGAATGTGATCAATATCAAACAATTAGTATAATGAGCCACATCACAAAGATTTTGCTAAGAATTATCAACTCTTTAGTTGGGAAGAAAATACAACCTGAAATAGACCAATGTGGGTTTGTAGAAGGCAAGGGTACAATAAATGCTATGTATATGCTGAGAACATTACTTGAATGTTCTATAGAAGTAAACAAAGAATTACATCTTTGCTTTATTGATTACACAAAGGCCTTCGATAAAGTAAGACATGTCAACATGATGGAGATGCTTGCAGATCTGCAAATTGATGGGAAAGACCTTAGACTTGTAAAAAACATATATTGGAAACGAGCTGCCATCAGAATTGATAATGATGTAGGTCAATATCAGCCTATTAAAAGAGGTGGGAGAAAGGGATGTGTAATGTCTTCAGAAATATAGAAGATATGGAAGGAATGAACATTGGGCGAAGACACATCATCATCATTAGATATGCGGATGGTACAGTATTGATTGCAGACAATGAGCAACATTTAGTAGATGCGGTTGTTGCACACAGTGAATAACTTGGGTTAGAATTAAATTGTAAGAAGACACAGATTATGGTCGCCACTAATAAGGAAATATCACAATGTAATATGCAAGTAAATGGGAATATACTTAAACATGTGAATCGGTACACTTATCTCGGAACATCTGATGGGAGATGCCTTGAAGAGATTAGAACAAGAGTTGCCATGGGAAAGGTATCCTTTAGTAAGATTAAAAACATACTGACCAATAAAAAAGTCATTTGCAACGAGAAAGTGTTGAAGTGCTCATAAAGCCTGTGCTTTTGTATGGATGTGAAGCGTGGACAATGAGCAGTCAAGCTGAAAAACATCTGATGGCTTTGGAAATGTGGTTTCTGAGGAGAATGCAAAGAATACCATGTACAGACCACACAAAAAAAAAAAAAGTCCTACAAGAAACACATGAAAACCGTAAACTGATTAGAGAAATTAGACGTAGACAGTCACAATTTTTTGGTCTTGATATGAGAAGAAATAAATTGGAGAACTTGGTGACAACTGGAAGATTGAGTGGAAGAGAGCAAGTGAAGGGCAGAGAAGTAAATATCTGGCTGGCTTGACCACATTGTAGGGTAGAGACAAGAACACTGAACTGATCCACGATTCTGATGATTGAGCGAGATGGCAAAGCATGACCACCCACAGTTACTGGCATGGCACATAATGATGAGTGATAGTCTTCATGTTCCTCTTTCCATGGAGTTCGTTCTGGAATAGTTTTCAGGGGGTTACCAACTGTGGGCAGGTCAGTGGTTTCTCTGCAAAGTTGTTTGGCCTGGTGGATAAAACTGCTTCTTTTCAACCGCCTCCATTGAAAGGGTTTCAAATCTGTTCTGCATAGGGTAATCTTATGATCATGTGTATCTTATGATCGTGTAGTTGGTTCCCTGTGACTGTTTGTTTCTCTCTATAGGGTGTTGTATTCAAACATGGACTCATCAATGGATGGTATGGAGGATACCAAGGATGTGAAAATTCCCGGCATTGCAGCTCTGGTCAAGCAAGAAGCCATTGAAGCCAGCAGCACCAACTTTCATGAGGTCAAGAAGGAGCCTGTGCCAGACGAAGCTGCTGGTGAGTAAACTCTCTCTCTCTCTCTCTCTCTCTCTCTCTCTCTCTCTCTCTCTCTCTCTCTCTCTCTCTCTCTCTCTCTCTCTCTCTCTCTCTCTCTCTCTCTCTCTCTCTCTCTCTCTCTCTGTGTGTGACTGAGCATGGACAAACCTGGGTGTGTGACTGAGCATGGACAAACCTGGGTGTGTGACTGAGCATGGACAAACCTGGGTGTGTGTGTGACTGAGCATGGACAAACCTGTGTGTGACAGCATGGACAAACCTGGATGTGTGTGTGACTGAGCATGGACAAGTGTGTGTGTGTGACTGAGCATGGACAAGTGTGTGTGTGTGACTGAGCATGGACAAGTGTGTGTGTGTGACTGAGCATGGACAAGTGTGTGTGTGTGACTGAGCATGGACAAGTGTGTGTGTGTGACTGAGCATGGACAAGTGTGTGTGTGTGACTGAGCATGGACAAGTGTGTGTGTGTGACTGATCATGGACAAATATGTGTGTGTGTGACTGATCATGGACAAATATGTGTGTGTATGTGACTGAGCTTGGCCAGCTGACAGTTAAAATAGTTGTGACATCTGTTTTATGTCAAAATCATGCTTTTTTAATTGTAGGAGCTGTGTTAAGTTTTAAATGTTACTGAGAAGGGATGTTTATGTAAATGTTGGGTGCATATATACAAACTCTACTACATGTGTGTTTGCGTGCATACTTGCATATTCTACTACGCATGTGTATTCATATATTTACAACAGGCGAGGAAACCACAGGCAGAACAACCAGAAAGCGCAAGTTGAACAGTATGGCAGAGACTTCTGATTTCTCTGACGAGGTCAGTTATTGTCTTCAAGTTATTATTAGCGGAGATAATGGCGTGTAGCCACGTTTCTTCGTGTCACAAATTTGTATTTATGTTCAGTCTGTTTGGTTAGATTGTACAGGTTTGTCACTGTAGCTAGTGACGAGGGTATATAGCACTGTTACAAGTGTGTGATTTAGTATAGAACTGGTGTGTTGTCTGCTGTTGGCAACCACTCCTACACACACAGGTACTGTAGCTGGTGATGTGGGTATGTAGCACTGTTACAAGTGTTTTCAATGTCAGTTTGTCACCGTTGAGGGCTCACGGAATTGAAAATACATCACTGTGGAATACAAACTGTTGCCATTAACAAGTTGTATTGTGTATGCCGATGCTGTAATGTTTAGGGCCTGCAATTCTTCTGAATATTTGTAGCAAAATATCCCAGTTGGTGTGCACATAGATTAAGGTCTGCGATCTGCTCAGACCTTAATCTGTGTGAGACGATTCCAGTAGGTTGATGACTGCTCTCGGTTGCATAAAATTCAATTCATCCTTTCTCTCCAATAATCCTCTTCCTCTTTCAACACATGGTCCTCACATTTTTTCAGTAACTTTTATCAATATTTAATAGCACGGACTGGATTAGTATCTTGACGTCAGACAATTTGAATATAGTATTGTCAGCTGCCACCTGTCCTTTAATTTTAGCCCACACAAGTTCTATAGGGTTAAAATGAGAATGGTACGGCGGAAGTCTCAAGCACCCGTGATGATGCTCTTCTATCAACTTGTCGGTTTGATATTTCTTGCTTTTTGGTGTTTTACAAAGGACAACAATTCTAGCTAGAAATACGTTTCTGGAAATGGTATGTTTTCTCTTCGGAGCCATATCTTTATTGCTCCCTTTGTGCTTGATGCTGTAGGTATTTTGTCTTCTTGGGCAACATTGATATCATGCATTGTCCATGATTGGACACGACGGTCTATCTAGGGATGGAAGCACAGTATTCTTGAGCCAATCTCTAAATACATTACCATTCATCTTATGATAATCCCTATTGTTTGTATGCTTTGATACGAACACGAGCCCAGCATTCTGTTGTACGCCATTATGCGTATTACCAGCATGGGCCATGACCAAAAGCTGTTCTATACTACTGGCCACATATCGCTTTATCTGTCCATCCACTGATTGCCATTCCTTATCACTTGTGTGGTGCGCATTGATCCACATATGCCATAATTTTCTTTGCGCATTTCCCTTATTTCACGTAGGTATCTGCTTCTCATGGCTCCTAAATGCGGTTGCTCGCAAAGAATATTTCTACCGCCCTTGTACTTTCTAAAAGTGAAGATAATGTCTTTATAATTTTCCATAAAGTTGTTTTGGATAGCTCTATGTTATTATTCTTTCTCAACCAAACCCTAAGTTTTCTTACAGTCACTGTTTCTTTGGCATCCAGCATTTTTATAATGCTGGATAATCCTGGTCCGGTGAGGGCCAAACGGAGCACTTATGGATTACACCCTTGCGCCGTGATTTTGATCCGTCAACTAAAATGAACTAAACTAGCCCATACTTGGTCCAGAATGGATATGTGACGATTGGGGAACCCACACAACACAAATTATTAGGGAACAGTAGCGACCTCAGACACATGTCTGGTTGGCAGGCACATAGCAAATGTTGATCGTTGAAGATTGGAAATGTATGTTTGGTTTGCTACAAAGCCTAACTTGTGTGTGTTATTTCTTGGATGCCTACCAGTTACCTGAGGAAATTGTTGACTAAATGTAACCATTGTCTTTGTGCAACCTCCCCAGAGTGCAGATGAGAACTTCAGCAAACCTCAGGCAAAGAAACGGGCCAGCAGAGGAGGAGCTGGACCTGCCAGTAAAACTCGTGGAAGGTGGGTTCTTGCATTCACAATTCACATACCATAAATCTCTGTGTAGGACCATCCCAGAGAATCACAAACATGGCATGGGTGAATTATGTCCTCTCCTGTTTGTGGTAATACTTCTAGCATTGTATCATGAATTCTGTTCTCAGCGAGACTGCTGGGCTCTCCACCCGGCCTTGTAACATGGCTAACAGATATAGTCCTGGCAGTACAGTCGGCCAGGAAGGGAACTGCGTGGTTATCCTTTCCTATCACGTCCTAGCTATCCTCATGCAATGTTGTGACCTAGAACATGGGAAGGGCTAACAGACCACAGTCTCTGCCATAGCATGACCGTGCCATGTTTACAGCATTTTGACTGTTTTAGCACAGTCACCAATACACACAGCCTGTCACTGCAACAATAGATGCCTGACACATTTGACCTAACTGTAACACACATTGTTTCGTGTTTATTCTGTAGGCCTAAAAGAGCTGTTCGTAACACATTGTTTCACGTTTATTCTGTAGGTTTATAAGAGCTGTTCGTTACACATTGTTTCACGTTTATTCTGTAGGCCTAAAAGAGCTGTTCGTAACACGTTGTTTTCACGTTTATTCTGTAGGTCTATAAGAGCTGTTTGTAACACATTGTTTCACGTTTATTCTGTAGGCCTAAAAGAACTGTTCGTAACACGTTGTTTCACGTTTATTCTATAGGTCTATAAGAGCTGTTTGTAACACGTTGTTTCACGTTGATTCTGTAGGCCTAAAAGAGCTGTTCATAACACATTTTCACGTTGATTCTGTAGGTCTATAAGAGCTGTTCGTAACACGTTGTTTCACGTTTATTCTGTAGGCCTAAAAGAGCTGTTCGTAACACGTTGTTTCACGTTTATTCTGTAGGCCTAAAAGAGCTGTTCGTAACACGTTGTTTCACGTTTATTCTGTAGGCCTAAAAGAGCTGCTGCAGAGGTTCCATCAAACCAGGCGGACCCAGCCAGGAACCCTAGGATTGTGTACGTTTGCCTTCATCTTATTCTCACCTGCCCTTGTCTTGTTGGCCTGTGTTTTATTGTCTTGTTGGCCTGTGTTTTATTGTCTTGTCTTGTTAGTTTCTTGTCTCCTGTAGCCTCCAGATTTCTCCTCTCTTATAGTAACATCCCTGTTTGTTCTCTTCTGTATAGTCTTCGTTTCTGTTGTTCTCTTCTGTAGTCTTCGTCTCTGTTGTTCTCTTGTGTATAGTCTTCGTCTCTGTTCTCTTCTGTATAGCCTTCGTCTCTGTTGTTCTCTTCTGTAGTCTTCGTCTCTGTTGTTCTCTTCTGTAGTCTTCGTCTCAGTTCTCTTCTGTATAGTCTTCGTCTCTGTTCTCTTTTGTATAATCTTACCCTGTTCTCTTCTGCAGTCTTCCCCTGTTCGCTTCTGCAGTCTTCCCCTGTTCTCTTCTGCAGTCTTCCCCTGTTTTTCTCTTCTGTACAGTCTTACCTTCTGTCATTCTCTTCTGTATAGTCTTACCTTCTGTCGTTCTCTTCTGTATAGTTTTCCCCTTTGTCGTTCTCTTCTGTATAGTCTTCATCTCTGTTCTCCACTAAAGGTTTCCGGTATTTGCTGATCTTCTTCACTGTTATCTTATATTTGTTGCTCTAGGCCTAATTGTACTGCGCCATTTTAAAGCAGAGCTGCAATATTTGCACATGTTGGTGACACATCCTACTTCCTGCGGGCGTTTGCTGACCTGGCTAGCCTTCCCGGTTTGTTCAGATTTATCACGGTCATAATGGGTTAATTTCATGTCCTCCTCTCCACTCCGACATATGATCTGGCATGGGCATGGCCCACCATCCAAGGAAGCTTGCACAAGTGTGGGGATTTGATGATGTTCTGATTGATACCGGGCTCAAGAAATGTCATCCTGCACATGCCTGCTGAACCTCACTTCCATACATTGAGCCTTTTGTGCACCTTTAGGGGCCACGTTCGCAGATTGTGGCCTTTGGTGACCCCCACACTGTGGTCATGTGAATTTGCTGCTCAAACAATGCTTCACTCATTTGGCAGCCGCTGACATTTCCACCGACATGTGCTGGGTAGAGATACATTGGAGATATTTATGTGTTGTGTGCTGGGTAGAAATACATTGGAGATTACATTTTCTTAACCATTATTTGTGAAAGGAATATGCTGGATCTTGAATTATGTGCAGGTTTTTTTTTTAACCCATGTATATGTTGTGTGTATGTATGTATATATATATATATATATGTGTGTGTGTGTGTGTGTGTATGCCAGATCATTTATCATGAGAACACCTATACAAAAGTTAGCCTGCATGTTGCACCAGTGTTGATGTCATGTTCTGTTCATTGACAGCTTGAAGAACATCTCTTCACCCAGCCAGGATGATGCCAAGGAGAGTCCAAAACCCACACGAGCCAGGGGTGGGCGCAACGCTACTCCCAAAACCCCAGCCAGGTCCGCGGGTAAGAGTAAGCCCGCAGTCAAGGTGGAGCCAGAAGAGGAGTTGGAAGATGAAGATGCAGACAACGGCGATGTTGATTATGAAGATCTTGAAGAGGATGATGATGATGATGAAGACTTTGTTCCTAAAAAGGGAAAGAAGGGTAAATCACCAAAACCGACACCCCGTGCTAGGGGTGGAGGGAAAGGCAAGGGGAAGGGCAGCAAGGCTAAGCAGGAAGTTGAAGAAGAAGAGGAGGAGGAGGAGGAAGAAGAGGATGATGAGGATGGAGGAGCTGAGGCAGCTGCTGGAGATGGTGCAGAAACTAATCCCAATGCTGTCAGGGTGAGTAGTCCTGTGTTTGAGTCTTGTCATGGACATTTCCAGTCTGTGGAATCTGTTGACATGTCTGTCTGCTCTAGACAGCCACCTAACCTGTCTTGCAGGTGTCTTCTGTCTCTGGGCGTGTCTTCTGTCTCTGGACATGTTGACATGTCTGTCTGCTCTAGACAGCCACCTAACCTGTCTGCAGGTGTCTTCTGTCTCTGGGCATGTCTTCATGTTGATGTGTCTTCTGTCTCTGGGCATGTCTTCATGTTAACATGTCTGTCTGCAAGTGTCTTCTGTCTCTGGACATGTCTTCATGTTGACATGTCTGTCTGCAAGTATCTTCTGTCTCTGGGCATGTCTTCATGTTGATGTATCTGTCTGCAAGTGTCTTCTGTCTCTGGGCATTTCTTCATGTTGACGTGTCTGTCTGCAAGTGTCTTCTGTCTCTGGGCATGTCTTCATGTTGATGTGTCTGTCTGCAAGTGTCTTCTGTCTCTGGGCATGTTGACGTGTCTGCTCTAGACAGCCACCTGGTCTGTCTACAAGTGTCTTGTCTCTGGGCATGTCTTCATGTTGACGTGTATGTCTGCTCTAGACAGCCACCTAACTTGTCTGCAAGTGTCTTCTGTATCTGGACATGTCTTCATGTTGACTTGACGACTGTCCCTATTTGTCATCCATGCAATGCTGTTACTCAACTTAGTTATTTGATTGTCACTAATATATTCATTTATTAATTGTCACTGATAGATTGATTGTCACTAATGTATTCAGTGATGGTCTTTGATTGGCGATGCAGCAGTTACTGAACATAGTTTGGTGCCCATTGTAACATCTGTTTTGTGTCTTCTGTATTTGAGTGCTTCTCTGTAACGATTCACAGACTGGGCAGTACCTGATAGACAAGAATGACATGAAGCGGCTGGAGAACTACCCCATCTGGAGGATGGAAGGACCCAACATGTTGCGTAAATTTGAGATGATCGTTCAGGATGGTTCAGTGAGACATAAATCTCTATACGCAGTAAGTCAGCTTGATCATATTTGTTCTTTTGTTGTCCGTGTGGCTCATGTTTGTTCTGTGTTCTTGTGGTATCTGCATAGCTGATGTTTGTATTTGACTGTTTTGTTGTACAGTTGTGTGACATCTGTATTGTTATATTAGATTGCTGACTGCAATATTGTGCAGAAGTCATTGATGAAAGACTGGCTGTCGCCTGTGCTGCTGTCAGCTGACACAGTCTGTTTATAGGTTTGTCCGTGTTCCGTGGCAGTCACGGGTGTTTGGGTGCACCTTGCCCATGTGTTGTCAACTTCTGTGCTCACATGATTGTGATGGCTTTCAGTTTAGACATATCAAAGCGCTCCAAAAGTTCAAATTCTTACGGAGATGCCAGCCCCCCATCTGGCCCAGCATTCAACACAGGAGGCACCCCACCCTGCAGTTTTTAATCCTGTTAGGCCACTGTCCTAGATGCATTCCATATCTGAGGAGAGCATCAGAATGTTTCTCTCATTTGGATCCCTGACAGTGCTACAGCTTGTGTCGTCTGTTGGCAGGGATTGGAGCACTCCTGGAGGTGTCTGTGTGAAGTCCAGGTGATCTCTTCATTGTGCTCTTCTACTTGACTGTGTGCGTGTTTTGTAACCGGCAGTGTGACTCAGTTTATAAACAGCAGCAAATCACTTGGTTTGACCATGTGACAAGATTATCATGAGACAGCAGCCCACCAAAATCTCTAGCATTTTGAGACAAACAATGAATGTACAGAATATCTGAAGCTGTAACTGCTGTCATACATGAAGCAATGCTCAATTGATGTCTGTGCTGTACTATACCGTATTTTACAGAGTATAAGACGCACTTTTTTCCTTCAAAAAATTGCCTCCAAAATTCAGGTGCGTCTTATACTCGAAATTAATATAAAAATGTCCAGTGTTTTAGTTGTGCGGATTCACAAGCTTGCATAGAGAAGGGCAGAATGTCAGATGTGCCTGCGTGCCCAATTCTTAACCCTTTGAAAATAAAGATTTTGCGTTCGTTCGTCTCTCTCCTGCCCCGCCATCACAAAGCCAGAACATTGTCTAGCCTACGACGCATCATTGCAGTCAACGGTGCCAGTGAACTTGAATTGAAAGTGATTTGTGTTATCGGTAACCGTACAATATTTTTGTTAGTAGCTAGCATATGCAGAAGAACATGGATACAGAGCAGCTGAGTAGCATTTCTGCTCTCCACCAACAAAAAAAACCATTCGCGATTGGCGGGCTAGTAAAGAAGAACTGAAAAAAATGAGGAAGACTAAATGTGCAAATAGAGGGCTGAATGCAAAATGGCCAAATACTAGAAGATGATGTATTGAAATGGATTCAAAGACACCGTCAAAATGGCATTGGAATTTATACAAAAATGATTCAAATACACTCTCGTAAGCTAGCACTACAGTGGAACTCAACAGACTTTAAGGGTGGAGTTGGTTGGTGCTACAGGTTTATGATTCCCTTCACTGAAATGGTAAAAATGTTATTTTTTTTTAAAATTGCTTAAAATTAAGGTGCGTCTTATAGTCCGTAAAATACAGTAAGTGTTGCCAGATTCATTGTTCACAGTTCAATACAGCTATAATGGATCAAATTATGGCCATTTTCTGGCTATGTTGCTAGTATGATTAATGTGCTTGTTTTCTAGCACGTAGTGACCAGGGTGACCAGATCGCCGTGATCAAAAGAAGCCAAGCCACGAAATAAAAAGCCAAAATAAAGCCAAACATTGCCTAGTAAAAATATATATTAAAAATATACTTATATCACATGAAGACCTCTTCTTCAAATAAGTATTCCTCTTCATTGTTGAAATTCAGTACATGATTCATTAGAATATACTATTCCAGCTTTGAAATCATTCAACATTTTGGATGAAGGTACAAATTCATTACAGCACTTGTTTGAAGATAATGGTTCTGCTCTAATTCTAATAATTGCTTCTAAGAGAGACAGCTGAAGTCTATTCCTTGCTTTGGTTTTTATGCATGTTAAAAAAGAGAACATCCTCTCCACTGCGGTATTGCTAATAAGTGTTATTAAGCAAGAAAGAACAAAAGAAGCAAGCTCTTTAAATTGGGGATGTTTCATGACTCCTTGCCAGAACTGCTCTGCATTTTTAGGCAGTCCATTTTCTTTAAATTGTTCTTCTTCCTTCCAATCTATAAAATTTTCTGTATTGTTCTTCAATAATAGTGTGGTTTTCTTCAGCCAAATTCAAAAAGGGCAATTTCGAAAATAGTGGTCTAGAAGCCTGGTTTAAGGTTATTCCAGGGTTAAAATTGGTTAGATCTTTAAATATATTTCTTGCTGAAGGAAGCCGCTTTCTAACTTGATAAAGTGCTTCTTCTCGCACTGATAAGCATCTTTCTTTGAGATCTAAGACCTCTTGTTGGCAATTAATTTTTGTATCAGAACTTTTCTGAATGTAGTTATCACACTCTGACAGGAATTTGATGCCAAAATCAACATTAGAAACATCTTTTTTCTTATTATTGGTATCATAAGTCCTACTATTACGACGCTTATAATGCAAAAATAGTTCTTCATGTAATTCTTGAGGATCTGCCTTACTTTTCTGAAAAAAGGCTATTTAACCTTTCGAATTCCTGCATAATAGGGGTTGCGAAATGAAAATAAAGGTAGTGTCTTTGATCTAGAAGCATTTCCTTTATAAGTCGTGACTTAAATTTAGTGTAATAATTTGCTAATTCAGCAGAAATAAAATAAGCCTTGAGTTCTTCCCAATTTATTAGAATGTTGAATATTACTTTTCCCCGGACAATCCAGCGAATAGAAGAAATTATCTCAAAGGAAGTGATGCAGTTCTAGCTTGCTGAAATTCTGTCGATGAGTTCATAATTTTGAATAAATCTTTAAATGCTTCTCGTCTTAGATTGCTATGTCTAAACCAATTTGGTATTTCTGTCAGCAAAAGTCCAATGTTTTAAGGTAGTTTTGACACTGTATATTTGATGCACAATGCTAATGAATGGCAAACACACTTATACTGAACACATGAAGGAGATACATCTGTCATTCTGGACCAAACTGAATTGTTGCATCCAACCATACTGGAAGCACCATCGGATGCACAACCAATGCAATTTTTTAATGATTGATTACATTTTTCAATTTCATCCTAATTTTCAGCTAATTTAACTTTGTCATCAATTTTCTTGCTTATTGTCACCACTGAAAGTGATTTTTGTGAAGAAGATGGCGCGCTCCGCTTGTGTTTTTCTGTTGTTGCATGATTTGCGAGATTTGAAAATCTCGGAACAATATTACAATGGCACAGTTTGCAATATGCCTGTTCAGAACCGTCAGTGGATTTCTTGAGCCACACAAATGTCTTTTCCCATTGATCATTATATTTCCGATTAGTATCATAAGATGGTTTCCACTTTGGCATGATAATAGGCTCAGTAAATAATATTGAATAAGAAATACTTGCGGATTGCGATGAAGGTATAATTAATTTGAAAACTTAACTAAACAGTAAGCTGCGCAGTGCGTCAGTGCGCATAGAACATGGCCAGATAAGCTTATCGTTTTGCATGTGTTTTTGCTTAAAAATAGTAACACAAGACAACAATTAACTTGAAAAATTCAAAAATAGGCATATATACCATTTAAATTTTTTAAAAGCCAAGAAAAAGCCAAACTGATTTTCTGACGCCAAACCTGTTTTAAAAAGCCAAATTTGTCAAATTTGGCTTCAAAAAAGCCAATCTGGTCACCCTGGTAGTGACTACCACTGATATTTACATTGGGAGCAGGTTCTAGTGACTTCCACTGATATTTACATTGGGAGCAGGTTCTAGCACGTACTGACTTCCACTGATACTTGAGAGCAGATTGCCCATGACATTGACCACTGACCCGTGTGTTTTGTCTGTCCCCAGTACGCTTCGTGGGCACAGTCTATGCAGGATCTGTATGAGAAGATTCAGGTGAGGCAGATCTCCTCTCAGGACGGAGAGACTATTGTGGAGATTAACCCAGAGTTTGTGCCCAGACCCCAGGAGGTGACTAGGTGAGTCTGGAACACGTGCTTGTTCTGTGTTTGAGGACTGTCCAGGACACATTTGTCCTAGTTCTTTGTTAGACACGTGTGTCCTAGTTCTTTGTTAGACACGTGTGTCCTAGTTCTTTGTTAGACATGTTTGTCCTAGTTCTTTGTTAGACATGTTTGTCCTAGTTCTGTGTTAGACAGCTGTGACCTGAGACAGAAACATTGCAAACATGTGGCTGGGCAACAACTGGAGAACATGAAGCCTGGGGTCATCCTTTTCTCACCATATGTGACCAGAGACGCCTCCAGGACATGAAGCCAGGGGTCAATCCTTTTCTCACCATATGTGACCAGAGACGCCTCCAGGACATGAAGCCTGGGGTCATACTTTCCTCGTCATATGTGACCAGAGACGCCCCCAGGACATGAAGCCTGGGGTCATACTTGCCTCGTCATATGTGATCAGAGACGCCTCCAGGACAAGCTTCTTGATCTAGCTCCTTGGAACATAGGCCTTCAAGCAACTCATATATATATATATATATATATATATATATATATATATATATATAGGACATATTGCCCTATATACTATAGTGATTTGTCCAGGACATACTTCCCCTATATACTATAGTGATTTGTCCAGGACATATCTATATATATATAAAAGAGAATGCGTCTTTGTGTGTGTCCTTTATGCGTTTGCGAACTGAGTCATCCGATTGAGATGAAATTTTCTGCAGGTGTTCTTCTCATTCCCGGGCAGCCAAGTGGCATAGTTTGTTAGTTTACAAACACTTATTTACGTAATAAATTAACATAGAGATTACATTTTGGTATGTGAAATAGATATTACATTTTGACACAACAGGGGTTACATTTTGACACGGGAGTCTCTTGTCGCCTGTCTCCAAGTCACCTGCCTCGCGCTCCGAAGGTTGTGGTCTTTCGGTTCACAAATGCATTTTTCTCGGAGACTCCTGGGAGTCATCGCTGGAGCTACGGAGTTTATGCGATGTTTTCGACAGGTCACCCTGCTGAAATAGACCAAGCCATATGGGATTAAACCCAGGGTGGTGAAGTTGATCCTCTCGACTTTTAAGACATTTTGATACTTAACATAGATATTACATTTTGACATGTGACAGAGATTGTATTGTGGTATGTGGCATCGAGATTTCATTTTGACATGTCATAGAGATTACATTTTGGTATGTGACAGTGATTACATTTTGTCATGTGACAGTGATTACATTTTGTCATACGACATTAGAAATTACATTTTGACATACAACATTAGAGATTGTATCAGTTAATACAGTTTGCCATCCCTTTATCTGTGTTCCTCAGCCTGGAAGACAAGTATGCTACGGATGAGCTGCTGCCACCGTACAACATTTATGTGGAAGCTATGTTCCGTCAAGCTGTGGACTCCGGCTTCTTGAAGAAGATCAAGATGGAAAATGGTGAATACAGTAATTGTCTAGAAAGATCAAGGTGTCTGTTGTCAGAACAGGGTGGCTGAGATTGTACTTGTGTGTTGTGTATGAGATTGTACTCATAGCCTGAGATTCTACTTGTGTGTTGTGTATGAGATTGTACTCATAGCTGAGATTCTACTTGTGTGTTGTGTATTAGGTTGTACTTGTGTGTTGTGTATAACATGAGTGTCACAGTGGCAGTTAGTCGGTGTATTGATGTCTGTACAGATTCTGATTATGTGCAAGCCATCGCTCACACACAGTTAATCAGTGTATTTTTGTCTCTACAGATTCTGACTATGTGCATGCCATCGCTCAGATTGACACGATCATCCGGGAGAAAATAGCCTACATTGAAAATGAAATCAGCATGAAAGATGAATTTAAGGTAGGAACTCTGGGCCATTGGCTGAGGGAATGAGTGCTGATTTGTGTGGCTGTGGGATATGTACATCCAGACACAGATATTCCAACAAATCAAACCTGAGATAGTCTGTCATTGATGCATATAGTCCTGACTGCAATAGATGAGCCCTAGTCCTATCAGCAGTTGATGAGTCCTAGTTGGGACAACAGTAGATGAGTCCTAATTGTGACACCAATTGATGAGTCTTAGTTATGACAGCAATAAATGTGCTGTGACTAGTAGATTTCTGAGCCAAAAGACAGTTTGTTGATATGTGTTGTGTATGGCTGTTTGATGATGATGCCGTGTGTGGTGTATGGCTCAGTTTGTTGATGATGATGCCATGTGTTATGTATGACTCAGTTTGATGATGATGCCATGTGTTACGTATGGCTCAGTTTGATGATGCCACGTGTTACGTATGGCTCAGTTTGATGATGATTGCCATGTGTTATGTATGGCTCAGTTTTATGATAATGCCATGTGCTTTGTATGGCTCAGTTTGATGATGATGCCATGTTTTGTATGGCTCAGTTTAATAATGATGATGCCATGTGTTGTGTATGGCTCAGTTTGTTGATGATGTTGTGTGTGGCTGTTTGTTGATGATGCTATGTGTTGTGTATGGCTCAGTTTGATTATGATGCCATGTGTTGTGTATGGCTCAGCTTGATTATGATGCCATGTGTTGTGTATGGCTCAGTTTGTTGATGACAATGACATGTGTTATGTATGGCTCAGTTTGTTGATGACAATGACATGTGTTATGTATGGCTCAGTTTGTTGATGACAATGACATGTGTTATGTATGGCTCAGTTTGTTGATGTCATGTGTTGTGTAGGGCTCAGTTTGTTGATGACAATGTCATGTTTGTTGATGATGTCATGTGTGTGTGGCTCAGTGTGTTATGATGTCATGTGTTGTGTATGGCTGTTTGTTGATGACAATGACATGTTATGTATGGCTATGGCTCAGTTTGTTGATGTCATGTGTTGTGTATGGCTCAGTTAGTTGATAATGTTATGTGTTGTGTATGGCTCAGTTAGATGATAATGTCATGTGTTGTGTATGGCTCAGTTAGATGATAATGTTATGTGTTGTGTATGGCTCAGTTAGATAATGTTATGTGTTGTGTATGGCTCAGTTAGATGATAATGTTATGTGTTGTGTATGGCTCAGTTAGTTAATGTTATGTGTTGTGTATGGCTCAGTTAGATGATAATGTCATGTGTTGTGTATGGCTCAGTTAGATGATAATGTCATGTGTTGTGTATGGCTGCTGTATTAGTTTTGTTACTCAGCTATGTGCAGTTATTGTATTTACTGTTTTTGTTTGATGTTCAGACCAGAGTGAGGAACTGCCCCAACATGAAGAGCATCCGCAGACAGAACTGGTCCCAGACTGACCAGGCCACCACCAACAAAGCCACCGAGAAAGGTGTCCGCTCCGTACTCATGTTTGGTTATGGCTATGACCCATTTCTCATGGAAGAGGACAAATCTAAGGGAGTCGAAGTTGCACAGGTGAGTTGACATAAGGGAGTAGATGTTTTAATGTGGTACGACTTGCTTAGTCGAGTTGATATAAGGGAATGGTAGCTTAGTAGAGTTATTAGGGAGTAGTAGCTTACTAGAGTTGACATGAGCGAGAAGTTGATTTTATATTAGGAAGAAGTTGATTAGTATATCAGAGTTGATATCTTCTTCTGCGTACACCCGGAGAATTTTTTTTTGACGTAATTGTGTTGGGCCTGTTTATAGCAGAGCTGTGTTCCTGCGGGCATTTGTTGATCAAGTTAACCTTCCTGGGAGTAGAGTTGACTTCTTCTTCTGCTGCGTTCATCTGGAGAATTTTTTTTTTCCAACAGTGATTGCATTGTGCCTGTTTACAGCAGAGCTGAGTTCTTGTGCCGTTAGGCAGACAGGGGAGTTATCAGGGAGTAGTTGCTTAGTAGAGTTGATATCAGGAAGTAGAAGTTGCTTAGTAGAGTTGATATCAGGGAGTAGAAGCTGCTTAGTATAGTTATCAGAGAGTAGTTGCTTAGCAGAGTTTCATCACTGTGTGGGAGCTGGTTATAATCAGTTTCATCACTGTATGGGACCTGGTCGTAATCAGTTTCATCAATGTATGGGACCTGGTCGTAATCAGTTTCATCACTGGAGCTGGTCACAATCAGCTTCATCATTGTGTGGGAACTGGTCATAATGTTTAATCACTGTGTGGAAGTTTGTTGTAATCAGATTCATTACTGTGGGAGCTGATCGTAATGTTTCATCACTGGGAGCTGGTCATAATGTTTAATCACTGTGTGGAAGTTGGTTGTAATTAGATTCATTACTGCGTGAGCTGATCGTAATGTTTCATCACTGTGTGGGAGCTGATAGTAATGTTACATCACTGGGAGCTGTTCATAATCAGTTTCATCACTGGGAGCTGGTCACATTGAGCTTTGTCATTGTGTGTGGGAGCTGATCACAATCAGCTTTGTCACTGTGGGAGCTGATCACAATCAGCTTTGTCACTGTGGGAGCTGATCACAATCAGCTTTGTCACTGTGGGAGCTGATCACAATCAGCTTTGTCACTGTGGGAGCTGATCACAATCAGCTTTGTCACTGTGGGAGCTGATCACAATCAGCTTTGTCACTGTGGGAGCTGGTCACAATCAGCTTTGTCACTGTGGGAGCTGGTCACAATCAGCTTTGTCACTGGGAGCTGGTCACAATCAGCTTTGTCACTGTGGGAGTTAAGGTGATCACAATCAGCTTCGTCAGTGTGGATGAATAAAGTGGACGGGTTTTTTATGCTCGTAAACTGCTGAAGCTGGAGAGTTCAACAAAATCCAATATGGTGGCTTACAATGTATAAGGGGCGTTCATTTGAAATCCGTTCTTGCAACACCGCACGTAATTGCTTACGTTGAACATGATTATGTCATAGTCATGTGATAAGTACTGACCAATGAATAAAAGAGCAAGTGCTTATCATCCAATGATTAGGTTCTGTTTCTGATCGTTGAGAAAATGGCTGGATTGATCCAAAATCCGCCCAAAGAAGCTCAGAGAGCGGTGGTTCAGTTTCTTTCATTTGAAGGATGTCGACCAGTGGACATTCATCAAGAATGCAGACAGCGTATGTAACAAATGTGTGTCAAAAGACAACAGTGACAGACTGATCACAAATGTTTCGGAAAGGATGTCAGTTCACAGTGGCTCTTCAACGGCCAGGTCAAGCGCATATTGTTGCAACAGAAAAATCAACGCCAAAATTGATGCAGCAGTACAGATTAACCGTTGCCAAAGCATACATTCGCTAGCAAAATTTGATGTGACACTTGGGACAATTCAAAAGGTCGTTCGCCCCGGGAAGGTTAACCCGGTCAACAAATGCCTGCAGAAGTCAGATGTGTCGGCCTAACGGCGCAAGAACACAGCTCTGCTGTAAACAGACACAACGCAATCACGTCCGGAAAAAAAAATCCGGGTGAACACAGAAGAAGAAGAAAAGGTCATTCTTAAGAAACTGCAATAACGGAAGGTGTGTTCACAGTGGGTACCACGGATGTTGACCGACTACCAAAAAGAGGAACGCATGGGATGGTGTTTGAACCTCTTGCTGTATTACAGAGTAGAGGGTGATGCATTTCTATTCTGCATAGTGGCAGGCGATGAATGATGGTGTCACCACTGTGAGCTGAGCAGCTAAAGCGAGAGCATGCAAAGGAGGCATGCTGAATGACCCGGCATGCTTTCTCGTGGCGTGATTTTGTTGCACGATAATGCTCCTCCGCATGTCGCAAAGATTGTGCAGGAAGCATTAGCAAGGAAGAAGCGGGAAATTCTGCAACGTCCAGCCTATAGCCCTGATTTGTCGCCATGTGATATTCATTTGTTCGGACCTCTAAAAGAAGCTCTCAAGGGGCAACGATTTCACACAGATGCAGATATACACAGATGTAATGACGCGGTAAACACTTTGTTCAGTGAGCAACCACAATCCTTATTTGCCGCCTACCTAAGCAATGGGATGCTTGCCTGAATGCCAACAGCGTCGACTTCTGATCAACCCGTGGTGCATAACTCATTCAAAATGAATGCTTTGTTTAATTCTACCACACCTGTTCATGTTTCTTTCTCGCTTTTGTAATAAAGCCATTGGAATGGGTTTCAAATGAACACCCCTAATATTTGACTAGTGATGTGAGGCTGTGAGGTGAGGCAGACTGTCAAGTGCGACTTCTAGTGGCATCTACTCAACTGACAGCACACAGGTATATGAAGGGAGAGATCCATTCTCAAGAGTTACAAAACTGTACCGCAATCACAAAATTATATAGCACTGATGTACTGTGGTAGGGCTGGCTGTCTTCAGTCACTGATGTACTGAGATAGACGCTGACTGGCTGTCTTCAGTCACTGGTGTACTGTGGTAGACGCTGACTGGCTGTCTTCAGTCCTCGATGTACTGTGGTAGATGCTGACTTCTTCAGTCACTGATGTACTGTGGTAGATGCTGACTTCTTCAGTCACTGATGTACTGTGGTAGATGCTGACTTCAGTCACTGATGTACTGTGGTAGATGCTGACTTCAGTCACCGATGTACTGTGGTAGATGCTGACTTCAGTCACCGATGTACTGTGGTAGATGCTGACTTCAGTCACCGATGTACTGTGGTAGATGCTGACTTCAGTCACCGATGTACTGTGGTAGATGCTGACTTCAGTCACCGATGTACTGTGGTAGATGCTGACTTCAGTCACCGATGTACTGTGGTAGATGCTGACTTCAGTCACCGATGTACTGTGGTAGATGCTGACTTCAGTCACCGATGTACTGTGGGAGATGCTGACTTCAGTCACTGATGTACTGTGGTAGATGCTGACTTCAGTCACCGATGTACTGTGGTAGATGCTGACTTCAGTCACCGATGTACTGTGGTAGATGCTGACTTCAGTCACCGATGTACTGTGGTAGATGCTGACTTCAGTCACCGATGTACTGTGGTATATGCTGACTTCAGTCACCGATGTACTGTGGTAGATGCCGACTTCAGTCACCGATGTACTGTGGGAGATGCTGACTTCAGTCCTCGATGTACTGTGGGAGATGCTGACTTCAGTCCTCGATGTACTGTGGTAGATGCTGACTTCAGTCCTCGATGTACTGTGGTAGATGCTGACTTCAGCCACTGATGTACTGTGGTAGATGCTGAATTCAGCCACTGATGTACTGTGGTAGATGCTGAATTCAGCCACTGATGTACTGTGGTAGATGCTGAATTCAGCCACTGATGTACTGTGGTAGATGCTGACTTCAGTCACCAATGTACTGTGGTAGATGCTGACTTCAGTCACCGATGTACTGTGGTAGATGCTGACTTCAGTCACCGATGTACTGTGGTAGATGCTGACTTCAGTCACCGATGTACTGTGGTAGATGCTGACTCCAGTCACTGATGTACTGTGGTAGATGCTGACTGGCTGTCTTCAGTCCTCGATGTACTGTGGTAGATGCTGTCTTCAGTCCTCGATGTACTGTGGTAGATGCTGACTTCAGTCACTGATGTACTGTGGTAGATGCTGACTTCAGTCACCGATGTACTGTGGTAGATGCTGACTCCAGTCACTGATGTACTGTGGTAGATGCTGACTTCAGTCACTGATGTACTGTGGTAGATGCTGACTTCAGTCCTCGATGTACTGTGGTAGATGCTGACTTCAGTCCTCGATGTACTGTGGTAGATGCTGTCTTCAGTCCTCGATGTACTGTGGTAGATGCTGACTTCAGTCCTCGATGTACTGTGGTAGATGCTGACTTCAGTCACTGATGACCTGCCTTGATATGTTTGTTTCAGGAAGTGGTGATTGGCAGTACCATGGAGCAGTATCTGTCGGCCTACCATGGCCTGATACATTTTAAGTACACCTTACTCAAACGGTGTCAGGACAAGGTAGGTTGATAGTTCTCTCTTTCTTCCCCTTTCCTATTTTTTATTTTTTTAGAGGTGGTGTGTGTGTGTGTGTGCCTAAATAAGTAGCTATTGTGTATGTGTCACAGATACTTCTTCTTCTTCTTCGTTCATCCGGAGTTTTTTTCCGGATGTGATTGCGTTGTGCCTGTTTACAGCAGAGCTGCGTTCTTGCGCCGTTAGGCCGACACATCCGACTTCTGCGGGCATTTGTTGACCGGGTTAACCTTCCCGGGGTGTCACAGATACGAGAGTGTGTCCTCACGTCCACCCCTGAGAGCTGATGTCACTATTGTGTGTGTGTGTGTATATGTCACAGATATAAGAGCTGATGTCACTGTGTATGTCACAGATATAAGAGCTGATATGTCACATATATAAGATGTCGCTGTTGTGTGTATGTCAGATATAAGAGCTGATGTCACTGTTGTGTGTTCATGTCACAGATATACGAGCTGATGTCACTGTTGTGTGTTCATGTCACAGATACAAGAGCTGTCATTGTTGTATGTTCATGTCACAGATATACGAGCTGATGTCACTGTTGTGTGTTCATGTCACAGATACATGAGCTGATGTCACTGTTATGTGTGTATCTGTCACAGATATACGAGCTGATGTCACTGTTATGTGTGTATCTGTCACATATATGAGAGCTGGTGTCACTGTTGTATCTGGTTTCTCGTCTCACAGGTCAAACTGACCAACGCTATGGAGGCCGGAGGTGATGCTAATGTGCTGGACAAATGTTTGCAAGACAGGTGCTGGGTTCTACAGGTAAGCTTTGGGACACTGATCAGGTAGGGTTGTCAGCAGTGGTACACTGATCATGTAGTGTTGTCTGCAGGTCAGCTGTTGTGGTACACTGATCAGGTAGGGTTGTCTGCAGGTCAGCAGTGGTACACTGATCAGGTAGTGTTGTCTGCAGGTCAGCTGTTGTGGTACACTGATCAGGTAGGGTTGTCTGCAGGTCAGCAGTGGTACACTGATCAGGTAGTGTTGTCTGCAGGTCAGCAGTGGTACACTGATCAGGTAGTGTTGTCTGCAGGTCAGCAGTGGTACACTGATCAGGTAGTGTTGTCTGCAGGTCAGCAGTGGTACACTGATCAGGTAGTGTTGTCTGCAGGTCAGCAGTGGTACACTGATCAGGTAGTGTTGTCTGCAGGTCAGCAGTGGTACACTGATCAGGTAGTGTTGTCTGCAGGTCAGCAGTGGTACACTGATCAGGTAGTGTTGTCTGCAGGTCAGCAGTGGTACACTGATCAGGTAGGCTTGTCTGCAGGTCAGCAGTGGTACACTGATCAGGTAGGCTTGTCTGCAGGTCAGCAGTGGTACACTGATCAGGTAGGCTTGTCTGCAGGTCAGCAGTGGTACACTGATCAGGTAGGCTTGTCTGCAGGTCAGCAGTGGTACACTGATCAGGTAGGCTTGTCTGCAGGTCAGCAGTGGTACACTGATCAGGTAGGCTTGTCTGCAGGTCAGCAGTGGTACACTGATCAGGTAGGCTTGTCTGCAGGTCAGCAGTGGTACACTGATCAGGTAGGCTTGTCTGCAGGTCAGCAGTGGTACACTGATCAGGTAGGCTTGTCTGCAAGTCAACATTTTAGTCCAGCTGTCCGGTGAGGGGTTGAACTGCTTGATCTACTCAGCATCAGCACACCAGATGTTTAAAAACAGTTTCTTATCCATTTGGTCATGCACACCTGCACTGCAGCACTGATCGATTAGTCTACATCTGAAATTGGGAGGTCTAATGTTTGTATTATCAGATGTTGTTGTCAGATATTGAAAGATTATAAACTTGATCTTCTCTGGTATATGTTAGCTTTTTTTCTTATGTTGCATATCCCTTACAGGACGTTGCAGTCAACATCAGCATTTTCCAGCTGTTGTTGATGTATTAGGCAAGATTACGCTCAGTAGTTTGCCATTGTTTTCTTGATTTCACATACCCCCATAAGTGACCAGCGTGGCTCGAATCGCTGCTGGTTCGGGCGCAGCTGCATTATTCACGAGAATGTACGGGATACGCGAAAGCAATAAACCCCTTCGCCAGAGAGACTGGCTTATGTTAGCTTAGTTATAAACAATCCACTGACATATCTTTGCCATGATGTCATCTAGAGTTGGGTGTCATCTTGAGTTGACATGATTTCCCTGACATTCATCTAGAGTTAATAAAGGAAGCTCACCGACTCTTCCATTCTTTATAATCTAGAGAAGCTTGCCGACTCCTCCATTCTGTATAATCTAGATTTATTTTTTTTTTTACAAAGTCTGACTGGTGCTTGTTCATTTTATTTCAACCTTGCAGACATTTGACCATTTGAGGAGATTGTTGGCCAATGACAACCTTTGATAGTTCCTGGCGGTGGTCCACGGGTCTGCATCATCATGGCGTCCATCAGCTTTGGTTATTTCAGTTACACAATATTTGTACCAGACACACCATCTAGCAGTGGCAGTTCCCTGATCTACATAGAGACACAAGTTCACAGCGGGTTTGGAAATCACAAGCCAGGAGAATCTCGTCAACACAAAACATGTTAGAGAAACACGTCTTGTAGGTGGCAGATGTCATCACGCCGTGGCATGCCGGTGACAGACACGTGTCTACGTGGTTTTATTTTTTAACTTTGATGTACTATTTCCGTGTTTATTTGTTAGTTTGTCTCCATCAGTTAGCATGAGACCATGCGTTTCACTTTCATTTCATGTCGGCATTGTATTTTGTTGTTACGTTAGATCATTTGTACCCTTCCAGGCTTATGTGTATCGTTCATGGATTGTACCGTTTCTTGATGACAATGTACTACTGAGTTTAAAATAAAAGACTTCATTGTTCCACAAGATTCTGCAGATTTTTATTAAATCGTTGAATATAATTGGGTTCATTGTTTTAGTTTATGTTGAATCTTGTTTTGTGTGAGGTTGAGGCTATAGGCACATTTGTGTCAGGTACACAGTAATCTACTCACTGTATAGTGAGGTACAAGCTATAGGCCCATCTTGTCTTGTGAGGCAGATGTAGTACGTCTAGTCATTGTGTGTGAAAATCTTAGTATACAATGTCGAGTAAACCTGGAGAGTTGCAGATACATTTTGTGAGATCTTGGTTATACAGTGTATTCACATAAACCTGGAGAAAGTGCACATTTTGTGAGATCTTGGTATACAGTGTTCACATTAACCTGGAGAAACGTGTGTGCACATTTTGTGAGAAGATATGCTAGGCCCATGACCTGATTAGTTTTGTCAGAGGGAGTGGCTAGAATGCCTGTTTCAGACTGGATGGACATGAGCCCAATTGTCAACTAATTGGACTTATTAACAATAGTCATGGGGAAATTAACTCAGTACTGCTGTATGGATCAATAAGACTCTATTGTTAAGTCCTTATTGCTGTATGGATCAATTCTGAACTCACTCTAATGTTAATTATCTCTGTATGGATCAATACTCAACTCACTCTGTTAAGTCTGCTGCTGTATGGGTCAATACTGAACTAGCTCTAGATTTTAAGTCAGTAAGGATCAATACTCAACACTAATGTTAAGTCGCTACTGCTGTATGGATCAATCTCTAATGTTAAGTCCATACTGCTGTATGGATCAATACTCAACTCTAATGTTAAGTCAGTACTGCTTATGGATCAGAAACATGGAGAATAACTCAAATTCTTGGATCCCCAGGAATGATAACCTGGTGGAAAAATTCCAGGCTAAAGTCCTAACGGATGTGTTGGCCTTAAGGTCTCGGCCCAAGGGTGCCTAACTTAGAAACGAACACAATTACATATGAAAAAACTCCATATGAATGCAGAAGAAGAAATTCTCGGATGGTTGATCTATCAGAAAAGATGACCGCAGGTCATCCAGTGCGATTCAGTGGTCGTGAGTATGCAGATGCCAATATGATGATTGATTGCTTTAGGAACCGACATCACAGCATTTGGGGCGTTCCCATAAGCGCTCCGTCTCTATCCTCAGCAGCCAGCGAAGAGTTCCAACACTAATAGCTCCAGTAGCAATCTGATTTTATGTCCGTCTCGCCTTTCCACTGAGCGTCGGTCAGATCCCCTCGTCACACCTCGCTGCCGCATTCTTACCTGACTGGTGATCCATTCAATGCCGGTATGCTGGGGAATGAACAGGCGGACAGATTGGCTGGCTCGGCAAAACTTGGTGGAGTACTGATACATGACAAGGCAGACGTAGTTGCGGCCTTGTGTACACCTCGGAGATGCCAATATGAGACTGGACAGCAGATAGTGCTGCCTCACAAGTGTGCACCATCTAGACCGATATTGGGAGGCAGCCTCTCATAAGTATTGCAGTTTTGAGTGTCCATGCAGCATTTTTTTCTGGGGATCTTTCTCCATAATGTACCTCGCGGCTCTGTGGCAAAGGATTTACAGATTCAGTTCGTAATCCCACATACCCGCGTTTGAAACAGCTGTATTGGTTTTTTATGAAATGGTATGGGTGCCAGTCATTCAGAAACCAATGGCAAACTACTGAATGTACACTTGCCCAGGAATCACGAACAGCCAAAAATGCTGGGGTTGACTGTTACATCATGTAAAGGACATGCAACTAACTTTAAAAAGGTCAAATACTGTTTAAATAGAGAGCGACCTAGAAAGAAGAGAATTAAAGACAGATAATAATGGTGGTGTAGGTTAAAGTGAGGCGGATAGCACCTCACAGTGAGTGGCAGCCATATCCCAATGGATAGACCAAGATCTTAACTTGGTTCCTATCTCTTTACCTAACTCGTGTATGGCTCCACAACGGTGGTGGCCGTACCACGGGCAACAGTCTTGGCTAACCTACTGAGTGAAGTAGGGGTTATATCCTACTAAACCAAGTGGGAATGTCCGTCTTTAGTACACAAAAGACTGGGACGGTGTACAAGGCGGATGAATCTATATAGATCAACGGCTTCAAAAGCGAAACAGCAGAGTGTGGCACACATGAGGCGTGTTCAGAACACAGCAGTGAACATGGCTGGCCATCCATCATGGAAGAGATTAGGACCTCACCACGTAGTATCCCAAAGACAGCAATGAGACTACAACAAAATAAAAACAGGCAATTCTTGACCCCCTGGATATATTGTAAATATGCTCAGGGAAGAGACAACTCCCATAGTGAATAAGGCAGAGAACAATGATGAATATATCTCAGATTCTTTTGAAAAGATGCATTCGGACAATACCTACTTGAAAAGTAGAAGGAGAGAAGACTGAGAATTGGTACATGCAACGTACGCGCCCTCTATCAAGCAGGGAAAATTGTCAACCGGATTTCTGAAGCAAATAACATGAATTTAGATATTTTAGGTGTATCAGAAACAAGATCGACAGACGCTAATTATATAAAGAGAGATGAGTACATATTAACTCAGGAAGAGCTCACCATGAGAGAGGAGTAGGAATTTTAGTAAAAAGAAATTTAGAGAAAAACACTGGATTCTGGGGTCGCAAAGATAGAATGATACTGCTCAAAATTAAGGTAAGACCTTTCCACATTGTAATTTTACAGACATCTGCTCCAACAACTGATTATAGTGATGAATAACTAGAAGAATACTATGAAGACCTATAATAAACACTGAATGTTATAACATCATCAGAGGTCCCAATTGTCATGGGAGACATGAACGTAAAGGTTGCAAAAAAACTAAAAATAAGCAGATAGGTATGGGAACCAGAAATGACGGTGGAGACCGGCTGATAGTTTTGTGAAGAAAACCATATTATTTGTAACACTTTTTCCCAACATAACTCTAGGAAAGCCGGCCTCCTGGCTTAGAGGTTAGCGACTTTTCTCCGTAATCTCGTATACTCTCGTAGGTAACGTGATGACGGTGAGAATCAGCAGTGGTTCGAATCGCGTCGGTAACTTACGGGGTATGTGAGCCGGCCGCTCAGAAAGCAATGGCAAACTACTGAGCGTAATCTTGCCAAGAAATCAACATACAGCTGAAAGATGCTGGTGTTGACAGTGATGTCCTGTAAAGAATATACAAAAAAAACTAGGAAACTGTACACATGGAAAATCTCAGCAAAATATAAAAGAACAGTAAATCAAACAACAAGAGGTTGATGGAGGAAAAAAATTGAAAACCTGAATTTTGACAGGGATGGAAACAAACTATGGAAACTAGTGAAAGCCATGAACAATGAAGGACCTAGAAACAAACAAATAACAATTAAACAAGGAAATGCCTTGCTTACAGGAAAAAAGGCTGCAAATGCACTAATGGAACATTATGCCAGTGCAAACCACATTGATATTACAACCGAATAGAAGAAAGCAATCAAAAACAAACAGATACATCACAGTAATACAGAAACAGCAGCAGAATATGATGGCAAATCTAACAATGGAACAGGCAATGAATACCCTAAAAAAGAAGAAATCACCTGGAAAGGATGGAATCACAAATGAAATGCTAAAAAGACTAGGCACTAAGGCATTTAAAAAAACTTGTAGCAGTCCTAAATAACAGCTGGAAGAGAGGTATAGTCCCACAGGCATGGAAGGAAGCTATACTAATACCAGTCCCAAAGAAAGGAAAAGACCTGGAAGAACCAAATGGCTATCGACCTATCAGTCTACTTAGCTGTGTAGGAAAATTAATGGAACGCATCAATGGCATGCTAACATGGCATCTGGAAGAAAACCAACTCTTAACACCACATCAAGCAGGATTCAGAAAGTACAGATCCAGTGAAGATCAAATAACCTATATAGCTCAGGAAATAGAGGATGCCTTCCAAGAGAAAAAGCACACACTAGCGGTCTGGATAGATTTAGAAAAAGCATTTGATAAAGTATGGAAGGAAGGACAAAGTAAAACTGCGAAAAATGCATGTTTGTGGGAAAATGTATAAATGGATCAGCCACTGCCTTGAGAACAGAACTGCCAGGCCAAAAGTACAAGGACAAACCAGCAAAATGATGCTGTTGGAGCAAGGTGTCCCCCAAGGAGGAGTTCTTTCACCAACATTATTCCTAGCATATATAAATGACATCACGGAAAATTTTCCAGCCAGAGTACACACATCCTCCTTTGCAGATGACCTAGCCATATGGACATCTGAAGAATATATTAGTACAGCTAACAGCAGAATACAGCAAGCCTTATTAGCGCTAGAAGACTGGTCAAAATCATGGCTAGTGAAGATAAGTGAGGAGAAAACAACATGCACAGTGTTCTCCCTCTCAAATAAAACTCAGCAACCTAAGCTGGTATTGAATGAAAAAATATTACGCCATGAAGAAAATCCAAGCTATCTAGGAGTCACCTTTGATCATCGGAAAATCTCAAATTATCTCTAAATCTCGAAAATCTCTAAATATAAGCAGATAGGTATGGGAACCAGAAATGACGGTGGAGACCGGCTGATAGTTTTGTGCAGAAAACCATATTATTTGTAACACTTTTTCCCAACATAACTCTAGGAAAGCCGGCCTCCTGGATTAGAGGTTAGCGACTTTCAGAAGATTGACAGACCACCCTATGTATAACAGGTTTAATGGTTTTGGAAAGGGAAGACTGAAGAGTAGCAACTTTGTAGAAACTGCAAAACGAAAGATTAGGTCAGATCCCATACTTAACATATCAACAGTCAAACCCATTTACAATGCACACAAGTTCCCAGCTTGGAGACAGCAGCAACTGCCTGAGATGATAGAAAACATTCCTGGTATTGAGAAAAAGAACACTCAGAATGAAACCGAAAGAAGAAAAATAACCCTAAACTACATAAAAGAACATTACCCAAGCAGCAATTGGACACATGCATATACAGATGGATCAGCCAAGAATTCAATAGAAAATGGAGGAGGAATTTTCTTAAATTTAAAAAATGGAGTGAAAAAAACAGTCAGTGGCAACTGGAAAATTTTCAAGTAACTTCAAAGCGGAGGTAGAGGCTTTGAAAACTGCAGCAGAAATGCTCTTGATGGAGGAAAATAAAGAGAAACAAATAGCTATCTTCACAGATGCAAAGTCAGCTGTCTCAATATTGAAGAGCAAAAACAGCACAGAACTAGCTGACCCAAGAGCAGCACTCCATGGTCTATGCCAGAAATCCAAAAAAGTTGTAATACAGTGGATCCTATCACATTGCAGTATACCTGGAAATGAACAGGCTGACAGACTGGCAAAAGAGGGCGGACGACTACCACAGCCTGACATAGACATAACCTATAATGAGGCAAAGAGGTTTATAAAAAGCACTTATAGAACCAAATGGGAATCAGAGCATCCAGGCCACCAGAAGGATGATGCATATTACAAACTCGACCGAAGAGAACAAGTAGCAATCTTCAGACTCCGCACAGGACATAACAGGCTGAAATACCACTTGTTCAATAAACTAAAGATAGGAGATACTGATGAATATAATTGTGGAACTGGTAAAATGACAGCTAAACATTTGCTGCAGGGGTGCCCAATATATGCAGAGCAGAGAAAGATAATTTGGCCCACAACTGCTTCATTTGAGGACAAGCTCTATGGAGATATCAACAAGCTCAAGTTCACTGCAGCTTACATTAACTACATTCAGGTTGACATTTAAAGGTGCATGAAGAAGTAGGGGGGGGGGGGGGGGGCTGCGTGGTCTCGAGGTATGGTGTCCGCCTCGAGTACTGGAGGTCCCGGGCTCAAACCCCGGTGATGACCGGGATTTTTTCACGTGGACTTCTAGTAATAAAATTTCCCCTGGTCTCTGGGTAGTGAGATCTGACACCCGTGTGTATTGGTGCGCATGTAAAAAAAATCCCTTGGCAGTTCGAAATCGACAAAGAGTAGCCTAACGGCGCTGCCCGGGCAAATTTTCAAGCTAATAATCTACCCAAAGTATTTCAGGATCCTCGCCGGTGCTACGGAGTTCATGTACTGAGCTGAGTTTCTCCAAACTCAGGTTTGAGTTAGGAGGAGAACGGAGCATTTATGGGTTACACCCGTGTGCCGTGATGTTGATCCATCGACTAAACTAAACTGAAGAAGTATTAAGACTGCCACTTTCATACCACAGGTATGTCGGTTACAAAAGCATCCCAGAGGCATGAAATGGAATATTGCTTGGATAGCTAATCCATTACGTGGAAAGTCCGAATCAAAAGCTCTCTGTGTGGGCTTCATAAAAGGTGGAAAAAAGTGTACTAGTGGCATAAAATGGAATATTGCTTGGATAGCAAATCCATTACGTGGAAAGTCTGAATCGAAAGCTCACTGTGTGGATGTCATCTGCAGACTGCATTCTTCTGGTTTCCGGAAGAACAGCCTATGGTGAACGGAAGGCCCAATATACCATACGGAAGTGAGGCTAAGCAGCCATGTGCAGGACGTGATGATTCCTTGGGTGAGCCCAGTACCAGAGCGCTGTGTGTCGGCTCTGCAAGTATGGAAGCCTCCTTGGATGGCGGGGAATGCCATGGTCTGCCCCTGCCTTCCCTTGAGGGCTGACCAGGATGTCTTTGGCTGTTCTATATGGGCCAGCTGGGATGGGGGATAACACCACAACAGTGAGAGTCAAACGTCCTAAGAACCACCGGAAAGGTTAACCCGGTCAACACATGCCCGCAGAAGTCGGATGTGTCGGCCTCATGGCGCAAGAACGCAGCTCTGCTGTAAACAGGCACAAAGCAATCACATCTGGGGGAAAAACTCCGGATGAACGCAGCAGAAGAAGAAGTACACACGGAAAAGCCCTGGAGATAGAACGAGAAATCAAACTTACAAAATTATGATTAGACATAGATTTCTTCTTCTTCTTCTTTTCGTTCATCCGGAGTGTTTTTTTTTTCCAGATGTCATTGCGGTGTGCGTTAGGCACCCTTGGGTTGAAAACCCTTAGGTCAACACATCCGGCTTATGCGTGCATTTTTGACCAGGTTAGCATTCCTGGGAGACTCTCACTTTTGTGGTACCGTCCACATCTCAGCTGGTCAAGTTGGAACAGTCGAGGACTTCGGTCATCCCTCAAGAGAAGGAAGGGACAGTCCATAGCATTTTCCGCCATCCAAGGTTGCTTCCATAGTTGCAGGGCCGACACATAGCGCCCTGGTACTGGGCTCACCAAGGGATTCGTCACGTCCTGCTCATGGCTGCTTTAATTCCTCTCTTCAATATATTGGGCATTTCGTTCGCCCCGGGCCGTTCCCGCACAAAACCAGACAGGTCTGCAAACGGTATCCACTCAGCGAGTTTTCGGACATGTGCTTGTCGTTGCGCCCGTCAGAGCTGTTCCAGGCACGACAGACATTCGGAAAACTACCTAGTCAGAGCTGTTCCGAACAAGAGCGGCATTCGGAAACTAGGTAGTCAGAGCTGTTCCTAGCACGAGAGACATTCGGACGAGACATTTCACTCGGACGTAAATGCGTAGTGCCAATTTTTAGTTTGCCACCCGTAGGACGGCACTTCCGGCTTCAGCAGGCATTTTTTAATGAGGTTAGCTTCCTCGGGTTTCGAGGCACGTTAGACTTTTTGTTGTGATGTCGCCCACATCTCAGCTGGTCAGGATAGAACGATCATCGACATCACGGTTAACCCTCAAGGGAAGGCAGGGGCAGACCATGGGCCTATCCAAGGAGGCTTCCATAATTGCAGAGCCGGCACATATTGCTCTGAGACTGGGCTCACCCAAGGAGTTGCGACGTCCTGCTCATGGCTGCTTTAGTTCCTCACTTCCATGTGTTGGGCATCTCGCTTGTTACTTACTGGTCGCTCAAGCACACACCAGGAACGGTCAGACTGCGGGCGACATCCGCTCGGTAAGCTTTTGCTTTTGACTTCGGACCACGCAATGGATTCGCTAGCCGTGCGTTCCATTTTGTGTTATTGAGACGTTTTTTCACTTTTGTCTACACTCTATGTGTTAGATACAGACAGTTTTCGTAGCCATTTCATTCGACTGGGACACTTTCTGCATTTTTATTCTCTCTCACAAGGTAGGCTACATGTGCTGCAAGCTCAGCACCTTACCTCCGTGCAGCAGTGAGCGAGAAACGGCCAGACCTTCTCATCCGGGAATCCGTCATTTCCCCCAGCTGAGAGCCTTCAACCTCACAGTATCAGAACTGGGCATGTAGCGTGCTCAGTATCTACCTCTATTTATCGGTAGATGTGTATCCGCCCGGCTCTCAGATCCGCGGGTTTGTGGCTTAGCGGCGTTCAGCCACAGCCCTCGACAGAGAGCCTTAGAGTATTGTCCAGACCAAGGTCTTGTGCCTTCGTGTACCTGATTTAATCTTTTGACTGTTATCCTGAGTCTACCTGCAGAGCAGCAGGTTGTGTCTCTCTTAGTCTGGCCCCTATCCCATAAGCTGTCCGATATGTAGTTTTCATCCATCGGCAAACAGATGGGGTCAATGGGACACGCAAGCTCCCCCACCACGGCAAGGTGGAGACACATCGGGAGAGAGACATAGATTTAAAAACAATGTTTAAAATTTGAATAACGAATACACAAACAATAGATTGCACGATTTATTGCCTGGCATATTTCGCTGCATCTCGTCAGGTACATACTGCATAAATCACACAACTTACGTGAATTAACTAGACAAATCCTTCAAACTGAAATATACACATGTTCGCACAGTATTGTCGATTGTCTACCACGATAATTTTAAACTGACTAACATGTCTTTCTGCTTGCACAAGGACGGCTTACGAAGGTTGATTATTATAGCTTCAGCAAACTTTAACAATCGACTACTTTGTGTGTTGAACAACACACGGAAGGCACTGTCTCTTTCAACCACGTGACCGCTCTCGAGCACATGTCTCGCGACCGATGAAGCTGGACTGTTCCGGTGTGTCGGCCTGCCTAGGCTACCATCTTCTGTGTGTAGTATCTTGTCCACCAATTCGGAATGTGTTCCGAAACCCTGCAATGTAACTGTCGCTCAGTTCTACCTATGTAGATGGCCTCGCATCTGCATGTAAATTGGTAAATACAATTTGATTTGGCGTACAAAGCTACAGGTTCTTTTACTGCTGGGATGGGGATCGGTGTGTTTCTGTACCTGATGACTGGAGTTGCAGCACAGAATGTTCGCCCGACTGCTGTGATGAGCCGGTCCCGCAGACGTTGCATTACGTCATCTCCTCGGAAGGTTAGCTGGATGAATACCTTGAGTTTAGGGACTGTAGTTACTTCTGGTTTCGGTTTGGGCTGTTGGCAGTGGCGCTTTATAAATCCTGTGGAGTACCCATTCAGGTTTAAGGCATTCTTCAGAGTTTCAAATTCCTCTGTCAGTGTGTCCTGGGTGCATATCTTCCTAGCACGGTCAAACAGGGTCCGTACTAAGCCCCGTTTGTACTGGACAGGTGCGAAGCTCTGAAAATTTAAGTATTGGCCAGTCCATGTTTCTTTGCGGTACACCGATCTTTGAATTGTGCCGTCTGCTCTACGTCTCATTAGGATATCTAGAAACGGCAACGCTTCGTTGTGTTCGTGTTCCATAGATAGAGAGATGTTTTTATGTGTCTCGTTCATTGTGGCCTGGAACGACGTTGCTTGTAGCTCGTCTGTGGTGATAATTAGTATATCGTCCACGTAACGACGGTAAAGGCCAAGTTATTGATGTCTGAGGATCTCTTTTCTTCTAAGTGTGCCATGAAGATGTCCGCTAGAATAGGTCCAAGTGGGCTCCCCATGGCCACTCCGTCAATTTGGCGATATGACTTGTTTAGAAAGTTGAATTGTATGTTGGCGGTACATAATTTTAATAGCCTCTCTAGAATAGCTGATGGTATGCCTAGTTTTAGTTGTTTGTCTCTAATGCGTTCACTTATTATATTCACGGTCTCATCTAATGGAACGTTGGTGAATAAAGAGGCAATATCCATGGATGCCATGTGTTTGTTGTTTATGTCCATAGTATCCAATAATTCCACCAGTTCGAATGTATCTCTGAGTGTTCTTGGATCGAAGGACTGTCGTACTGGCTTTAAAATTTCAGCTAGCCATCTCGCCATTCGGTGTTGTGCAGAGTTAACCATGGAAAGGATCGGTCGTAGTGGGATGCCGGGCTTGGGTAGACCGTACATCTGAGGAGTTTGGGAGCCACGCGGTGTGAGCGTTTTTGCAGTGGCCTCACTGATGAGTCCCGCATTCACAAGTGACTGGATCTCTTTCCTCATTTTTGCATCCAGGTCCTCCGACTTGTTGACTATTTGCTCTACTCTGAATTTAGATGCATCTGATAATATTCATCCATTTTTCTCTGGTAGTCTGACATGTCCATCAGTACTGCACCACTCCCTTTGTCAGGTTTCAATATTACGAGGGTTTTGTTAGCCTTTAACGCTTTTAAGGCAGTAAGGTGTTCGTTGGTCAGCGGACATGTCTGTTTAGAGGGTGTATTGATGCATCTAAATTCAGAGTAGAGCAAATAGTCAACAAGTCGGAGGACCTGGATGCAAAAATGAGGAAAGAGATCCAGTCTTGTGAATGCGGGACTCATCAGTGAGGCCACTGCAAACACGCTCAAACCGCGTGGCTCCCAAACTCCTCAGATGTACGGTCTACCCAAGCTTCACAAGCCCGGCATCCCACTAAGACCGATCCTTTCCATGGTTAACTCTGCACAACACCGAATGGCGAGATGGCTAGCTGAAATTTTAAAGCCAGTACGACACTCCTTCGATCCAAGAACACTCAAAGATACATTCGAACTGGTGGAATTATTGGATACTATGGACATAAACAACAAACACATGGCATCCATGGATATTGCCTCTTTATTCACCAACGTTCCATTAGATGAGACCGTGAATATAATAAGTGAACGCATTAGAGACAAACAACTAAAACTAGGCATACCATCAGCTATTCTAGAGAGGCTATTAAAATTATGTACCGCCAACATACAATTCAACTTTCTAAACAAGTCATACCGCCAAATTGACGGAGTGGCCATGGGGAGCCCACTTGGACCTATTCTAGCGGACATCTTCATGGCACACTTAGAAGAAAAGAGATCCTCAGACATCAATAACTTGGCGTTCTACCGTCGTTACGTGGACGATATACTAATTATCACCACAGACGAGCTACAAGCAACGTCGTTCCAGGCCACAATGAACGAGACACATAAAAACATCTCTCCCCGGGAAGGTTAACCCAGTCAACAAATGCCCGCAGAAGTCGGATGTGTCGGCCTAACGGCGCAAGAACGCAGCTCTGCTGTAAACAGGCACAACGCAGTCACATCCGGAAAAAAAAAATCCGGATGAACGCAGAAGAAGAAGAAAACATCTCTCTATCTATGGAATACGAACACAACGAAGCGATGCCGTTTCTAGATATCCTAATGAGACGTAGAGCAGACGGCACAATTCAAAGATCGGTGTACCGCAAAGAAACATGGACTGGCCAATACTTAAATTTTCAGAGCTTCGCACCTGTCCAGTACAAACGGGGCTTAGTACGGACCCTGTTTGACCGTGCTAGGAAGATATGCACCCCGGACACACTGACAGAGGAATTTGAAACTCTGAAGAATGCCTTAAACCTGAATGGGTACTCCACAGGATTTATAAAGCGCCACTGCCAACAGCCCAAACCGAAACCTGAAGTAACTACAGTACCTAAACTCAAGGTATTCATCCAGCTAACCTTCCGAGGAGATGACGTAATGCAACGTCTGCGGGACAGGCTTACCCAGTAGTCGAGCGAACATTCTGTGCTGCAACTCCAGTCATCAGGTACCGAAACACACCGATCCCAGTCCCAGCAGTAAAAGAACCTGTAGCTTTGTAGGCCAAATCAAATTGTATTTACCAATTTACATGCAGATGCGAGGCCATCTACATAGGTAGAACTGAGTGACAGTTACATTGCAGGGTTTCGGAACACATTCCGAATTGGTTGGACAAGATACTACACACAGAAGATGGTAGCCTAGGCAGGCCGACACACCGGAACAGTCCAGCTTCATCGGTCGCGAGACATGTGCTCGAGAGCGGTCACGTGGTTGAAAGAAACAGTGCCTTCCGTGTGTTGTTCAACACACAAAGTAGTCGATTGTTAAAGTTTGCTGAAACTATAATAATCAACCTTCGTAAGCCATCCTTGTGCAAGCAGAAAGACATGTTAGTCAGTTTAAAATTACCATGGTAGACTATCGACATTACTGTGCGAACATGTGTATATTTCAGTTTGAAGGATTGATCTAGTTAATTCACGTAAGTTGTGTGATTTCTGCAGTATGTACCTGACGAGATGCAGCGAAATATGCCAGGCAATAAATCGTGCAATCTATTGTTTGTGTCTTCGTTATTCAAATTCGTCACAGGAAAACATTGTTTTGAATGTTTAAAATGCCAAAACACACCCTGGTGCTAATATCGGACCACAGTCCTGTTGTCTTAAAATCACAAATAAAACTTAAAACACAGGAATAAGGTCATCAAAGACACCTCAAATAGATATAACAGCACTGAAACAACCAGACAAAAGTCAACCATACCTGTGGAGAAAATTGATACAAAATGGGAATGTGTAAAAATTAACATACAGATAGCAAATACCAACTTACCAGTGAAGGAAAATAAGAACAAGCAATTATGGATAACCGATGAAATCTTGAGCAAAATGACTCTAAGAAACTAAGCAAAGAACACTCCAGAGTATATAGTAATAGATTGAGAAATACATCATATGTGCAGAGATGCGAAAGAAGAGTGGCTGCAGAAACATTGCAAAGAAATAGAGGATCTGGAAATAAAACACAACTCGAAAGAATTACATGAGAATATAAAAAGATTTACAAAGAAGAAAAATAATACAACACGATATGGTTGTATCAGAGGAAACAATGGAGCAATTATAATTGATAATACCGATATAATAAAAAGATGGACAGAAGATATAGAAGATTTATTCTGGGACAGCAAGGTCAATAAACCAACAATGTATAATACTCAAGATGGACCAAAGAAATTAAAGGCTGAAGTAGAGAAAGCTATTAAAAAGATGAAAGAAGGAAAGGCTGTAGGTCCCGATAAGATAACAACAGAGATAATAAAATCCTTATTCAGCTTTGGCATTGATACTATCACAGAATTATGTAATGATATATATAAAACTGGTACATCCCCAAGGATTTGAAAACATCCATTTTCATCACACTAACCAAGAGGCCAAAAGCTGTTGAGTGTGAGGATTACAGAACTATTATCTTAACGAGCCACATAACTAAGATTCTCCTCAAGGTCATACAAGAAAGAATTCAAAATAAAATAGATGAGGAAGTAGATAAAGAACAATTTAGGTTCTGCAAAAACAGCGGTACCAGAGAAGCAATTATCTGTTTGAGGATGTTAATTGAAAAATATATACAAGTTCAGAAAAATATATCGGTATGTTCTATAGACTACAAGAAAGCCTTTGATAGAGTACAACATGAACGACTAATTACATGCCTTCAAGATATAGGAGTAGATGGAAAGGACATCAGACTTATTGGTAACTTGTACTGGGAACAAGTGGCATCGATTAGATATGGAAATAATTATTTGTCGTTCATAGAGATAAAAAGAGGATAGCGCAGGGATGCATGTTGTCTCCAAGCCTCATCAACCTATGCACAGAAGTAATTTGTAAAGAAGTCAAACTGCCTGGACTTAATATCAATCAAAGTATCATAAATAATCTTAGGTATGCTGACGATACTGCATTACTAGCAGAAAACAACCAAGTTACAAAAAATAGTGGAACAAGTAAACAGGCATAGTGCAGAATGTGGCTTAGATATTAACATCCAAAAGATGAAATCTATGATAATTAGCAGTTGAAAGGAAAGGTCATTAATGAACATCACAATAAAAGGGAAGATACTGTAACAAGTTTCTCCTATCTTGGACATGTATTAACAGATGATGGCAGAAGTGAAATAGAAATCAAAAAGAGAATAGGAATGGCCAAACATGCTTTCAACAGCATGAAATCAGTATTAACATCTAGAGAGATTAACACCGCATTAAAATTGAGAATTGTCAAATGTTATGTATATTCAATACTATATTGTGTGAAAGCATGGACAATGAGCAAGCAATTGGAAAGTCGAATAGAGGCCCTGGAGATGTGGATATACAGAAGAATATGTCATATTTCATGGAAACAAAAACAATTAAATACAGAGGTTCTAGAAAAACTGGGAATGAAAAGAGAGTTGAAGAAATAAAAAGAGGTAACTGAAATATTTTGGCCACATTAAAAGACATAACACTCTTATAAAAACCATACTGGAGGGCAAGGTTGAAGGAAAGCGAGCAAGAGGTAGACAACGATACAAGTGGGAAGAATAACATCAAGAGATGGACGAACATCAGTCTGACAGAATGTACATTCAAGGCGAGAGACAGAGAGTGTTGGAGATCCATTGCAGCCAACCTTCATTGTGGAGACGGCACCTGATTGATGTGATAATAAGATGGGGATGACAGGTAGGGCATGAGCTGGCTGAGGGTGAAAGGGCAGAAAAAGCAGAATCAGTACCACACACACACACCAAACATGAATAAATAACACAAACACTGAACAGTATCAGCTACACTTTAACACTAAACTCAGACCATGCACAAGCAATACTGGCACACTCAGACAACTGTAGCTCTAACACATAGTGACAGCATATGCAGTTCAACCTCACACACACACAGACAACTGCAGCTCAACCTCACACACACACACACACACACACAACTGCAGCTCAACCTCACACACATACACAGACAACTGCAGCTCAACCTCACTCACACACACACACAACTGCAGCTCAACCTCACACACACACACAAACTGCAGCTCAACCTCACACACACACACACACACAACTGCAGCTCAACCTCACACACACACACAACTGCAGCTCAACCTCACACACACACACACAGACAACTGCAGCTCAACCTCTCTCTCTCTCTCTCTCACACATACACACACACACACCCCACACATACAGAGAGAGAGAGAGAGAGAGACAACTACAGCTCAATCACACACACACACAGACAACTGCAGCTCAACCTCACACACACAGACAACTGCAGCTCAACCTCACACACACACACAGACAACTGCAGCTCTAACACATAGTGACAACATATGCAGTTCAATTTCACACTAAGAGAACTGCAGCTCTAACACATAGTGACACCAGATGCAGCTAAATCTCACACTCAGACAACTGCAGCTCAACCTCACATAAACAGACAACTGCAGCTCAACCTCACACACAGACAACTGCAGCTCTAACACATAGTGACAACATATGCAGCTCAATTTCACACTAAGAGAACTGCAGCTCTAACACATAGTGACACCAGATGCAGCTAAATCTCACACTCAGACAACTGCAGCTCAACCTCACATAAACAGACAACTGCAGCTCAACCTTATACACTCAGACAACAACTACAACTCAACCTCACACATGCAGAGACTACAACTCAACCTCACACATGCAGAGACTACAACTCAACCTCACACATGCAGAGACTACAACTTAACCTCACACACCCAGATAATGGCTACAACTCAATTTCACACACGCAGAGACTACAACTCAACCTCACACACCCAGACAACGACTACAACTCAACCTCACACACTCAGACAATAACTACAACTAAAACTCACACACTCAGATAACAACTACAAATCAACCTCACAAACTCAGATAACTACAACTCAACCCTCACACACTCAGACAACAACTACAACTCAACCTCACACACTCAGAAAACTATAACTCAACCCCCACACACTCAGACAACTACAACTCAACCTCACACACTCACACTACAACTCAACCTCACATACTCAGACAACTCAACCTCACACACTCAGACTACAACTCAACCTCACACACTCAGACAATAACTACAACTCAACCTCAAGTGCTCCAATAACTATAGCCTAACCAATAGTTCCAGTGATGAGGTATCTGAGATTGCACATATTTCACAAGATCATGATGTGTAGATATGACAAATCTATGCCATGTCTGACTGTGCCCTGTATCACAAGGCCATGATGTGTAGATATAAAACTAGGCCATGTCTGACTGTGCCCAATGTCACAAGGTCATGGTGTGTAGATATGATACAACTAGGCCATGTCTGACTGTGCCCTGTATCACAAGGTCATGATGTGTAGATATAAATCTAGGCCATGTCTGACTGTGCCCTGTATCACAAGGTCATGGTGTGTAGATATGATGAAACTAGGCCATGTCTGACTGTATCCAATGTCACAAGGTCATGATGTGTAGATACACAGCAGTAGATATGATGAAACTAGGCCATGTCTGACTGTGCCCAATGTCACAAGGTCATGATGTGTAGATATGATACAACTACGCTATGTCTGACTGTGCCCTGTATCACAAGGTCATGATGTGTAGATATGATACAACTACGCTATGTCTGACTGTGCCCTGTATCACAAGGTCATGGTGTGTAGATATGATACAACTACTGCTATGTCCGACTGCCCAATGTCACAAAACAATGATGCTTTCACCCGTGTCTAGGTTCAGCTGACCATCACAAAGATGATGATGATAATAACAGAGAGTCAACATTCCATGTTTAGACAGTAAAACAGTGACAATCACTGACACATCGGCCTGATTCACGACCACCTGTCTGCTGTCCATGCCTCAATGTGCCAGAATTAGATGTCTGTCTACACCAGAACCGCCTGTCTGCTGTAGATGTATCACTCTGCCAGGACCATTTGTCTTCCATACCTGCCTGTCTGTGTGAGGATCAGATGTCTGCTGGAGTTGCCTGTCTGCGCTAGGACTGTCTGTCTGACAGACAAACCTCACTGTGCCTGGACCACCTGTCTTCTAAGCCTGTCTTTGACAAGATTATATATCTCCCAGACAAACCTCCCTGTGCCAGGACCATCCTGTCTGCTGTACTTGGCGGTCTGTGCCAGGATCATATTCTGTACCTGACTGTCTGTATGAGGATAAGATGTCTGCTGGAGTAGCTTGTCTGTGCCAGGACCATCTGTCTGCTGGAATAGCTTGTCTGTGCCAGGACCATCTGTCTGCCGGACAAGCCTGTCTGTGCCAGGACCATCTGTCTGCTGGACAAACCTGTCTGTGCCAGGACTATCTGTCTGCTGGACAAGCCTGTCTGTGCCAGGACCATCTGTCTGCCGCACAAACCTGTCTGTGCCAGGACCATCTGTCTGTCGCACAAACCTGTCTGTGCCAGGACCATCTGTCTGCTGGACAAACCTGTCTGTGCCAGGACCATCTTTCTGCCGCACAAACCTGTCTGTGCCAGGACCATCTGTCTGTCGCACAAACCTGTCTGTGGCATCCAGCAGTTAGCACTGGCGTTCATTCAGTGCAGGTTTGTGGCTACTATCTGCCACTACACATACACCCAGCGAGCCAGCATTCAGGGATGTCGTTGAACTGGGACCACTTGGCAATGATGCTGCTGCTGAAGATGTTGCTGCCAATGCCAGTACTGTGCTGCGCTGAGCAGATGACTGTGCATACATGTCGGGAGGACTTGGGACTGCACCTGCTGCAGTAGCCTCCCCTTCCTCTCCGCTTCTGTTGTCCTTGTTGCGGAACTTCTTACGCCAGGAGGGAGCTCGACGCAGTTTTCCACCATCACCCTATGTAATATACAAACAGATCACAGTTAGAAATCACCATCACCCTATGTAATATACAAACAGACCACAGTTAGAAATCACCATCACCCTATGTAATATACAAACAGACCAAAATTAAAAATCGCCATCACCCTATGTAATATACAAACAGACCACAGTTAGAAATCACCATCACCCTATGTAATATACAAACAGACCAAAATTAAAAATCGCCATCACCCTATGTAATATACAAACACACCACAGTTAGAAATCACCATCACCCTATGTAATATACAAACAGACCAAAATTAAAAATCGCCATCACCCTATGTAATATACAAACACACCACAGTTAGAAATCACCATCACCCTATGTAATATACAAACAGACCAAAATTAAAAATCGCCATCACCCTATGTAATATACAAACACACCACAGTTAGAAATCACCATCACCCTATGTAATATACAAACACACCACAGTTAGAAATTGCTATCACCCTATGTAATATACAAACACACCACAGTTAGAAATCGCCATCACTCCATGTAATATACAAACACACCACAGTTAGAAATCGCCATCGCCCTATGTAATATACAAACACACCACAGTTAGAAATCACCATCACCCTATGTAATATACAAACAGACCAAAATTAAAAATCGCCATCACCCTATGTAATATACAAACAGACCACAGTTAGAAATCACCATCACCCTATGTAATATACAAACAGACCAAAATTAAAAATCGCCATCACCCTATGTAATATACAAACACACCACAGTTAGAAATCACCAACACCCTATGTAATATACAAACAGATCAAAATTAAAAATCGCCATCACCCTATGTAATATACAAACATACCACAGTTAGAAATCACCATCACCCTATGTAATATACAAACACACCACAGTTAGAAATTGCTATCACCCTATGTAATATACAAACACACCACAGTTAGAAATCACCATCACTCCATGTAATATACAAACACACCACAGTTAGAAATCGCCATCACCCTATGTAATATACAAACACACCACAGTTAGAAATTGCCATCACCCTATGTAATATACAAACACACCAGTTAGAAATCGCCATCACCCTATGTAATATACAAACACACCACAGTTAGAAATTGCCATCACCCTATGTAATATACAAACACACCAGTTAGAAATCGCCATCACCCTATGTAATATACAAACACACCACAGTTAGAAATCGCCATCACGCTATGTAATATACAACAAGAATACAGTTAGAAATCACCATCACCCTATGTAATATACAAACACACCACAGTTAGAAATCGCCATCACCCTATGTAATATACAACAAGAATACAGTTAGAAATCACCATCACCCTATGTAATATACAAACACACCACAGTTAGAAATCGCCATCACCCTATGTAATATACAAACACCGCACAATTAGAAATTGCCATCACCCTATGTAATATACAAACAGACCACAGTTAGAAATTGCTGTCCATCCATCCATCACCCTATGTAATATACAAACACACCACAGTTAGAAATCGCCATCACCCTATGAAATATACAAACACACCACAGTTAGAAATCGCCATCACTGTATGTGATATACATCCATCCATCACCCTATGTAATATACAACAAGAATACAGTTAGAAATCATCATCACCCTATGTAAGATAGGATGGTCGTTCAGAAAGCAATGCACCACATCGTTTTTTTTTTTAGCAAATAATGAAGATAGAAGCATGAAATTTTGCACATTTGTAATACGGCATGTGCCGATTGTGTGCATAAAATTACGATCCAACCAGCCAAATAATATGGCTGTCCTAAACCGTTGAAATGGAGCATGTTAGCAATGTGTGTTATAAGCAGCGAATTGCGATAGAATGTCTCATTGCAGAGAAGGAAACTGTCGTGAACATTCACAAGCGTCTATGTGATGTGTATGGAAGTTTTGCAGTCAACAAGAGTACAGTCAGTCACTGGGTTCAGAGAATCAAAGAATCAGGAAGTGAAGATACAGAGCTGCTTGATTGGCCGCACTGTGGAAGTCCTGCTACAGCCACCAATGCAAAAATGTAATCCGCTGAGGGCATTATTCTTACTGATAGGCGAATCACTACTCAACAGTTGGCCTTACAGTTGTCAGTCTGTGATGGTAGTGCAAATGCAGTTATAAAAACACAGATTTTCTAAGGTTTGCGCAAGATGGCTCCTGAAGTCTACACATCACACCAATTGCAAAGGAAAGCAATTTCTTCTGAATTGTTGGAGCGTTTCAATGCTGATGGAGAGAACTTTTTGGCTAAATCATAGTGCAAACCTGGCACATTCATTTTGATCCTGAGACAAAGACAGCTCAATGGAGTGGCATCATCAGCAATCACCGAAGAAAGAAATTCAAGATAACTCCTTCAGCTGGAAAGGTCATGATCACTGTCTTTTGGGACATTGAAGGTGTGATTCTTGTGATGTTATGACAAATAGAAATCAATTCCACAAGCTTACATTAGACATTGAAAAACTCAATCAACATTTTCGCAGAGTTCGGCCAACACAAGAATCCACAGACCTGCTTCTCCTTCACGACAACGCGCGCCCTCACACAGTCTGGCAACAAGGGAAGCAATCACAAATTGGGTTGGAACTGTACTGATCTCTCCAATTCACTCTATAGTCCCGATTTGGCAGCCTCTGATTTCCATCTATCTGGTTCACTTAAAGATGCATTCTGTGGGACAAGGTTTGAAGATGATGAAAGATACATGTAGCGAAGAAATGGCTAAACGATCAAGGTCAAATCAGGTGCAGGCAAAGAATACGTGCACTTGTTTCACGCTGGCATAAATCTGAACAAGCTGATGGGGATTATGTTGAATAATACCGATGTTTACATGACTTAACCATTATATTGTGTATAAATTTAATGCTTTTTTGAATAAAAATCACTGGAGAAAAACTATGTGGTGCATTACTTTCTGAACTCCCCTCGTACAAACAGACCACAATTAGAAATCACCGTTACCCTAGTTAAACATACAAATAGACCACAGTTAAGACAGCACCATCACCCTAGTTAAACATACAAACAGACCACAGTTAGAAAGCACTGTCATCCTAGTTAAACATACAAACAGACCACAATTAGAAATCATCACCACCCTAGTTAAACATACAAACAAACCACAGTTAGAAAGTACTGTCACCATAGTTATATACAAACAGACCACAGTTAGAAATCACGATCACCCTAGTTAAACATACAAACAAATCACAGTTAGAAAGCAAAAATCACTCTAGTTAAAACATACAAACAAACTAGTTAGAAATCATCGTCACTCTAGTTAAACATACAAACAGATCACAGTTAGAAATCACAGCCACCCCAGTTACATACAAACAAACCACAGTTAGAAATCACCACCACCCTAGTTACACACAAACAGACCACCATTAGAAATCACCACCACCCTAGTTACATACAAACAGACCACCATTAGAAATCATTGTCACCCTAGTTACATACAAACAGACCACAGTCAGAAAGCACCGTCACCCTAGTTAAACATACAAACAGACCACAGTCAGAAATCACAGTCACCCTAGTTAAACATACAAACAGACCACAGTCAGAAATCACCGTCACCCTAGTTAAACATACAAACAGACCACAGTTAGAAATCATTGTCACCCTAGTTACATACAAACAGACCACAGTCAGAAAGCACCGTCACCCTAGTTAAACATACAAACAGACCACAGTCAGAAATCACAGTCACCCTAGTTAAACATACAAACAGACCACAGTCAGAAATCACCGTCACCCTAGTTAAACATACAAACAGACCACAGTCAGAAATCACCGTCACCCTAGTTAAACATACAAACAGACCACAGTCAGAAATCACCGTCACCCTAGTTAAACATACAAACAGACCACAGTCAGAAATCACCGTCACCCTAGTTAAACATACAAACAGACCACAGTCAGAAATCACCGTCACCCTAGTTAAACATACAAACAGACCACAGTCAGAAATCACCGTCACCCTAGTTAAACATACAAACAGACCACAGTCAGAAATCACCGTCACCCTAGTTAAACATACAAACAGACCACAGTCAGAAATCACCGTCACCCTAGTTAAACATACAAACAGACCACAGTTAGAAAGCACCGTCACCCTAGTTAAACATACAAACAGACCACAGTCAGAAAGCACCGTCACCCTAGTTAAACATACAAACAGACCACAGTCAGAAAGCACCGTCACCCTAGTTAAACATCCAAACAGACCACAGTCAGAAAGCACCGTCACCCTAGTTAAACATACAAACAGACCACAGTTAGAAATCACCATCACCCTAGTTAAACATACAAACAGACCACAGTTAGAAATCACCATCACCCTAGTTAAACATACAAACAGACCACAGTTAAAAATCACCGTCACCTCATTTGGACATGTGGCTGTGGTTGTCATTGTTGTTAGTCTACTGTGATGGTAACAGTCAGCTCTGTCTTCCCCTTCTCTACCTTCTATCCCACAATGGAGTATGGGCCTCCACCTGCTCCTGCCGAGCCCTCCAATCTGTTACCATCTCCTGCAGTTCCGATATGTTTCCCCCACATATTATTCACCTGACTCTATCTCTCTTCTCGGTGTGTGTTTAGGCCTCCCTCTACATCTGTTGCTCAGTGGATTCCAAAGAAGGACTTCTACTAATACTATTAACGGGTATTATAAATGTCTGCCCTAACCAACCCCAGAGCCAGGTTCCTCACCTGTAGATTGGCTGGAGCGCGTCCAGTTCTCTACATGAGCGATCCTATCCTGCCATGGTATTCCTTCTGTCCAGGCATCAGTTTATGAACGTTTGTTACAGCCCTTTCCCTTCACAGAAAATATTCCTTTAAACAACATACGTGTGCCCATTAATTTCCCAGAGAAAACTCTGCCGGCAAAAGCTAATTCATTATCTAGTTAATATTCCCTCAAGTTAAGTGAAGAGGGTTAATCCTGCCAACAAAATGAAGCTAGTTGCTGGTATAGGAAATAGATGTATCACACTAATGATCCAGGCATGCAGCATGACAGCTGCTGGTATAGGAAATAGATGTATCACACTAATGATCCAGGCATGCAGCATGACAGCTGCTGGTATAGGAAATAGATGTATCACACTAATGATCCAGGCATGCAGCATGACAGCTGCTGGTATAGGAAATAGATGTATCACACTAATGATCCAGGCATGCAGCATGACAGCTGCTGGTATAGGAAATAGATGTATCACACTAATGATCCAGGCATGCAGCATGACAGCTGCTGGTATAGGAAATAGATGTATCACACTAATGATCCAGGCATGCAGCATGACAGCTGCTGGTATAGGAAATAGATGTATCACACTAATGATCCAGGCATGCAGCATGACAGCTGCTGGTATAGGAAATAGATGTATCACACTAATGATCCAGGCATGCAGCATGACAGCTGCTGGTATAGGAAATAGATGTATCACACTAATGATCCAGGCATGCAGCATGACAGCTGCTGGTATAGGAAATAGATGTATCACACTAATGATCCAGGCATGCAGCATGACAGCTGCTGGTATAGGAAATAGATGTATCACACTAATGATCCAGGCATGCAGCATGACAGCTGCTGGTATAGGAAATAGATGTATCACACTAATGATCCAGGCATGCAGCATGACAGCTGCTGGTATAGGAAATAGATGTATCACACTAATGATCCAGGCATGCAGCATGACAGCTGCTGGTATAGGAAATAGATGTATCACACTAATGATCCAGGCATGCAGCATGACAGCTGCTGGTATAGGAAATAGATGTATCACACTAATGATCCAGGCATGCAGCATGACAGCTGCTGGTATAGGAAATAGATGTATCACACTAATGATCCAGGCATGCAGCATGACAGCTGCTGGTATAGGAAATAGATGTATCACACTAATGATCCAGGCATGCAGCATGACAGCTGCTGGTATAGGGAAATAGATGTATCACACTAATGATCCAGGCATGCAGCATGACAGCTGCTGGTATAGGAAATAGATGTATCACACTAATGATCCAGGCATGCAGCATGACAGCTGCTGGTATAGGAAATAGATGTATCACACTAATGATCCAGGCATGCAGCATGACAGCTGCTGGTATAGGAAATAGATGTATCACACTAATGATCCAGGCATGCAGCATGACAGCTGCTGGTATAGGAAATAGATGTATCACACTAATGATCCAGGCATGCAGCATGACAGCTGCTGGTATAGGAAATAGATGTATCACACTAATGATCCAGGCATGCAGCATGACAGCTGCTGGTATAGGAAATAGATGTATCACACTAATGATCCAGGCATGCAGCATGACAGCTGCTGGTATAGGAAATAGATGTATCACACTAATGATCCAGGCATGCAGCATGACAGCTGCTGGTATAGGAAATAGATGTATCACACTAATGATCCAGGCATGCAGCATGACAGCTGCTGGTATAGGAAATAGATGTATCACACTAATGATCCAGGCATGCAGCATGACAGCTGCTGGTATAGGAAATAGATGTATCACACTAATGATCCAGGCATGCAGCATGACAGCTGCTGGTATAGGAAATAGATGTATCACACTAATGATCCAGGCATGCAGCATGACAGCTGCTGGTATAGGAAATAGATGTATCACACTAATGATCCAGGCATGCAGCATGACAGCTGCTGGTATAGGAAATAGATGTATCACACTAATGATCCAGGCATGCAGCATGACAGCTGCTGGTATAGGAAATAGATGTATCACACTAATGATCCAGGCATGCAGCATGACAGCTGCTGGTATAGGAAATAGATGTATCACACTAATGATCCAGGCATGCAGCATGACAGCTGCTGGTATAGGAAATAGATGTATCACACTAATGATCCAGGCATGCAGCATGACAGCTGCTGGTATAGGAAATAGATGTATCACACTAATGATCCAGGCATGCAGCATGACAGCTGCTGGTATAGGAAATAGATGTATCACACTAATGATCCAGGCATGCAGCATGACAGCTGCTGGTATAGGAAATAGATGTATCACACTAATGATCCAGGCATGCAGCATGACAGCTGCTGGTATAGGAAATAGATGTATCACACTAATGATCCAGGCATGCAGCATGACAGCTGCTGGTATAGGAAATAGATGTATCACAATAATGATCCAGGCATGCAGCATGACAGCTGCTGGTATAGGAAATAGATGTATCACACTAATGATCCAGGCATGCAGCATGACAGCTGCTGGTATAGGAAATAGATGTATCACACTAATGATCCAGGCATGCAGCATGACAGCTGCTGGTATAGGAAATAGATGTATCACACTAATGATCCAGGCATTGCAGCATGACAGCTGCTGGTATAGGAAATAGATGTATCACACTAATGATCCAGGCATGCAGCATGACAGCTGCTGGTATAGGAAATAGATGTATCACACTAATGATCCAGGCATGCAGCATGACAGCTGCTGGTATAGGAAATAGATGTATCACACTAATGATCCAGGCATGCAGCATGACAGCTGCTGGTATAGGAAATAGATGTATCACACTAATGATCCAGGCATGCAGCATGACAGCTGCTGGTATAGGAAATAGATGTATCACACTAATGATCCAGGCATGCAGCATGACAGCTGCTGGTATAGGAAATAGATGTATCACACTAATGATCCAGGCATGCAGCATGACAGCTGCTGGTATAGGAAATAGATGTATCACACTAATGATCCAGGCATGCAGCATGACAGCTGCTGGTATAGGAAATAGATGTATCACACTAATGATCCAGGCATGCAGCATGACAGCTGCTGGTATAGGAAATAGATGTATCACACTAATGATCCAGGCATGCAGCATGACAGCTGCTGGTATAGGAATAGATGTATCACACTAATGATCCAGGCATGCAGCATGACAGCTGCTGGTATAGGAAATAGATGTATCACACTAATGATCCAGGCATGCAGCATGACAGCTGCTGGTATAGGAAATAGATGTATCACACTAATGATCCAGGCATGCAGCATGACAGCTGCTGGTATAGGAAATAGATGTATCACACTAATGATCCAGGCATGCAGCATGACAGCTGCTGGTATAGGAAATAGATGTATCACACTAATGATCCAGGCATGCAGCATGACAGCTGCTGGTATAGGAAATAGATGTATCACACTAATGATCCAGGCATGCAGCATGACAGCTGCTGGTATAGGAAATAGATGTATCACACTAATGATCCAGGCATGCAGCATGACAGCTGCTGGTATAGGAAATAGATGTATCACACTAATGATCCAGGCATGCAGCATGACAGCTGCTGGTATAGGAAATAGATGTATCACACTAATGATCCAGGCATGCAGCATGACAGCTGCTGGTATAGGAAATAGATGTATCACACTAATGATCCAGGCATGCAGCATGACAGCTGCTGGTATAGGAAATAGATGTATCACACTAATGATCCAGGCATGCAGCATGACAGCTGCTGGTATAGGAAATAGATGTATCACACTAATGATCCAGGCATGCAGCATGACAGCTGCTGGTATAGGAAATAGATGTATCACACTAATGATCCAGGCATGCAGCATGACAGCTGCTGGTATAGGAAATAGATGTATCACACTAATGATCCAGGCATGCAGCATGACAGCTGCTGGTATAGGATATGCTCAGCTGTCAGCATGCTAGTCTACAGCAGCCAGCAAACAACATTCACGGGCAAACAACATTCACAGGCAAACAACATTCACGGGCAAACAACATTCACGGGCAAACAACATTCACGGGCAAACAACATTCACGGGCAAACAACATTCACGGGCAAACAACATTCACGGGCAAACAACATTCACGGGCAAACAAGCCCAGGTGGTAAGCAGCTAGTCTACAGCAGCCCACAAACAACATTCACAAGCACAGGTAGTTGCTGCTAATCTACTCCAGTAAGCAAACAACACACATGCCATCAGAGAAATATTTGTGAAAGAACATGCTCATTAGATCTGTCTGTATCAGTTTAGAGAGAGTGTTTTCTACTTGACATATCTCAGTGATGTATGCCACATCTCAGTGATGTCTCACACATCTCAGTGTTGTATGCCTAGTCTGAGTGATGTCTCACATATCTCTGTGATGCCTCACATATCTGTGATGTCTCACATGTCTCAGTGTTGTATGCCATGTCTGAGTGATGTCTCACATATCTCTGTGATGTCTCACATATCTGTGATGTCTCACATATCTGTGATGTCTCACATGTCTCAGTGTTGTATGCCATGTCTGAGTGATGTCTCACATGTCTGAGTGTTGTGTGCCATGTCTCAGTGATGTCTCACATGTCTGAGTGTTGTGTGCCATGTCTCAGTGATGTTTCACATGTCTCAGTGTTGTGTGCCATGTCTCAGTGATGTTTCATATGTCTGAGTGATGTCTCACATATCTCAGTGATGTCTCATATATCTCAATGTTGTATGCCATCTCAGTGATGTTTCACATATCTCAATGTTGTATGCCATCTCAGTGATGTTTCACATATCTCAATGTTGTATGCCATCTCTCAGTGATGTCTCACATACCTCAGTGTTGTATGCCATGTCTCAGTGATGTCTCACATATCTGAGTGATGTCTCATATGTCTCAGTGATGTCTCACATGTCTCAATGGTGTCTCACATATCTTAGTGATGTATGCCATGTCTCAGTGATGTTTCACATATGACAGTGTTGTATGCTATATCTGAGTGATGTCTCACATATCTCAGTGATGTCTCACATATCTCAGTGATGTCTCACATATCTCAGCAATGTCTCACATATCTCAGTGATGTCTCACATATCTCAGTGATGTCTGACATATCTCAGTGATGTCTGACATATCTCAGTGATGTCTGACATATCTCAGTGATGTATGCCATATCTCAGTGATGTCTCACATATCTCAGTGATGTATGCCATATCTCAGTGATGTCTCACATATCTCAGTGATGTCTCACATATCTCAGTGATGTCTCACATATCTCAGTGATGTCTCACATATCTCAGTGATGTCTCACATATCTCAGTGATGTCTCACATATCTCAGTGATGTCTCACATATCTCAGTGATGTCTCACATATCTCAGTGATGTCTCACATATCTCAGTGATGTCTCACATATCTCAGTGTTGTCTCACATATCTTAGTGTTGTATGCCATGTCTCAGTGATGTCTCACTGTTGTATGCCATGTCTCAGTGATGTCTCACATACCTCAGTGATGTCTCACATATCTCAGCAATGTCTCACATATCTCAGTGATGTCTCACATATCTCAGTGATGTCTCACATATCTCAGTGATGTCTCACATATCTCAGTGATGTCTGACATATCTCAGTGATGTCTCACATATCTCAGTGATGTCTCACATATCTCAGTGATGTATGCCATATCTCAGTGATGTCTCACATATCTCAGTGATGTCTCACATATCTCAGTGATGTCTCACATATCTCAGTGATGTCTCACATATCTCAGTGATGTCTCACATATCTCAGTGGTGTCTCACATATCTCAGTGATGTCTCACATATCTTAGTGTTGTATGCCATGTCTCAGTGATGTCTCACTGTTGTATGCCATGTCTCAGTGATGTCTCACATATCTCAGTGATGTCTCACATATCTCAGTGATGTCTCACATATCTCAGCAATGTCTCACATATCTCAGTGATGTCTCACATATCTCAGTGATGTCTCACATATCTCAGTGATGTCTGACATATCTCAGTGATGTATGCCATATCTCAGTGATGTCTCACATATCTCAGTGATGTATGCCATATCTCAGTGATGTCTCACATATCTCAGTGATGTCTCACATATCTCAGTGATGTCTCACATATCTCAGTGATGTCTCACATATCTCAGTGATGTCTCACATATCTCAGTGGTGTCTCACATATCTCAGTGGTGTCTCACATATCTCAGTGTTGTCTCACATATCTTAGTGTTGTATGCCATGTCTCAGTGATGTCTCACTGTTGTATGCCATGTCTCAGTGATGTCTCACTGTTGTATGCCATGTCTCAGTGATGTCTCACTGTTGTATGCCATGTCTCAGTGATGTCTCACTGTTGTATGCCATGTCTCAGTGATGTCTCACTGTTGTATGCCATGTCTCAGTGATGTCTCACTGTTGTATGCCATGTCTCAGTGATGTCTCACTGTTGTATGCCATGTCTCAGTGATGTCTCACATATCTTAGTGTTGTATGTCACATCTCAGTGATGTCATGTGTATGTGTGCCATGTGTATATGTATACCATGTGTATATGTGTGGCATTTTACGTGTTAATATTGTTGTTAAGGATGTCAAGTGTTATCAGATGACATCAGGCGCAGATGAATATGGTGACATCATAAGAAAGTGTAAAAATGGCCACCTTCTTTTGATGCACCAAAGAGGTGCAGCGTTCTGATTTCCATGTTTGATCAGTGAAGGGGTGAACCTATAGAAATTCATCAGCAAATAAAGGTCCAGTATAGCAATACATGACTGTCAGTCCTGTAAGTGTATGAGTGTAGTAGGAAGTATCAAAATGGCGTGACTTCTGAGACAGACTGTTCAAGACCTGGTCAGGCACACTGAGTATTGACCCCAGGGAATTTTTTCTACAGGAATCCAAGCTCTTTGATCTTTATCTGCACTGGAGGACTTACATTGAAAAATTATACAACTGTTCTTTACTTTTTCAGAATATATACTCTCTCTCTCTCTCTCTCTCTCTCTCTCTCTCTCTCTCTCTCTCTCTCTCTCTCTCTCTCTCTCTCTCTCTCTCTCTCTCATAAAACATTCAAGGTTTTTATTTGAAGCCCCTTCCTGACAAGAATGTCTGATGTTGTAATGTAACATGAATGTCTAGTGGTGTAGGATATCAGCTTCACTGATTATTGAAGCTGACACCACCATTATAGAAATGTGTGAGAGTTGATTATTGAAGCACACATCACCACCATTAGAGAAATGTGTGAGAGTTAATTATTGAAGCACACATCACCACCATTAGAGAAATGTGTGAGAGTTGATTATTGAAGCAGACATCACCACCATTAGAGAAATGTGTAAGAGTTGATTATTGAAGCAGACATCACCACCATTAGAGAAATATGTGAGAGTTGATTATTGAAGCAGACACCATCCTTAGAGAAATGTGTCACAGTTGATTTCTGAAGCAGACAGGAACAGCATACAGTGAGGAAACAAGACATGAACAGCATAAAGAGAGGAGACTAGACAAGAACAGCACACAGTGAGGAGATTAGACACAAACAGCACACAGTGAGGAGACTAGACACAAACAGCACACAGTGAGGAGACTAGACAGGAACAGCACACAGTGAGGAGACTAGACACAAACAGCACACAGTGAGGAGACTAGACACAAACAGCGCACAGTGAGGAGACTAGACAGGAACAGCACACAGTGAGGAGACTAGACACAAACAGCACACAGTGAGGAGACTAGACACAAACAGCACACAGTGAGGAGACTAGACACAAACAGCACACAGTGAGGAGACTAGACACAAACAGCGCACAGTGAGGAGACTAGACAGGAACAGCACACAGTGAGGAGACTAGACAGGAACAGCACACAGTGAGGAGACTAGACACAAACAGCACACAGTGAGGAGACTAGACACAAACAGCACACAGTGAGGAGACTAGACACAAACAGCGCACAGTGAGGAGACTAGACACAAACAGCACACAGTGAGGAGACTAGACAGGAACAGCACACAGTGAGGAGACTAGACACAAACAGCACACAGTGAGGAGACTAGACAGGAACAGCACACAGTGAGGAGACTAGACACAAACAGCGCACAGTGAGGAGACTAGACACAAACAGCACACAGTGAGGAGACTAGACACAAACAGCGCACAGTGAGGAGACTAGACAGGAACAGCACACAGTGAGGAGACTAGACACAAACAGCGCACAGTGAGGAGACTAGACAGGAACAGCGCACAGTGAGGAGACTAGACATGAACAGCATACAGTGAGGAGACTAGACAGGAACAGCACACAGTGAAGAGACTAGACAGGAACAGCACACAGTGAGGAGACTAGACACAAACAGCACACAGTGAGGAGACTAGACACAAACAGCACACAGTGAGGAGACTAGACAGGAACAGCACACAGTGAGGAGACTAGACACAAACAGCGCACAGTGAGGAGACTAGACAGGAACAACGCACAGTGAGGAGACTAGACATGAACAGCATACAGTGAGGAGACTAGACAGGAACAGCACACAGTGAAGAGACTAGACAGGAACAGCACACAGTGAGGAGACTAGACACAAACAGCACACAGTGAGGAGACTAGACACAAACAGCGCACAGTGAGGAGACTAGACAGGAACAGCACACAGTGAGGAGACTAGACACAAACAGCACACAGTGAGGAGACTAGACACAAACAGCACACAGTGAGGAGACTAGACACAAACAGCACACAGTGAGGAGACTAGACACAAACAGCGCACAGTGAGGAGACTAGACAGGAACAGCACACAGTGAGGAGACTAGACAGGAACAGCACACAGTGAGGAGACTAGACACAAACAGCACACAGTGAGGAGACTAGACACAAACAGCACACAGTGAGGAGACTAGACACAAACAGCGCACAGTGAGGAGACTAGACACAAACAGCACACAGTGAGGAGACTAGACAGGAACAGCACACAGTGAGGAGACTAGACACAAACAGCACACAGTGAGGAGACTAGACACAAACAGCACACAGTGAGGAGACTAGACACAAACAGCGCACAGTGAGGAGACTAGACACAAACAGCACACAGTGAGGAGACTAGACAGGAACAGCGCACAGTGAGGAGACTAGACACAAACAGCGCACAGTGAGGAGACTAGACACAAACAGCACACAGTGAGGAGACTAGACACAAACAGCGCACAGTGAGGAGACTAGACAGGAACAGCACACAGTGAGGAGACTAGACACAAACAGCGCACAGTGAGGAGACTAGACAGGAACAGCGCACAGTGAGGAGACTAGACATGAACAGCATACAGTGAGGAGACTAGACAGGAACAGCACACAGTGAAGAGACTAGACAGGAACAGCACACAGTGAGGAGACTAGACACAAACAGCGCACAGTGAGGAGACTAGACAGGAACAGCGCACAGTGAGGAGACTAGACAGGAACAGCACACAGTGAGGAGACTAGACAGGAACAGCACACAGTGAGGAGACTAGACAGGAACTGCACACAGTGAGGAGACTAGACAGGAACAGCACACAGTGAGGAGACTAGACATGAACAGCACACAGTGAGGAGACTAGACAGGAACAGCACACAGTGAGGAGACTAGACAGGAACAGCACACAGTGAGAAGATTAGACAAACAGCACACAATGAGAAGACTAGACACAAACAGCACACAGTGAGGAGATTAGACAAATAGCACACAGTGAGGAGACTAGACACAAACAGCACACAGTGAGAAGATTAGACAAACAGCACACAATGAGAAGACTAGACACAAACAGCATACAGTGAGGAGATTAGACAAATAGCACACAGTGAGGAGATTAGACACAAACTGCACACAGTGAGGAGACTAAACATGAACAGCACAGCACACAGTGAGGAGACTAAACATGAACAGCACACAGTGAGGAGACAAGACATGAACAGCACACAGTGAGGAGACAAGACACAAACAGCATACAGTGAGGAGATTAGACAGGAACAGCACACAGAGAGGAGACTAGACACTAACTGCACACAGAGAGGAGATTAGACAAACACATGACACCATGGGTCAGGATGCTCAGGAAAAAAATAGAAACACCGGAGCTTTACAAGCTGCTCATGACCGCATCCAGTGATGAAATATGTCCAAGAACAGAGAATGGCAGACACTAGATGCACGTCACCAACTGTCTCTTGTTTTACCTTCCTCAACCACTGTCATGACAGCTCCAGGTCTGGCGGGCCAGTGCCATGGCTGTCTGTCAGTACACAGTGTGCTGGCTTCCACGAGCTACACCCTGTACTCAATGATTGTGATGTACACTGAGAACCATGAGCTACACCCTGTACTCAATGATTGTGATGTCCATGAGAACCATGAGCTACACCCTGTACTCAATGACTGTGATGTCCACTGAGAACCATGAGCTACATCCTGTACTCAATGACTTGTGATGTACATTGAGAACCTCGAGCTACATCCTGTACTCAATGATTGTGATGTCCATGAGAACCATGAGCTACACCCTGTACTCAATGACTGTGATGTCCATGAGAACCATGAGCTACACCCTGTACTCAATGATTGTGATGTACACTGAGAACCATGAGCTACATCCTGTACTCAATTATTGTGATGTCCACTGAGAACCATGAGCTACATCCTGTACTCAATGATTGTGATGTGCAATGAGAACCATGAGCTACACCCTGTACTCAATGACTGTGATGTCCATGAGAACCATGCGCTACACCCTGTACTCAATGATTGTGATGTACACTGAGAACCATGAGCTACATCCTGTACTCAATGATTGTGATGTCCACTGAGAACCATGAGCTACATCCTGTACTCAATGATTGTGATGTCCATGAGAACCATGAGCTACACCCTGTACTCAATGATTGTGATGTCCACTGAGAACCATGAGCTACATCCTGTACTCAATGATTGTGATGTGCAATGAGAACCATGTGCTACATCCTGTACTCAATGATTGTGATGTGCAATGAGAACCATGTGCTACATCCTGTACTCAATGATTGTGATGTGCAATGAGAACCATGAGCTACACCCTGTACTCAATGATTGTGATGTCCACTGAGAACCACGAGCTACATCCTGTACTCAATGATTGTGATGTGCAATGAGAACCATGAGCTACATCCTGTACTCAATGATTGTGATGTGCAAAGAGAACCATGAGCTACATCCTGTACTCAATGATTGTGATGTGCAATGAGAACCATGAGCTACATCCTGTACTCAATGATTGTGATGTCCACTGAGAACCATGAGCTACATCCTGTACTCAATGATTGTGATGTCCACTGAGAACCATGAGCTACACCCTGTACTCAATGATTGTGATGTCCACTGAGAACCATGAGCTACATCCTGTACTCAATGATTGTGATGTCCACTGAGAACCATGAGCTACACCCTGTACTCAATTATTGTGATGTCCATGAGAACCATGAGCTACATCCTGTACTCAATGATTGTGATGTCCACTGAGAACCATGAGCTACACCCTGTACTCAATGATTGTGATTTGCAATGAGAACCATGAGCTACATCCTGTACTCAATGATTGTGATGTACACTGAGAACCATGAGCTACATCCTGTACTCAATGATTGTGATGTACACTGAGAACCATGAGCTACATCCTGTACTCAATGATTGTGATGTCCATGAGAACCATGAGCTACATCCTGTACTCAATGACTGTGATGTGCAATGAGAACCATGAGCTACATCCTGTACTCAATGATTGTGATGTACACTGAGAACCATGAGCTACATCCTGTACTTAATGATTGTGATGTCCACTGAGAACCATGAGCTACATCCTTTACTCAATGATTGTGATGTCCATGAGAACCATGAGCTACATCCTGTACTCAATGACTGTGATGTGCAATGAGAACCATGAGCTACATCCTGTACTCAATGATTGTGATGTCCACTGAGAACCATGAGCTACATCCTGTACACAATGACTGTGATGTCCATGAGAACCATGAGCTACACCCTGTACTCAATGATTGTGATGTCCACTGAGAACCATGAGCTACATCCTGTACTCAATGATTGTGATGTCCATGAGAACCATGAGCTACATCCTGTACTCAATGATTGTGATGTCCACTGAGAACCATGAGCTACATCCTGTACTCAAAGATTGTGATGTACACTGAGAACCATGAGCTACATCCTGTACTCAATGATTGTGATGTCCACTGAGAACCATGAGCTACATCCTGTACTCAATGATTGTGATGTACATTGAGAACCTCGAGCTACATCCTGTACTCAATGATTGTGATGTCCATGAGAACCATGAGCTACATCCTGTACTCAATGATTGCGATGTCCATGAGAACCATGAGCTACATCCTGTACTCAATGACTGTGATGTCCACTGAGAACCATGAGCTACATCCTGTACTCAATGATTGTGATGTACACTGAGAACCATGAGCTACATCCTGTACTCAATGATTGTGATGTACACTGAGAACCATGAGCTACATCCTGTACTCAATGATTGTGATGTACACTGAGAACCATGAGCTACATCCTGTACTCAATGATTGTGATGTACACTGAGAACCATGAGCTACATCCTGTACTCAATGATTGTGATGTCCATGAGAACCATGAGCTACATCCTGTACTCAATGATTGTGATGTCCATGAGAACCATGAGCTACATCCTGCACTCAATGATTGTGATGTCCACTGAGAACCATGAGCTACATCCTGTACTCAATGATTGTGATGTACACTGAGAACCATGAGCTACATCCTGTACTCAATGACTGTGATGTCCACTGAGAACCATGAGCTACATCCTGTACTCAATGATTGTGATGTACATTGAGAACCTCGAGCTACATCCTGTACTCAATGATTGTGATGTACAATGAGAACCATGAGCTACATCCTGTACTCAATGATTGTGATGTCCACTGAGAACCACGAGCTACACCCTGTACTCAATGATTGTGATGTACAATGAGAACCATGAGCTACATCCTGTACTCAATGATTGTGATGTACAATGAGAACCATGAGCTACATCCTGTACTCAATGACTGTGATGTACACTGAGAACCTCGAGCTACATCCTGTACTCAATTATTGTGATGTGCAATGAGAACCATGAGCTACATCCTGTACTCAATGACTGTGATGTGCAATGAGAACCATGAGCTACATCCTGTACTCAATGATTGTGATGTACATTGAGAACCTCGAGCTACATCCTGTACTCAATGATTTTGATGTACAATGAGAACCATGAGCTACATCCTGTACTCAATGATTGTGATGTACACTGAGAACCATGAGCTACACCTTGTACTCAATGATTGTGATGTGCAATGCGAACCATGAGCTACATCCTGTACTCAATGATTGTGATGTACATTGAGAACCATGAGCAAACAGGAGGTTGTGCTGACAACTAACAGGGAACTGGTGCTCCACACTCAAGACAACAGGGAACTGGTGCTCCACACAAAAGACAACAGGGAACTGGTGCTCCACACACAAGACAACAGGGAACTGGTGCTCCACACACAAGACAACAGGGAACTGGTGCTCCACACACAAGACAACAGGGAACTGGTGCTCCACACACAAGACAATAGGGAACTGGTGCTCCACACACAAGACAATAGGGAACTGGTGCTCCACACACAAGACAACAGGGAGCTGGTGCTTCACACAAGACAACAGGGAACTAGTGTGATCAATCACAGACAACAGGGAACTGGTGTTCCACACACAAGACAATAGGGAACTGGTGATCGACACACAAGGCAACAGGGAACTGGTGATCGACACACAAGGCAACAGGGAGCTAGCGTGATCAACCACAGACAACACAGAGAGACACACTGCCCTGCAGGAGACAACCTATCACACACAATCCATGGTAGCAGACAGGGAGACTATTATCATGTGCATGGGGGGGCTAAGGCTATATTCAGTTACCTTGAGGTGGTCTCATCTGCGTTTGTTTCTGGCCTGCAGTCGAAGACAAATAATCATTGATATCAAACAAAATCCATCATTTTACACAATCTGAAACAACTACAAGATGAACACACTTGGACAACAGATTGATGATGTCACAATGTCTCATGTAGGTCTCACTGCTAGGTGAATATGTCATCATGTCTGGGATATGGAATGAATGAATGCTTGTGCTAAAGGTGACCAATGTAGAAGGTGATATCAGACTATATGGATGATAAATGCTGAAGGTGATATCAGCCTGTATGGATCAGCAATATTGAAGGTGATATCAGCCTGTATGGATCAGCAATATTGAAGGTGATATCAGCCTGTATGGATCAGCAATATTGAAGGTGATATCAGCCAGTATGGATCAGCAATATTGAAGGTGATATCAGCCTGTATGGATCAGCAATATTGAAGGTGATATCCCCGGGAAGGTTAACCCGGTCAACAAATGCCCGCAGAAGTCGGATGTGTTGGCCTAACGGCGCAAGAACGCAGCTCTGCTGTAAACAGGCACAACGCAATCACATCCAGAAAAAAAAAACTCAGGATGAACGAAGAAGAAGAAGAAGGTGATATCAGCCAGAATGGATCAGCAATATTGAAGGTGATATCAGCCTGTATGGATCAGCAATATTGAAGGTGATATCAGCCAGTATGGATAAGCAATATTGAAGGTGATATCAGCCTGTATGGATCAGCAATATTGAAGGTGATATCAGCCTGTATGGATCATCAATATTGAAGGTGATAACAGCCTGTATGGATTAGCAAATAAAAACCTGATCACTAGAATGTTGACACTTGTATGTGACTTGGTCTGTTGCTTAGTATGGTCACATGAACAGGAAGTGGTGACAGATACACACAGCTACAAGCTGTCATGTGACTGTTGAAGGACTATATGTATATTCTGAGGTGGGCCACTGCTGTGATAAGAGCTGTCAGCATCAGAATGTCTGTGTGACAGTGGATGTTGCTGCTTGCAGTGATGTCAACATCAGAATGTCTGTGTGACAGTGGATGTTGCTGCTTGCAGTGATGTCAACATCAGAATGTCTGTGTGACAGTTATGTCAACAACAGAATGTCTGTGTGACAGTGGATGTTGCTGCTTGCAGTGATGTCAACATCAGAATGTCTGTGTGACAGTTATGTCAACAACAGAATGTCTGTGTGACAGTGGATGTTGCTGCTTGTAGTGATGTCAACATCAGAATGTCTGTGTGACAGTTATGTCAACAACAGAATGTCTGTTTGACAGTGGATGTTGCTGCTTGCAGTGATGTCAACATAAGAATGTCTGTGTGACAGTGGATGTTGCTGCTTGCAGTGATGTCAACATCAGAATGTCTGTGTGACAGTTATGTCAACAACAGAATGTCTGTTTGACAGTGGATGTTGCTGCTTGCAGTGATGTCAACATCAGAATGTCTGTGTGACAGTTATGTCAACAACAGAATGTCTGTTTGACAGTGGATGTTGCTGCTTGCAGTGATGTCAACATCAGAATGTCTGTGTGACAGTGGATGTTGCTGCTTGCAGTGATGTCAACATCAGAATGTCTGTGTGACAGTTATGTCAACAACAGAATGTCTGTGTGACAGTGGATGTTGCTGCTTGCAGTGATGTCAACATCAGAATGTCTGTGTGACAGTTATGTCAACAACAGAATGTCTGTTTGACAGTGGATGTTGCTGCTTGCAGTGATGTCAACATCAGAATGTCTGTGTGACAGTTATGTCAAAAACAGAATGTCTGTTTGACAGTGGATGTTGCTGCTTGTGATGTCAACATCAGAATGTCTGTGTGACAGTGGATGTTGCTGCTTGCAGTGATGTCAACATAAGAATGTCTGTGTGACAGTGATGTCAACAACAGAATGTCTGTGTGACAGTTATGTCAACAACAGAATGTCTGTATGACAGTGGATGTTGCTGCTTGCAGTGATGTCAACAACAGAATGTCTGTGTGACAGTGATGTCAACATCAGAATGTCTGTGTGACAGTTATGTCAACAACAGAATGTCTGTGTGACAGTACATGTTGCTGCTTGCAGTGATGTCAACATCAGAATGTCTGTGTGACAGTGATGTCAACATCAGAATGTCTGTGTGACAGTGGATGTTGCTGCTTGCAGTGATGTCAACATCAGAATGTCTGTGTGACAGTGGATGTTGCTGCTTGCAGTGATGTCAACATCAGAATGTCTGTGTGACAGTTATGTCAACAACAGAATGTCTGTTTGACAGTGGATGTTGCTGCTTGCAGTGATGTCAACATCAGAATGTCTGTGTGACAGTGGATGTTGCTGCTTGCAGTGATGTCAACATCAGAATGTCTGTGTGACAGTTATGTCAACAACAGAATGTCTGTGTGACAGTGGATGTTGCTGCTTGCAGTGATGTCAACATCAGAATGTCTGTGTGACAGTTATGTCAAAAACAGAATGTCTGTTTGACAGTGGATGTTGCTGCTTGTGATATCAACAACACAATACCTGTATGTGTATGATGCATGCAGAATGACTGACTCTCTCTCTCTCTCTCTCTCTCTCTCTCTCTCTCTCTCTCTCTCTCTCTCTCTGTGGGTGGGTGGGTGTGTGTGTATGTGTGTGTGACACACATGTGTACATGCAAGCTGTGTGTATGGCATGTGTACATGCAGGTTATATATGTGACATGTCTACATTACATGGAAAATGAACATGCTAGTTCTATGTGTGTGTGGGTAACACCTATGTATGAGCATGATCAGTGTTCACATACATTCACGTACATGCATGTAAGCCTACATTAGATCATATCACATGATGATATTTGCTAATCATGAGCACACTGACAACAATCAGTTATGGTCAACATAATCAGTTATCACTAAGATAATCTGTTATAGTCAACATGAAATACTGAGTTATGGTCAACATGACATACTGAAATATCTATCATCATCAAGAATTACTAGGTTATGCTGCAGAAAATACTGAGTTATGAACAACAATAAATAGTACTCGCCAACCAGAAGCACTGAATTATGATATCCATGAAATATTTGGTATTGGTAAATATGAAATACTGAGCCATGATATGCATGAAGTAGTGGCTTCAAGTAAAGATGAAAAAGTTATGACATTCATGAAATACTGAATCTTGATAAATATGAAATACTGAATTCAGGACTAAGAGATTCCTGACTGGATATGACAAATTGAGTGCGGACATGATAGATGTAAACAGGAGCCGTAACTGACGGACTGTCCTGGTCAACATTGGCAGGCTGGCAACACCTGGCACTCAACATCATGTGTAGACAAGTGACATCACTACTTAACCTGGTGACTCTTGCAGTCATGTCAGATATCATGTGTAGAGAAGTGATGTCAGAACTCAGCTTGTGACACTTGCTGACATGTCCTAATGTCATCCAGCTGAGGTGTGACATGTCACTGATGTGCATCCATATTCATAAATCATGCGCTGCCAGCAGATACGAGCATTTCGCTCATGTTATCCCATGTTTGCTGTTACTACAACAAATTCCTCTACAGTTGACACGATTGATGGTACTGAATTGTTGGGAAAATATGCTTTTATGTTGGTGACAGAACTGTTTTACGTTGTTAGTGACAGTCAGAGGGTGGTGACATGACTGACCACTATCAGGTTTGACTGCGAACAACAGAGAGCAAAACAACTTTCAGATGTGGTGTGTCAGCTGGATACAAGCCTGCATTCTCATGGATGAATAAACAATCATGGACCAAACTGTGGTGTTTGTTCCACTGCAGAAGAGCAGATGGTACTACAGACAATGTTCTATGAGCAATTATAAGGTCACATAACAGAAGGTAGAAGGGATACACAGACAGATCAATAGAGCGTTCTTCAATGACTAGATATCTGCAGGGTACAGTGAACGCTGGGATTCTTTCTTCAATGACTGCAGATCTCTGCTGGGTCCAGTGAACGCTGGGATTCTTTCTTCACTGACTGTAGATCTCTGCTGGGGACAGTGAATGCTAGGATTCTTTCTTCACTGAATGCAGATCTCTGCTGGGGACAGTGAATGCTAAGATTCTTTCTTCACTGACTGCAGATCTCTGCTGGGGACAGTGAATGCTAGGATTCTTTCTTCACTGACTGTAGATCTCTGCTGGGGACAGTGAATGCTAGGATTCTTTCTTCACTGACTGCAGATCTCCGCTGGGGACAGTGAATACTAGGATTCTTTCTTCACTGACTGCAGATCTCTGCTGGGGACAGTGAATACTAGGATTCTTTCTTCACTGACTGCAGATCTCTGCTAGGGACAGTGGACAACTCCAGACATGAACATTTGTTGTATGACCAACTGCATTCCAAGATCCTCCAATGTGAACATCCAATGTGAACCTCCAATGGCTGACTCCCCACTGTGGAACCGCTGAGAATAACAGAACTGATGCTTGGCCTACAAGTGGTAGTAGAATGCAACAGCTCCCCTGCCCATTATCATACCCATGTTTTGTTTTATGTTGGTGATAACTACTGAACATAAACTTGCCAAGACATCAACAAAAGCAGTACGATGTCCTGTAAAAAGGATATGCTAAACAAATGTTGGTATACGAAGCTGTATTTTTTCTATGTTTCATGATGATAATATGAAAATCTGTGATTATGTTGGCTGCAGCAAAGTGTCATGGTAGATCTATCAATCATAAATGGCTACATCTGGGGTTAGCATGCAATTTGTCCTTCCGTACACTAAATGTAACGGGTGACTTATGAGCAATATGGAAATACACCTGAACTGTTGTTCAATCAGAAACAGGTGTGCACATACCGGCAATGTAGTTAACTGATTGACGGGCTGAGGAACATAAAGACACAAGCAGCACACAAGAAAACCAATCAGATATGACAACAACAAGCCTCACAAGACTACAATGAAGCAAACAGAGAAAATCTGATCTACACAACATGGATACCAACACAGGCCTACCTCATCCAGCCGTCTGTCTGTGCCTTTTGCTAATAGATTGTTGAATTCCCGCTCTAGGATTTGTCTGGCCTGAAAGCAAACACAGAGAAGCTACATGATCACCTGATGGTCACAGACGTGAAGTTTCAATACCAATCCTGCTCACCCTGCAGGTTTCGGAGCTTGGATAGGTGACATACAGCTGAAGATGGTACAAAGAAAAGACTCTACACCAACCCAGTTCTGACAGATGCCAGTTTTGTTAATGGCTCAGATGACCTAAACACATGGTATCAGACGTCAGAGAGAAGGCTCAAGTTCACACCCAACCAATCTCTTACAGAGTACATTACCTACACAACATGGTTGCTTACATGTTACGGAATACAACATTACCTACACAACATGGTTGCTTACATGTTACAGAATACAACATTACCAACACAACATGGTTGCTTACATGTTACAGAATACAACATTACCTACACACCATGGTTGCTTACATGTTACAGAATACAACATTACTTACACAACATGGTTGCTTAAATGTTACAGAATACAACATTACCCACACAACATGGTTGCTTACATGTTACAGAATACAACATTACCTACACAATATGATTGCTTACATGTTACAGAATACAACATCACTACCTATAGGACATGATTGCTTATATTTTAAAGAATACAACATTACCTCCATGCACACCACATTTCCTCACAAACCAACCATACATACATACATGTGCTGTGTGGGTATCTTAGAGTCAGCAGCAGGAAATAAATACTGTCCCATAGTTTCCCACAAACCAACCATATACACATACATGTGCTGTGTGGGTATCTTAGAGTCAGCAGCAGGAACTACATATTGTCTCACAGTTTCCCACAAACAAACCATACATACATATATCCATGTGCTATATGGAAATACTGTCCCATAGTTCCCCACAAACAAACCATACATACATACATGTGCTGTGTGGGTATCTTAGCGTTAGAAGTAGGAACTAAATACTGCCCCATAGTTTCCCACAAACCAACCATACATACATACATGTGCTGTGTGGGTATCTTAGAGTCAGCAGCAGGAACTAAATACTGTCCCATAGTTTCCCACAAACAAACCATACATACATACATACATGTGCTGTGTGGGTATCTTAGCATTAGAAGCAGGAACTAAATACTGTCCCATAGTTTCCCACAAACCAATCATACATACATACATGTGCTGTGTGGGTATCTTAGAGTCAGCAGCAGGAACTAAATACTGTCCCATAGTTTCCCACAAACCAAATATACATACATACATGTGCAGTGTGGGTATCTTAGAGTCAGCAGCAGGAAATAAATACTGTCCCATAGTTTCCCACAAACAAACCATACATACATACATACATGTGCTGTGTGGGTCAGCAGCAGGAACTAAATACTGTCCCATAGTTTCCCACAAACAACCATATACACATACATGTGCTGTGTGGGTATCTTAGAGTCAGCAGCAGGAACTACATATTGTCTCTCAGTTTCCCACAAACAAACCATACATACATACATCCATGTGCTATATGGAAATACTGTCCCATAGTTTCCCACAAACCAACCATACATACATACATGTGCTGTGTGGGTATCTTAGAGTCAGCAGCAGGAACTAAATACTGTCCCATAGTTTCCCACAAACCAACCATACATACATACATGTGCTGTGTGGGTATCTTAGAGTCAGCAGCACGAACTAAATACTGTCCCATAGTTTCCCACAAACCAAATATACATACATACATGTGCTGTGTGGGTATCTTAGAGTCAGCAGCAGGAAATAAATACTGTCCCATAGTTTCCCACAAACCAAATATACATACATACATGTGCAATGTGGGTATCTTAGAGCCAGCAGCAGGAACTAAATACTGTCCATAGTTTCCCACAAACCAAATATACATACATACATGTGCAATGTGGGTATCTTAGAGCCAGCAGCAGGAACTAAATACTGTCCCATAGTTTCCCACAAACCAACCATACATACATATATGTGCTGTGTGGGTATCTTAGCATGAATTATAGTGTCCCATAGTTTCCCACCAATCACACATAATACATGTGCTGACCCACCTGCTGGTTCTGTGTGGGTATCTGTAGAGCCAGGGCCATGCTGTTGTGGTCAAAGCTCTCATCCAGGGCTATCAGTGCTCCATGCACGCCCGACTCCTGCAGGTTGTTGGCGTAGTCACGCAGGCTGATTCCCAATGCCCAGTGGATCACTCGTTCATTGGACCATACCAACACATCTGTGCTCACATGATAACATATAAACACTTCAGTATGCATTGTGTACAAGTGCACAGCACAAATGTCAGTCAGTGCACATCAAAGTCTAGTGAGATCAATGGGCACACAACAATAGTTCTGATAGGCACTGCTTGTTTCAAATGTCACAGGGCATAGATGCTGTCTATTTCATGTGTCACAGGGTATAGATGCTGTCTATTTAATATGTCATAGGGTTTAGATGCTGCCTATTTTATGTGTCATAGAGTTTAGATGCTGTCCATTACATGTGTCACAGGGTTCAGACATTCGCTGTTCCATGTGTCACATATACACATCATGTTACTGTCATATCTCACTGACAATCTCCTGCACACATGCACATCATGTTACTGTCATATCTCACTGACAATCTCCTGTACATATACACATGATCATGTCACTGTCACATCTCACTGACAATCTCCAGTACATACACACATCATGTCACTGTCACATCTTACTGACAATCTCCTGTACATATACACATGATCATGTCACTGTCACATCTGATTAATAATAATAGTCTCAAAGGACAACTAGTATAATAAACATTCCCCTAACTGTGGTATGTTACATCTACCTTAGGTAATTATAATTGTCTTGTGAAAAATGTGACTCATATATTATTGAGTATAGCACATTTTCCATGCATTTATAATGCATATTGTTACTGTGGTTGTTGTTGTTGTTGTCTAAGTTTAGCTTATTAAATGATGTATGAATGAAATAATGTATGAGAGCAGAGACATCACACACAAAGGCAAAATGTCAGACAATTGTCAACTCTTTGAAAATAAAGTTTGTCCAATTGTTCGTTCACTGACAGACTCCCATACATATGCACCTCCTCATGTCATCTGAATGACAGACCACAGCAGCTGCTATAACCCACTATATGATGGTGCAGTTTACTGACAGACTCCCGTACATATGCACTATATGATGGTGCAGTTCACATGGCGGCCTGGGATCTGAGTGAGTGGCCGGCGTCAACTGGACATTAGTTAGACCCAGAATGGACACGAATACATCTGACAGCAATGACTGTGACAAGATAGAGAAAACTGACCTTTGGCGTCTGACTGACTCTCATCTCGTCGCCGCTCCAGCTCCCGCTTGTCATAGTTGAGCTTCTTTAAACAGTTGATGCCATACTGTAGGCTGGTCCTGCACATACAAATGTGAATGTCATGACATCTGTCACTGGTAACACTGTATGTCATAAAGGGGTAATTCTATATGTCATACATGGAAATTCTGTATGTCATACACTGGTAATTCTGTATGTCATACACAGGTGATTTTGTATGTGATGCATGGGTAATTCTGTAGTTAGACATGGGTAATTCTGTATATTATACATGGGTAATTTTGTATGTCAAATACAGATAATTCTGTATGTCAAACACTGGTTACTCTGTATGTCAAATACAGATAATTCTGTATGTCAAACACTGGTTACTCTGTATGTCAAATACAGATAATTATGTATGTCAAACACTGGTTACTCTGTATGTCAAATACAGATAATTCTGTATGTCAAACATTGGTTACTCTGTATGTCAAATACAGATAATTCTGTATGTCAAACACTGGTTACTCTGTATGTCAAATACAGATAATTATGTATGTCAAACACTGGTAATTCTGTATGCCATACAAGGGAAATTCTGTAAGTCATACATGGGTAATTCTGTAGTCAAACGCAGGTAATTCTGAATGTCAAACACGAGTAATTCTGCATACCATACAAGAGTACTTTTGTATGTTAGGCAACAATTGTTTACTCTCTTGTACCAATATCATGTCATCTACAACTAGGTGAAGAGAGAATGTAGCACAGTAAAAAAAAAAAAATGGAAAGAGACAAATGGCTTGATGGTTGGTGTAATGAGAGGAAATGAGAGAAGATCTACCTGACACAGACAAACAAGCTGCAAGATGCCACAGGTAGACTGTCAGGGTCTGATATGTAAGTAATAGTGTAAGTGCCGGTATGTAAGCGAGAGTCAGTGTAAGCATAGCTGAGGTCAAGGGCAGTAAGAGACACCACGGCTTGGCTGACGGAAGGTCAGGCAAGAAGTCCGTGGATAGACCCACGTGATGTGGGAAGGTCAAGGAGGAGAGAGTGAGTGTGTGTGAGACAGCGAATAGAGACGGACGTGTGGAGATCTAGAGAGTGATAGAACGATAGAACGATAGTGTTTGTGACGGATAGATGGAGATGAACGTTGTGTATTGATATTCGAGGAATGTACTAACTGTGATATGTGCGGGATGATGTGAGGCTGTGATTGCGAATGGTCATACGGGCGACAGTATAAATATCGCCCATGTGAGCTAAGCGCTTGGCTGCTGGTGTTGAACGATTGTTTGAGCGTGAAGTGCGACCATGTTGTCAGCCTGTAGTATATTGTAATAAATGTTGTTCAGGAGATAGCTCCTGCGAGTTTCCGATTGCATTCATGTGTTATTAGTATATGTGTCGTAGATGTTGTAATTTGCCTGTCCAAGTCCAGTGAGCTAGAAGGAGGAAATAGTTAGGACTCTGACAGGTATAATGGTGTCAGAAGTACACACTGAACCACATTACCCAATGTAAAACTGCATAAAAGAACGCTACTTATGCAAAGAAGAAGATCAATTGCATAATTTTGTAAAAATCGGAGATTTGTTAACAAAATCAGAACGAAAATAACATCATTTCTTTCCACAGCAGGTTTCAATTCTACAAAGCGACCGACGTAACCAGAACAGGTCAACGGTAACCAGCACGAGAATCACGTTCCTGTACATCAAGCGTTCGAGTAAACAGCAGATAAAGATAAGTTGATTAATTTTGATTGCTAAGTACCCAAATCTGCATTCTTTGATTTGCTTGAATAGATATCATCATTTGTACATTTGAATATTAATTAAATACTTAGAAATTAAACTAGGTCCAAAATGACTTCATATGACGACCTCAAAGAACTAGCCTTAGAATATGCAAGCACTCCGGAACAAGTAAGATACTGGTGCACAAAACATTACGAAACATTGAAGGGCTATTTAAACGATACAAAGTCTCAACTCAAGGAAGACTTGAAGCTGATTGTAAACAGAAATAAGAAAAATAACCTTATCCGCGAATGGACACAGGAATTCGAAAAGAAAATGCAAGACTACAAAATTCCAAAAACTAGATGGTATACATGGTATAGGGAATCCTTACCAATACGAAACACACATCTGCAGGAGATCATACCAGATATGTCAAGAGAAGACTATGATTATTACAAAACAAACATATTATCAAACTACTTAAACGACCTCGACACCCTAATATTAGTGTTACAAGACCTGAAACCAGTCCCAGACATGTCGTTTACCCATTATATAAAGGAAATAAAAAGCCGGTACATGAGGCTAATGGATGAAATTAGAGACACAAACAATGATCAGGCAGTATTGGATTTCTTCCTAATAGGAAAACTTAAAGCAACACTCCCAGCCGAATGCACAAAATATTTAGAAGAACACAACAAAGAGCCTATCAAAAACTTACTAGAAAAATGCCGCGAATATTACAACCAAAGTATGAACCTGGTTAAGAACACTCAACAGAAGAGTACTGTGAAAGCAACGGCATCTGCAGCCACAGATTGTCAAAACAAACCACAGAAAACAAAACCAGTACTGTGCAAACATTGTAGCACTCCACATACAGAAAATGGAATATGCGATAAAAATCCCACTTATCAAGAATACCTAAATACTATTATAGCACAAAAACTGGGGAAGGTAAACCAAAGGAAATATAGAACAAAATGTCATTTTTGCCTCGCGTATGGCCACAGACGTTTCGAATGTGAAGGAGTAAAAAGAATACAGAAAGCAAAAGCAAATGCAGCCATAAACATTACAACAGACAGTTCAGCAAAGAACTTAGAAAAAGTAAACATCACAGAGACGAAAACAAGACCAAACACTGCAAATTCAGAACAAACTGAGTTTTACCCAACAGATTTTGTACCATATTTCAATAATGTTGTTAATATCACTCAGCCTCATTCCTTATTTAAAGAGGGCAATACTCAACAAGAAAGTGAGGAAATGAACAAAACCTCAAGACTGTCGTTAGGAAAACTAACGTTCCATGAGGGATACATCAATGACACAGTATGCACATGTGTACGCGACACAGGGTCCTGTCTTATCGGTCTTCGGAAGAACCTAGCTGATCCTAAAGACTACCTAGATGAGTACATTTATTGCAGAACTGTTTCAGGGACAGTAGAGAAATATCCTATGGCATGGGCCAATATAAAATCACCTTTCCTATCAGGCAGAGTAACTTGCGCATTATTAGACAATCCATGCTGTGATTTATTAATTGGAAATGTATTAAATGTAATAGACAACACAGAGTCCACAACCCAGACATGGCAGAAAGTTAACACCACAACAAACACTGCCTTAACTACACCACTCATCATACGACAACATGATGAACAGACCAAAAGACCACACCATACCAACTTGATTACCATCTCACAACAAGAAAAAACAGAAACTGGGGTGTATCATCAAAGAAAAGAAAGTACAGATAACAAGCATTTCACAAGGGCGAGAAAAGATCACAAAACATGGTACATACTATACCTCCTGTACCCCCTGTTAACTACACACATGCCCAAGGGCACACAATGGATGGTTCTACTCGTACTACTTATGGTAAATGCAAAACAAATGTCTTCACAAACAATTTTATTCACACATCATCATGACACAACACAGATGATATTACTAAGGGCAAACCAGCTAACTTTGTTACTTGCATCATTACTGGTGAACCAAAGTTTGTTGTTACCACTGATAAACACTATGTCAAATCAACTGAGACACATACTTATGCTGAACAATGTAAATCATCAGTCAGTGGAATTACTGACAAAAATCAGCAACAAATTACCCTACATATTTGGGAAAATATACACAAATTGCAGAAAAGCATACAAACATGCACAATTACATTTCAAAACTATACATGGTGTATTATTATTATTTGAACTATTGAATGTATACACACATGTACGAGTGCAGGTTTGGAGATAGCACTCAAAATGATCTCAACATGAAATTTGAAAATCCCCACCCTTCGGAAAATTAATTTTAACCGTAACCCACTTTATATCCGTAGATCGAGTAACTCCAGAGTTGCCTTGTCTGCTGTACGACTCCAGCGCTATGATACTAGCACACTCCATTGTACAGACCAACATAAAAGTTCCTTCAACGTGAAAAGTGTCATCGACAGAACAGTAAGACTCAACATGTGATTTCAGGTATCAAACAGTAAGATATACCCATATTGACTTTGTTTCAAACGAGTATCTACAGAATCCACCTTTTGAAATCGACTAACAACGACAAGAACTTCACAAGTACAGACACTGATTTCCAGTGAACAGTTTAATGAACCAGACGCCAACCTACAAACTATGGCAAAGACAGTCACAGACAGACGCACCATGGCCACACTCATAATTAAGGCCACCGAACTTAAAACATTAATTCGTATTTTATATGTGTGAATTCCAGCAATTTTACAGAACGGACTTACAAATTGTCCAAACTTGGTGAAAAGTCTTAATCACTATACAGAAGGAAAGACAATATCATGATATACAGAATACGTCAATAATCGGGTCAGAAAGAAGAAATGCCAAACATTCCAGCACCACAATGAACATTGAACACTGATAATTTAATTCCGTGGGCATTTCACAGGACAAGAACAGTATTCTATACGTGCATAAAGGCAGCGACGATGAATATTTTATTGTAAATGTATTAACTGTATGACATCCAATGTCTAATTTTATTATTATATTAGTTAGTATTGTTAGAATGTGATGTGTACATATAAACGTAAGTACAGTGTGAAAGGTATAAGGTGTAATGCTGAGAATCAACGCCTGGCAATCCCAATACGCGAGTGTTACCAAACTTTCTGAAGAATATAACGAGGTATGACGAATAGACCCAACCAGAACATTTGTCAGACCACGACAAAACCTTGAGAGAAACCTCAGTACTAAAAAAGAGAGAAGAATAGTAAGTTAATCTCGAAAAAAAAAAAAGAAGATCAGAGCAAAAAGGGACGCAAGCGTAGACTTATGATCATATAATCCCCTGACAAGGTTAGAAAGATGTACCAAGAGTAACAACAACAGAATGTGTCACATTTCCAAGAGAAAGTGCCACATTGTTTGTGCGGGGGGAGAGTGTCAGGGTCTGATATGTAAGTAATAGTGTAAGTGCCGGTATGTAAGCGAGAGTCAGTGTAAGCATAGCTGAGGTCAAGGGCAGTAAGAGACACCACGGCTTGGCTGATGGAAGGTCAGGCAAGAAGTCCGTGGATAGACCCACGTGATGTGGGAAGGTCAAGGAGGAGAGAGTGAGTGTGTGTGAGACAGCGAATAGAGACGGACGTGTGGAGATCTAGAGAGTGATAGAACGATAGTGTTTGTGACGGATAGATGGAGATGAACGTTGTGTATTGATATTCGAGGAATGTACTAACTGTGATATGTGCGGGATGATGTGAGGCTGTGATTGCGAATGGTCATACGGGCGACAGTGTAAATATCGCCCATGTGAGCAAGCGTTTGGCTGCTTGTGTTGAACGATTGTTTGAGCGTGAAGTACGACCATGTTGTCAGCCTGTAGCATATTGTAATAAAGGTTGTTCAGGAGATAGCTCCTGCGAGTTTCCGATTGCATTCATGTGTTATTAGTATATGTGTCGTAGATGTTGTAATTTGCCTGTCCAAGTCCAGTGAGCTAGAAGGAGGAAATAGTTAGGACTCTGACATAGACACATCAAACAGGTAGAAACATCAAACAGCTAGTCACAAACACCAACATGTGGATGCTGCCACAGGTAGACACATCAAACAGGTAGAAACATCAAACAGCTAGTCACAAACACCAACCTGTGGAAGCTGCCACAGGTAGACACATCAATCAGCTAGTTACAAACACCAACCTGTGGGAGCTGCCACAGGTAGACACATCAAACAGGTAGACATATCAAATGCTCGTCACATGCACCAACCTGTGGACGCTGCCACAGGTAGACACATCAAATAGGTAGACATATCAAACACTCGTCACATGCGCCAACCTGTGGACGCTGCCACAGGTAGACACATCAAATAGGTAGACATGTCAAACACTCGTCACATGCACCAACCTGTGGGAGCTGCCACAGGTAGACACATCAAATAGGTAGACATATCAAACACTCGTCACATGCGCCAACCTGTGGACGCTGCCACAGGTAGACATATCAAACAGGTAGACATATCAAACACTAGTCACAAGCACCAACCTGTGGACGCTGCCACAGGTAGACACATCAAACAGCTAGTTACATGCGCCAACCTGTGGACGCTGCCACAGGTAGACACATCAAACAGCTAGTCACATGCGCCAACCTGAGGATGCTGCCACAGGTAGACACATCAAATAGGTAGACACATCAAACGCTAGTCACAAGCACTGACCTGTGGAAGCTGCCACAGGTAGACACATTAAACAGATAGACACATCAAACAGCTAATCACATGCGCCAACCTGTGGACGCTGCCACAGGTAGACACAATTAACAGCTAGTCACAAGCACCAACCCGTGGAAGCTGCCACATGCAGACACATCAAACAGGTAGACACATCAAACAGCTAGTCACATACACCAACCTGTGCAAGCTGCTAGAGGAGGACAAGTCATACACTAGTCACAAGCACCAACCTGTGGAAGCTGTCCACCATCTTCAACTGTCCGCGGAGATCTTTCTTGGTCAAGTGGTCCAACATACGAGCATCAACAAGACACTCCATGAAGTGACTGCGGTACTGGGGTAAGCCTAGGCTGAGTAGCCATTCCTTGCCGATCCATTCATGGTTCATATCACCAAATGCTAAAGTCTGGAAGAGACATCATGCACATGTAGCCAAACAGTGCAACTATCAAGTCCTGGCATGAACTTCTTCACTGATCAAACTAACTCTGTGATGCTGGGAGAATGATGAATGACAGATGATATAGAAAAGTGATGCTGGGAGAATGATGAATGACAGATTATACACAGATGTGTTGCTTGGAGAATGATGAATGACAGATTATACACAGATGTGTTGCTGGGAGAATGATGAATGACAGATTATACACAGATGTGTTGCTGGGAGAATGATGAATGGCAGATGAAATACAGATGTGATGCTGGGAGAATGATGAATGACAAATGAAATACAGATGTGATGCTGGGAGAATGATGAATGACAAATGAAATGCAGATGTGATGCTGGGAGAATGATGAATGACAAATGAAATACAGATGTGATGATGGGAGAATGATAAATGACAGGTGATATACAAATGTGATGCTGGGAGAATGATGAATGACATGTGATATACAGATGTGATGCTGGGAGAATGATGAATGACAAATGAAATACAGATGTGATGCTGGGAGAATGATGAATGACAAATGAAATGCAGATGTGATGCTGGGAGAATGATGAATGACAAATGAAATACAGATGTGATGATGGGAGAATGATAAATGACAGGTGATATACAAATGTGATGCTGGGAGAATGATGAATGACATGTGATATACAGATGTGATGCTGGGAGAATGATGAATGACAAATGAAATACAGATGTGATGCTGGGAGAATGATGAATGACAAATGAAATACAGATGTGATGATGGGAGAATGACGAATGACAAATGAAATACAGATGTGATGCTGGGAGAATGATGAATGACAAATGAAATACAGATGTGATGCTGGGAGAATGATGAATGACAAATGAAATACAGATGTGATGATGGGAGAATGATGAATGACAAATGAAATACAGATGTGATGCTGGGAGAATGATGAATGACAAATGAAATACAGATGTGATGCTGGGAGAATGATGAATGACAAATGAAATACAGATGTGATGCTGGGAGAATGATGAATGACAAATGAAATACAGATGAGATGATGGGAGAATGATGAATGACAGGTGATATACAAATGTGATGCTGGGAGAATGATGAATGACATGTGATATACAGATGTGATGCTGGGAGAATGATGAATGACAAATGAAATACAGATGTGATGCTGGGAGAATGATGAATGACAAATGAAATACAGATGTGATGATGGGAGAATGATGAATGACAAATGAAATACAGATGTGATGCTGGGAGAATGATGAATGACAAATGAAATACAGATGTGATGCTGGGAGAATGATGAATGACAAATGAAATACAGATATGATGCTGGGAGAATGATGAATGACAAATGAAATACAGATGTGATGATGGGAGAATGATGAATGACAGGTGATATACAAATGTGATGCTGGGAGAATGATGAATGACATGTGATATACAGATGTGATGCTGGGTGAATGATGAATGGCAAATGAAATACAGATGTGATGATGGGAGAATGATGAATGACAGGTGATATACAGATGTGATGCTGGGAGAATGATGAATGACATGTGATATACAGATGTGATGCTGGGAGAATGATGAATGGCAAATGAAATACAGATGTGATGATGGGAGAATGATGAATGACAGGTGATATACAGATCTGATCCTGGGAGAATGATAGATGGCAAATGAAATACAGATGTGATGATGGGAGAATGATGAATCACAGGTGATATACAGATGTGATGCTGGGAGAATGATGAATGACAGGTGGTATACAGATGTGATGATGGGAGAATGATGAAGGACAGGGAACATACAGATGTGATGCTGGGAGAATGATGAATGACAAATGAAATACAGATGTGATGCTGGGAGAATGATGATTGACAGGTGATATACAGATGTGATCCTGGGAGAATGATGAATGACAAATGATATACAGATGTGAGGCTGGGAGAATGATGAATGACAGATGATACATTGATGTTACACAGGGTGAATGATGAATGACAGGTGATATACAGATGTGATGCTGGGAGAATTATAAATGGCAAATGATATACAGATGTGATGATGGGAGAATGATGAATGACAAATTATATACAGATGTGATGCTGGGAGAATGATGAATGACAAATGAAATACAGATGTAATGATGAGAGAATGATGAATGACAGGTGATATACAGATGTGATGCTGGGAGAATGATGAATGACATGTGATATACAGATGTCATGCTGGGAGAATGATGAATGACAAATGATATACAGATGTGATGCTGGGAGAATGTGAATAGTTACACCTACCGTTCTGGATGTCTTTGGAGCGGAGGGACTTGTCAATGAAACCATTTCTTGGATGGCCAGGCGTAACTTTAACCGATGCAGTGGGTTGCTGATGCCAATCTCTCGCTGAATCTCGGTGTCTGACAGCGCCGACATGATCGCTCCACTTTTGACGTTGGCTCTACAAGCTGCAACATACCAAGCTGGCATGCCAACCCACAACTGTCAACATGAAGAACATATTGTGTTGTCTAGGTGCAAGCAACAGCCCATATCTCTCTCACACATACATATCGCCATTGTCTACTGCTTATACAACATTGCTTCATGTCAAGCAGACACGTGACTCATTATTTCATTTTTTTTATAGTTGTATTGATTTAGCCTGTCCTGTCCTATCCTTATGTGTATATGTCCGGTAAGATGGTGATGATGTAGCAGTGTTTTTGTTCAGAGGACGTAATTTTTGTGTTTTTCTGGGGAGGATGTGTTGTTATTTCATATTTGTTTTCGGAAGTTGTTCACAAGAAGCCACGGAAGGCAGGTGGTGAATGAAATTTTCAGGGCAGCCGACAGATAGTTGTTAGTTATGGTCTTAAGTTTCACGACGGTAGGCAGAAGATCTCTTTAACGAGACAATGGCTATGGTCACTGACCAGTATGGTCACTGCCAGGAAGGAAAAGGAAGGAAAGAAATGAGAAACTACCTTCTTTAAAGTTGCCTAGTGTATCATGATTCGCCTAACTACAGATCATTACAAGAAAAGGACAGGGACATTGAAATTAGCAACATGGAATGTTCGGACGTTCGGCAAACATCAAAATCTGTTCAAACATATTGAGCTGTGTCAGACAGGGTTCTATTGGTAAAATTAATTGGCATACCTTTAAACATAAACGTCATTCAAATATATGCCTCAACAGAAGAATGCAGTGAAGATAGCATAGAGGAATTTTATAATGACATGGAGCCTGCTTTGAAGAAATGTAAAAACTCAGAAATAAATATCATAATGGGTGACTTCAATGCAAAGGTAGAAAATCAAGGTGATAGATGCGCAGTAGGCAACCATGGTTTGGGAGAGCGAACCAAAAGAGAATACAGACTTGTAGAATGGACAAATGAGTAGGAAATGATTGTAGGAAACACCTGGTTTATACAACATCATAGAAGATTATGGACATGGAGGAGTCCTGACAGCAGGATTAGAAACCAGATTGATTACATCCTGATTGGCAGAAGTTTTGAAATGCATTAACAATCGTAAAAACAGTTCCCAATACAGACTGCTTTAGTGATCACAGATTGATTACAGGCACATTGAAAGAAAGAAAAGTATGCAACAGGAAACATTAAATATGATCTGTGTACATTGAGAAATGACAAGGAAATACAAGATAATTTTAACATAGAAGTAAAGAACAGATTTGATATATGGTCTGATCTAGAGATCCTATTTCAAGATGTGGATGATCAATGGGAAATGTTGAAGAATTCAATCAGTTTGACTCCAGAAAAAACTATTCCTAAAGTAAAGAAAGTGGGCCGTAAAACATGGAAGACTGAAGAAATTTTACAACTTATGGAAACAAGAAGATTCAACAAAAATAATCCTGCCAAATATAAAGAAATTCACAGAAAAATCAGAACCTTATGTAAGGAGGCAAAAGAAACATGGCTTGAGAAAAATTGCAGAGAAATTGAAGAACAACACAACAGTAAAAATGCGAAACTAATGCACACAAGAATTCAGGAGCTTACTAATCAAAGAACAAGTACATCAGCAGGCTGCCTAAAGACAAAAGATGGAAGAGTCATAATAGAAAAAGATCAGATCTTACATAAATGGTCAGATTACGTGAAAAACCTTTATTATGATTAACAGAGAAGAACTGTATGATGTTTGAAATAATAGTGAAGGACCGTCATATTTAGGGTTTCCTGCTGTATACTTGACTTTCTTTAACTTTACCCTCAATGTGCCTGTAATTAATCTGTGATCGCTGTAACAGTCTGCATTTGGAACTGTTTTTACGACTGTTAACGCATTTCGAAACCTTTTGCTAATCAGGATGTAATCTATCTGGTTTTTAATCCTGCTGTCTGGACTCCTCCATGTCCATAATCTTCTAGGATGCTGTTTAAACCAGGTGTTTCCTACAACCATTTATTGTTCTTTTGCCCATTCTACAAGTCTGTATCCTCTTTCATTTCTCTCTCCCAAACCATGGTTGCCTACACTGCATCCATCGCTTTGCTTTCCTATTTTATTCCGGTTTCAAGATGGCGACGGACGGTCGTGTTGTTTTGTGTTCGTTAACTTTTTCGCGACGGGGATGGATTTATTCATCTCTGGCGTGTAATTGGCGTGCCAGGATGTAAAACCAGGAGTTTCTACTCAAGATCTGCGCGGGTGCTACGGAGTTCGTGCATCGAGCGAAGCCATCCTTGAGTGAATTTTCAGCAGCGTGTGTGGTTCAAATCAGTCTGTGTTTACGTTTTTTCAACATGGCGGAACAACGTGTGTTTTCCGATGGGCCAGCAGTCAACATACCGAAGCGGCGTGGTAGCCGCGCAGGGACAAAGAAACAAGGTAAGCGCGGAGGTTTGAGGCGTTTTAGACTCAAGTGTCACCGTCTAGGACTCAGGAACATCCGTATTCTATATTGGAACTGTGCCAGTGTAAAACAACGGGGCGCTATTTTAGAAACCCTTAGTTTACAGGAACGACATTGTAGCACTCCAGGAGACGAGACTGGGCGATCAGCTACTCCGAATTGCCGGCTTCAAATGTTTCTACAACAGACGACATCTGGGAACGGCGATTCTCGTTCGGGACAGCATGGTGGCGTCAGAGCTAGACATGTCCAGTTGGGACAGTGACGATATACAAATACAGGCGTTGAGAGTTCATTCCAGTATATCATTCGTGTTGGTTAATGTTTATGCCCGCAATGCGAGTATGGACGCCCAGAAGTGGCAGTGTTTAAGTGGCATATTGGGCCAAGAGAGAAATGTTATTTTCTGTGGTGACTTCAACGCTAAGGGCAGAGCATGGGGAAACACTTCCTCCAATACACAAGGGGAGGAGCTCGAGACTGCACTGGAAACCATCGACCTGGTTTGTATTAACAGTGGCTGTGTCACCAGGACAGCAAGCCGTCCAGGCGATGAGGACAGTGCTATTGATCTGGCGCTAGTTTCACCTTCACTCACTACAGTGTGTAGATGGGGTGTCCTAGGACACCATGGCAGCGACCACCACCCGTGCAGCATATTGGTGGAGAAAGGCAGAACCAGGCAGCACAAGCTAAAGGTAAAGACGTTCCAGTATGACAGTACAGGGCAAGATGTGGTGAGTAAAATAAGACGTGACAAGCGCAGAACGTTCCAGGGCAGGAAAAAAAGCTGGGAGCAGCCACCGTGGTGGAGTTTCGAGGTGGAGAAGGCTTGGGTGGATAAGCGTAGTGCTGTAAGGAGATGGCAAAATGCCAAGAAGAACAGAGCTGGTCATCCTAGTCCCTGCTTGCACTTAGAAAGAGAGATGCACACAAAAGTAAGCTATTTCAAAAATCTGGTCAAGGTGGTTAAAAGCGAAAAATGGGCAGAGGTGTGTCAAAGAGTAAGCACAGACAAGTCACTGAAATTGTTCTGGCGACTACATAAAAGCATGAGTGGTGTAGTCAAGAATAAGAGCATTTCAGACTTCCAAGGTGCTGACCTCACCTGGCAGAGGACTGACGAGGACAAGGGCAAAGCCCTCTTTGAACGCTACCTTGAGCAGGGCAACCAGACAGACATGGGAGGCCGAAATCTGGCCAAGGAGGTCACCTCAGACAGATGCAAGGCCCAGAACACTTCGGAGGAAGACACAGTGACAGTGAAAGAAATCAAGGCTGTGCTTCGACGATCAAAAAACAGTGCTCCATGGTCCTGATGGCATAAGATACGACGACATAAATAGGTGTACCGACAATGAGCTAGAGAAATTAGCAGACATGTACAACAACAGTATAGGGAGTGCTAGCATCAAGGAGGAATGGTTACACAGCTATCTGATTCCCTTGCCGAAGCCTGACAAAGACCACAAAAAAATTCAGGGATATCGAATTATAACCATGCAGAATACAATAGGCAAGCTGCTGGAGAAGGTAATTGCCAGGAAAATATCAAGCCAACTAGAGAGGCAAGGTGTTTTCCCACCTACCCTGGGTGGGTACCGTCCAAAAAGAGAAACCTGGACCAATGCAGCAGTCTTTGCCCAGGATGTCTATGAAGGTTTCCACGCAGGCACTGAAACCGTTGCTGCAGCGATTGATCTTGAGGACGCATACAACAGAGTACCACTGGATTTTTTAATGTTTCAGCTTCTTGAACTAAACGTAAGTCCATTCCTCCTTAGTTGGATCGCTGCAGCCCTCTACCAACGGAAAGTAGTTTTTAGATGTGGCAGTTGGACTTCGGAACCAACAACAATATATCCTGGCCTACCACAGGGATCGCCATTATCTCCGGTACTGTTCAACGCCTACACAGTGAGAATCACCAGTGAGCAGATCACTGGACCTGGCAGGACATTGTCGTATGCCGATGATATTTTAGTGTATCGTCAGGGTAAGGATAGAGAGGAGGTTGCTGTGGAACTACAAACCGAACTCAATCGCATAAGTACTTGGTGTGATGAAGCTGGGGCAATGGTCAACCCAACAAAGGCAACAGTGACTTGGTTCTCTTTGAATAATCATATTGTCAACAATCCAACACCAACTGTAATGCTGTGTTCAGAGACGGTGGAAAGAACGCAGGCAATGAATTACCTGGGAATACGGTTTGATCGAAGCCTTGCTTATAATGTGCACATAGACCAGGTGATAACAAAGGCCAAGCGGGGTTTGGCAGCGATGCGGGTGATGGCAGGCAGCAAACTGTGAGCAGCGCCATCTATGTCTTCTGTACGAGGGGCTGGTCATGTCTGTTTTGGAGTATGCAATGGCAATCCTGACTCTCAGCCATACGCAGATAGAAAGGATGGAAAGGATACAGAATGAAGCAATGCGCATTATTCTTGGATGTACAAGAGATACAGCATGCAGGGCGATGCGCTACCTTCTTGATTTTCCAACCATTGAAGAGAGAATACAAGTTTGCAGGGCACGCGCCTACCTCAGAATTAACGCAAACACACAACATCCACTGCATAGTGAAATTAGGACGGTGAAGGGCAGCAGGTTAAAAAGAGGACGGTCGTGGATGGGTCAAGCCGAAGACATTCTTCAACAGGTGTGTTCACTTGAGGACTTAGAACCTGGCGAGGAGTGGGTGCAAGTGCCAACAGACTTCTGCACATCCTTTTCAGTTTGCATCCAACTAGATAGAAAATGCAGACAAGAAAATCCGGCTGCTGTTGAGGCTGAAGTACAAGCGTTGATTTTCGAGAATTCGCTAGACGGTGACGCGGTCATCTACACAGATGGGTCGGTCGTCCGACATGTGAGAAGCTCATGGGCCTTTACAGCTCGGGCCGGAGGGAGAATTGTGAAGGAGGACTCTGGTGCTTTCACTGAAACCACAAGTAGCCTGACCATGGAAGTCATGGCAGTAAGTAAAGCAATAACATGGCTCGAGACACAGACATTCACTAGGGCTTGTTTCCTTAGCGACTCAATGAACATGATCAAGAGGATAGAGGAGGGGTCGATCCGAAGAGAGTGGTTGCTGCCTCTGAAGCGGTCTAGGCTGGCAAAGATTAGTTTCATCTTCGTGCCAGGTCATGCGGGAGTACAAGGAAATGAGCGGGCTGACAAGCTCGCAGGTGAGGCTACTGTGGAGGGCGGACGCGCCATGGACCAGGCTGACATTCTGAATGCTCTACGAGAAGTGAGACTTTTGCGAGAACCAAGTGATGACTGGGAATCTACAACAATGGCCAGACTGCGGGAGCAGCAAATTAAAAGAGGGGTGGCCAAACAAGAACACTACGCAGGAAGCCAAAGAAGATTGATAAACCAACACAGAACTGGCGTCGTTAGCCGCTACACGCTGCGGGATTTGCTGAGGAGGGGATCCGAGCACTTATGGACTGAATGGTTCGATGTGCAACGAGGATGATCTGTCGACTAACTAACTAACTAACTAACTATTTTTGCGTTGAAATCACCCATTATGATATTTATTTCTGATTTTTTTACAGTTCTTCAAAGCAGACTCCATGTCATTATAAAATTCCTCTATACTTTCTTCACTGTGATAGCTCACATTACCAAATCTAGAGATTTAAAGTCAGTCTGTCTCAGTAGCAGACAGAAAACTACAACTCGAACACAAGAACACCCTATAATCTACTAACCTGTTCTACTACTCCAACACACGAACACCCTATATTCTATCTGTTCTACCACTCCAACACAAGAACACCATATATTCTATCTGTTCTACCACTCCAATACAAGAACATCCAATATTCTATCTGTTCTACCACTCCAACACAAGAACACCATATATTCTATCTGTTCTATCACTCCAACACAAGAACATCCTATATTCTATCTATTCTACCACTCCAACACAAGAACACCATATATTCTATCTGTTCTATCACTCCAACACAAGAACATCCTATATTCTATCTGTTCTACCACTCCAACACAAGAACACCATATATTCTATCTGTTCTACCACTCCAACACATGAACACCATATATTCTATCTGTTCTACCACTCCAACACAAGAACACCATATATTCTATCTGTTCTACCACTCCAATACAAGAACATCCTATATTCTATCTGTTCTACCACTTCAACATAAGAACATGATATATTTAATCTGTTCTATCGCTCCAACACAAGAACATCCTATATTCTATCTGTTCTACCATCCAACACAAGAACACCTATATTCTATCTGTTCTACCACTCCAAAACATGAACACCATATATTCTATCTGTTCTACCACTCCAACACATGAACACCATATATTCTATCTGTTCTATCACTCCAACACAAGAACATCCTATATTATATCTGTTCTACCACTCCAACACAAGAACACCATATATTCTATCTGTTCTACCACTCCAACACAAGAGCATCCTATATTCTATCTGTTCTACCACTCCAACACATGAACACCATATATTCTATCTGTTCTACCACTCCAACACATGAACACCATATATTCTATCTGTTCTATCACTCCAACACAAGAACATCCTATATTTATCCGTTCCACCACTCCAACACAAGAACACCCTATATTCTATCTGTTATACCACTCCAACACATGAACACCATATATGCTATCTGTTCTATCACTCCAACACAAGAGCATCCTATATTCTATCTGTTCTACCACTCCAACACAAGAACACCCTATATTCTATCTGTTCTATCACTCCAACACAAGAACATCCTATATTCTATCTGTTCTACCATCCAACACAAGAACACCATATATTCTATCTGTTCTACCACTCCAACACATGAACACCATATATTCTATCTGTTCTACCACTCCAACACATGAACACCATATATTCTATCTGTTCTATCACTCCAACACAAGAACATCCTATATTCTATCTGTTCTACCACTCCAACACAAGAACACCATATATTCTATCTGTTCTACCACTCCAACACAAGAGCATCCTATATTCTATCTGTTCTACCATCCAGCACAAGAACGTCCTATATTATATCTGTTCTACCACTCCAACACAAGAACATCCTATATTCTATCTGTTCTACCACTCCAACACACAACACCTATATTCTATCTGTTCTACCACTCCAACACAAGAACACCCTATATTCTATCTGTTCTACCACTCCAACACAAGAACACTCCAGAAAAAGCATGCCTATATTCCAGCTCTACTGTCACTCCAGAAAAAGCATGCCTAAATTCTAGTTTTCTAATCCACCTCTTGATATTATCCTCTCATTCGTTGTTTTTCTCTTGCACATTTGCCTTCCTTATTTCCTTCCAGTTGGACTTTTAACAATCTGTTATGTTTCTTTGTGTGCTCACAATAGTATACTTGAACCATGGTCACTTAAGTGCTTGTTTCTTCATTTCTAATCTGTTGAGAACTTCTCTGGCATTTCTAATCTGTTGAGAACTTCTCTGGCATTTCTAATCTGAGAACTTCTCTGGCATTTTGTCTTTTCATGACATTCGCCTTGGTATGTGTATTCTAACCAATCAAATCATCACAGACATGCCATGTATTCGAACCAATCAAATCATCACAGACATGCCCCATATTCTAACCGATCAGATCATTACAGACATACTCTGTATTCTAGTCAACCAAATCATCTCACACAAAGGCTGTGATGTATACTGATATATGGTGTGGATTATACAAACTGCCACATGTTATATTTCATGAAATGCCACACTATGTGACATGCCTGAGAACTGCCACACTGCGACATGCCTGAGAACTGCCACACTGCGACATGCCTGAGAACTGCCACACTGCGACATGCCTGAGAACTGCCACACTGCGACATGCCTGAGAACTGCCACACTGCGACATGCCTGAGAACTGCCACACTGCGACATGCCTGAGAACAACAATCAGAGCACACCAGAAAACACACTCAAGTGAAAAGCTTTAGGATGTGGAGATACAGTGCCTTACCTCTAACCAAGCCACAATTGTAGGTCCGTTCCATAAGGCAAATGGTGTACCAGCTTTCATAGCTTCCTCGAGGAGTTCATGCCTAGGGTGCAGACAAAGATATAGTCATCAATGATATGTGATTATGTGATCTCTTGTTTCTGCAGCCTGATGCAATCATTACAACATTACAATTATACAACATGACAACTTGTGTCCCTGTAGAAATCAAATGTGGCTAGTATTTATCTAACTTCACTATGTCCACCAAAACTGAGGTAAGCAGCCATTTTTCCTTGCTAGTGTCCACCAAAAGAACTGCGGCATAGGGCCACTTTTCCTTACTGTAGATGCAGAAAGTGCACATAAAGGTATAAAGGTATTCTACAAGGAGCGTTCAGAAAGTAATGCACCACATCATTTTTCTCAGGAGCTGTTTATCCAAAACGCATGAAATTTATATACAGTATACATGGATGTATCATGTAACATCAGTACTATTCAACATAATCCCCATAAACGTGTACAGATTTATGCCAGCGTGAAACAAGTGAATGTTTTCTTTGCCCTCACCAGATTTTGTCTTTATCATGTAGCCATTTCTTCTCTGCACGAATCACTCCTTCATATTAAAAATTTGTCAGACAGAGTGAATCTTTAAGTGGCCGAAATAGATTAAAATAAGAGTGTGCCAAATTGAGACTTTACGAACGAATGAACGGACGAACAAAGTTTATTTTCAAGGGTTAAGAATTGGGCACGCAGGCCCATCTAACATTCTGCCCTTCTATCACTCTCTTTCATACATTATTCAAGGCTAATAGAGAACAGCAACAATATAAAAGATATGCATTATAAAGGCATGGGCAAAATGCGAACATCAATACTATACGACTTAGTAATATTAGATAATGGTGTGACACTTGTTATTAGCTATGTGGAATATACTGGTCTCCCAAAAGGGGACTGGCTGTTATACTAGGGTTTTGTTATTATTATTTCTATTATTAAGGGGGAAGGTAATCCGTACTGAGACAGTATTTGAATAACTTGCGATTATATGGATAGGGATTGGTGATGTCTTTGATTTATTGTGGAAGATTGTTCCACAGCTGAGCTGCAGAGTATGTTAAGCTTGTTTTGTATAAGTCAATCCTAGGCTTCGGAATGTGTAATATATTTAATCGTTTACTGTGTCTAGCATTATATTTAAACAATGGCCAAAGGTAATTTGAGGCATTCCGATGTAGGATTTTGTGAATTAGTTTGGCCTTATTGAAAAGCAGGTTTGCGGAGTGGTAGTAACTGAAGGTGTTTATGCAGGCTAGGATTGTCAGATAAATGTTTGCTATAAATTAAACTCATTACCCTTTTCTAGAGTGAGTAAAGTCGCTTGGTGCTTGAATTAGAGCAATCGTCCCAGATTGTAGAGCAGTCGTCAAAATGTGTCTGTATGTGAGAATTATAGAATATTTTCCTTGTGTCCTCATCAAGGAATTTTTTAATTTTGGCGAGGTGGTAGACTTTTTTCGCTGTTTGCTTAATGAGCGCTTGAACATGTGAATTAAAGGTTAGGTTTCTATCAATGATTAGGCCTAATATTTTGTGCTCAATTACACTTTCTACTGGCATGTTGTTGATGTTAAGTTGAAGTGATGTGTGTGAAGTTAGAGTTTGAAGTCTTTGTCTGGTTGTTAATAACACTGATTTTGTTTTAGTGATGTTAATTTGCATACAGTTTGCATAGCTCCACCTAACTACATTATTTAATTCTTGTTGCAAAGATGACTCCAGCAAATAACAGTTTTCAGCTTTTCTATGATGAGGCAGTACAGTCCAACCCAATTTGGTGATTGCTTCCTGTATTGCCAAATTTGTGTGAGCATGAAGTCATGAAGGAGGAGTAGGTCTGTTCGATTCTTGTGTGGCTGAACTCTGCGAAAACGTTAATTTAGCTTTTTCAATGTCTTAATGTAAACTTGTGAATCAATTGTCTCTCCTCTTGGAATAACGTCCACAAGATTACACCTTCAGTGTCCCAAAAGACCGTGATCATGGCCTTTCCAGCTGAAGTTGCATTGAATTATTTTCTTGGTGGTGATTGTGGATGATGCAACTCATTTGACTGTCTTTTTGTCTCAGGTTCAAAATGTGCCCAGGTTTCGGCACTTGTATTGATCTTTGTCAAAAAGTTCTCTCCATCAGCATTAAAATACTCCAATAATTCAGAAGAAATCACTTTCCTTTGCAATCAGTAGTCATTTTGAGATTTTGAGGAACCCATCTTGAGCAAACCTTAGAAAATCTGAGTTTTTATAATGGCATTTGCACTAGCACTACCATTGCTGACTGACAGTTATAAGGCCAATTGTTGAGTAGTGATTTGCCTATCAGTAAGAATAATGCCCTCACACATTACAACATTTCTGCATTGGTGGCTGTGGCAGGAGACAATGGCTGCGGTCATCAACCAGTATGGTCACTGCAAGGAAGGAAAGCAATGGCAAACTACCTTCTTTACAGACGCCAAAAATATCATGTACTGCAATCTCATCGATAATCAATTCCACAATGTGATTTACGAGTAAATGGGCATATTCTTAAACAAGTGAATCGGTACAGTTATCTTGGAACAGTCATAACATCTGATGGGAGATGCCTTGAAGAGATTAGAACAAGAATTGCCATTGCGAAGGTAGCCATTTGCAAGATGAAAAACATACTGACCAATAAAAAGATATTAATTGAAACGAGAAATAGAGTGTTGAAGAGCTACATAGAACCCGTACTTTTGTATGATGTGAAGCGTGGACAATAAGCAGACAAGTTGAAAAACATCTGATGGCTGTGGAAATGTAGTTTCTGAGGAAAATTCAAAGAATACCATGGACAGACAGAAAAACCAATGAACAAGTCCTTCAATTGATTAGAGACATTAGTAGACAGTCAACAACATTTTTTTGGCATGTTATAAGAAGAAATGACTTGGAGAACATGGTGACAACGGGCAAGATCGAAGGGAAGAGAACAAGGGGAAGACCGAGAAGTAAATACCTGGATGGCTTGGCCATGTGGCATGGTCGAGACAGGAACACGGAGCTGATCCACGACTCTGGTGATCGAGTGAGATGGCAAAACATGACCGCCCACGCTTATCGGCATGGCACATGATGGATGGATGGATGGCTGTGGCAGGATGTCCACAACATGGCTGATCAAGCAGCTCTGTATCTCCAATTCCTGATTCTTTAATTCTCTGAACCCAGCGACTGACTGTACTCCTGTCAATTGCAAAACTTCCATACACACCATGTGAATGTTCACAACAGTATGCTTCTCTGCAATGAGAATTCTATCACAATTCGCTGTTTATAACGTAATTTACCAATACGCTCCATTTCAACGGTATAGGGCAGCCATATTATTTGGCCGGTTGGGGTGCAATTTGGTGCACACAATCAGCACAAGCCGTATTCAAGATGTGCAAAACTTCATGCCTCTATCTTTATTATTAGCTGAGAAAGACGATGTGTTGCATTACTTTCTGAACGACCCTCGTACAATGAGAAATATCAAAGTTACTTTTTCTTTTTCCTGCGGTCAAAGTCTGACTGACCAAGACTCATGCCCATCTCAGATCCACTGTTATCTCCACTGTCTGCGTTATTTCCTGCAACAAGAGCACAGAACATATATATATTTATATGTGTGTGTGTCTATATATATATATATATATATATATATATATATATATATATAGAGAGAGAGAGAGAGAGAGAGAGAGAGAGAGAGAGAGAGAGAGAGAGAGAGAGAGAGAGAGAGAGAGAGAGAGAGAGAGAGAGAGAGAGAGAGAGAGAGAGAGAGACAGACAGACAGACAGACAGAGACACTCACCCACCCACACACACACACACATATATGTCAGATCCAGTTTTCTATACAGGTTAAATAGGTATGGGGAAGAGAATCCAGTCGTCTTACTTCTGTTTGTACCTCAAACTAATTGATGTTTCACTGGCTACTCTGACAGCTGCTGGTTGATCATGATATAATGATTCAATTCGTGGATGAAATGAGCTGGAGACCCCACACCACTCATGATGTTCCACGATTTCTGGTGATGAACACAACTGAATGCCTTACTGTAGTCTATGAAGTCCCAAACATTCCTCAGATATTCTGCCTTCAGAAGTGGAGCTGAGTATACATTTTGAGAAACCATCTAACGAAGAAATCAGAAATCTATCACATTCCTGAAAGATGGGAGAGCTGCTGGTCCAAATGTTCCCAGTAGAAGCTATCACCATAATCACCTCAACTTAATTATTGTGCCAATTATTTAGCATAAGAGCATGGGACATTCAAAAATATCAGCAGACTGGAGAGAAGGATACTGGGTGAAGCTGTCAAAGAAAGGGGATCTGCAAAAGTACAAACTTTATAGAGAATAAATTTATTAAATATTGAGCACAACCCACTACTGGCAACGCTGATCGTATTCTGGTATGAACCTAAGGCCTATCCATGTCAATAAGGAAGCACCATACTCGAGTCCCGCCCCCGCCCGAGCTCGTCAGTAGTGCATATCCCTGACCGGATCCGGAAACAAGCCCCGGATCACTGGCGTGTGAAGCGGGTGTGTAACCACGCGGCACACGTTGGACACACAGCCAAATTATCATAACAGAATATCACAACGTCACCCATCGTAGGCTATGCTCAAGATTGCCCAATCGCCGCGACTGACGTCCATCAATCGATGTGGACCCGAAATGATCAGGACTTCTCACTGGCAAGGAACACCAGGCCTCCTAAATCCAATGAGCAATAATCAAATTGATTAATTTGGTTATTTCGGGATTTGAATTTTAAATATTGAGCACAACCCACTACTGGCAACGCTGATCGTATTCTGGTATGAACCTAAGGCCTATCCATGTCAATATGGAAGCACCATACTCGAGTCCCGCCCCCGCCCGAGCTCGTCAGTAGTGCATATCCCTGACCGGATCCGGAAACATTTATTGTCATTTCCTAAGAAAATCTTCATCAGGATAATTCTGGAGAAAATAAAAGGTGCCATTGACATACAACAAAGGGGTGAACAGCAGACTTAATGACCAAACAGATTTTGCAATGACCAGATGCATAATAGAGCAGCTTCACCAAGTCTTTACAAACATATGGGTGAATGAGACCATGCCACAAGATTTCAAGGTTGTGTAAATAGTCCACCTTTATTAACATAAAGGAAACCACCCTATGACAACCACCGAGGCATCTCCTTGCTCTTAATTGCAGGGAAGATACTCGCCAGAATTCTTCTCAATCGCCTCACAGCTCATCTCGACCAAGGTCTTCTTCTTGAGAGTCAATGTGGCCTCAGAAAAGAACGAGGAACTGTTGACATGACTTTCGCTGCAAGGCAGCTGCAAGAGAAATTTCAGTAACAGAACTCCGTAATGTTCTCCACTTTAATTGATCTTACCAAGGCTTTTGATGCAGTCAGCAGAGAAGGACTGTGGAAGATTATGGTGAAATATGGCTGCCCACGATAGTTTGTCCAAATAGTGCGGTTACTGTGAACTGTCTGAACCCTTTCCTGTCACCAATGGAGTGAAGCAAGGCTGTGTCCTGGCACCAACACTGTTCAGCCTCATGTTTTCAGCTATGCTGATAAATGCCTTCGAAAACAATAACATTCGAATGGACATCAACTACCACATGGATGGAAAGTTGTTCAATCTCGGAAGGCTGAAAACTAAAACCAAAATTGTCAGCAACGCCGTCAGAGAGCTGCTGTTTGCTGAACACTGCACTCTTTATGCCAACTCAGAGGCAGACATACAACACAATGTTTCAGCTTTCTCACATGCCTATGCCAACTTTGAGCTCAATATCAACTTGGAGAAGACTGTAGTTATGTACCAACCAGCTCCAGAGATTAATCACACCGTGCCGAATATCAAAGTGAATGGTCATAGACTAAGTGTTGTGGAAAAATTCACCTATCTTGGCAGCACCAAGTCCCAAGCTGCCACAATTGATGATGAAGTGAATGCAAGAATCTCCAAGGCCAGCGTGACCTTAGGCAGACTGTACAAGAATGTGTGGGACAGAAATGGAATAAGCCTGCAAACAAAGCTGAAAATCTACAAAGCAGTCGTATTATCCACACTGCATATGCTTGTGAAACCTGGACTGTTTACCAGTGACACGCTAGGAAATTAAACCACTTTCACAATCAGCCTTAGGAAGCTATTGAAGATTAAATGGCAAGACAAGATTCCAGACACTGAAGTCCTAGAAAGAACGTCCATGCCCAGTATCCACACTCTGTTAATGAAGAATCAGATTTGCTGGGCTGGTCACTTGACTCACATACCAGATCACAGGCTCCCAAACAAATTTTTTATGGTGAGCTGTGTTGTGGTAAACGCTCTCAAGGCGGTCAGAGAAAACGCTTTAAAGACACTCTAAAGATCTCACTAAAAGCTTTTGGAATTAATCACGACACTTGGGAGACTGCTGCCAAAGACCGAAATTCGTGGTGTACATCATTACGCAAGGCTGCAGTTACTTGTGAAGCAAACAAGACTGCAAGAGCTGTGAAAAAAAGGCTGGACAGAAATACCACTGCAAGAGATCCTCCTTCAGAAACTTCAAGCATTCTTTGCCCACATTGTCAAAGAATATTTCGAGCCACAATAGGCCTTACCAGCCATCTTAGAACTCACGGCTCCATACTTTCAACCCCACTGAATGATATGAATGGTCATCATCATTCTTGAAAGACAAACACCAATAGAGCAAATCTTTGGAATGAATCTGCCACTTGAAATTGGATTTGTCAATGAATGAAACGTCCAGACCATGAGAAGCAGACAGTGAGCTTGACTAGAACTCGATGGCAAGTCACATAGAACTATACTGGATTTGTAGACCCAGAAAAGGCCTTTGACAGCAATAGAGAGAATCTCTGTGGAAACTGATGAGACACTACGAGATCCCACAGATGATATGAACTTAATAAAGGCAGAAAATAGGGACATGAAATGGGGGAAACCTAAGAGGTACATTTGAAACAAGAACAGTAGTGCCACAATGATGCCTTTTGTCATCTGGACTATTCGGACTGGTTACAGACTGGATTATACAGACAACACCAGCTGCCAGCAGAAACAGACATCAACAGAGAGCCCAGAAGATCTGCACCTTGTCAATGACATTGCTCTCCAGTCCCACACATGAAATGGGAGGTCATAACAATGAGGTTTAGCGAGTCACAGGGCCAAGATAAAGATCATGAGGATATTTCACGACAATATGAAACAATGACTAGACATTACACCTAGTGCAAATCTGAGAATATGTCACTCTAATGTCAAACCCAGAAGTGCTGTATGGGTCAGAAACATGGGGAATGATTGAAATGACTAATAAACTACAAGCAAGCATTAGCTGGTGCCTGCATAGAACAGAAGCACTGACATGGTATGATAGAATCACACATGTGGAGCTGATGGGAAGAACTACATGGTATGATAGAATCACACATGTGGAGCTGATGGGGAGAACTACATGGTATGATAGAATCACACATGTGGAGCTGATGGGAAGAACTACATGGTATGATAGAATCACACATGTGGAGCTGATGGGGAGAACTACATGGTATGATAGAATCACACATGTGGAGCTGATGGGGAGAACTACATGGTATGATAGAATCACACATGTGGAGCTGATGGGGAGAACTACATGGTATGACTGAATCACACATGTGGAGCTGATGGGGAGAACTACATGGTATGACAGAATCACACATGTGGAGCTGATGGGGAGAACTACATGGTATGACTGAATCACACATGTGGAGCTGATGGGGAGAACTACATGGTATGACTGAATCACACATGTGGAGCTGATGGGGAGAACTACATGGTATGACTGAATCACACATGTGGAGCTGATGGGGAGAACTACATGGTATGACAGAATCACACATGTGGAGCTGATGGGGAGAACTACATAGTATGACAGAATCACACATGTGGAGCTGATGGGGAGAACTACATGGTATGAAACAATCACACATATGGAGCTGATGGGGAAAACTACATGGTATGACTGAATCACACATGTGGAGCTGATGGGGAGAACTACATGGTATGACTGAATCACACATGTGGAGCTGATGGGGAGAACTACACACACTGACATGGTATGACTGAATCACACATGTGGAGCTGATGGGGAAAACTACATGGTATGACAGAATCACACATGTGGAGCTGATGGGGAAAACTACATGGTATGACAGAATCACACATGTGGAGCTGATGGGGAGAACTAAATGGTATGACAGAATCACACATGTGGAGCTGATGGGGAGAACTACATGGTATGACAGAATCACACATGTGGAGCTGATGGGGAAAACTACATGGTATGACAGAATCACACATGTGGAGCTGATGGGGAGAACTAGATGGTATGACAGAATCACACATGTGCAAATCAAGAGTTGAGGGGGGCAGGTGGTGCTGGATAGGACAACATTTCATGGATACAGACACTAAATAATGAAATCAATCATGGATACACAGATGCTGAGTAATGAAAGAAATCATGGATACACAGACACTATGTAGTGAAATAAATCATGGATACACAGACACTATGTAGTGAAATAGATGACAGATACTATGTAATGAAATAAATCAGGATACACAGACACTATGTAATTAAATAAATCATGGATCACAGACCATATGTAATGAAGTAAATCATGGATACACAGACACTATGTAATGAAATAAATCATGGATACAAAGACACTACGTAATGAAATAAATCATGAATTACAGACACTATGTAATGAAAAAAAATCATGGATCACAGACACTATGTAATGAAATAAATCATGTACACACAGACACTATGTAGTGAAATAAATCATGGATACACAGACACTATGTAGTGAATGGACACAATGTAGGGAAACAATACATGGACACAATGTAAAGAAACAATACATGAAGACAATGTAGGGAAACAATAGATGGACACAATGTAGGGAAACAATACACTGACACAATGTAAGGAAACATTAGACAGACAAAATGTAGGGGAACAATACATGGACATAATGTCGGGAAACAATACATGAACACAATGTACGGAAACTATACAGGGACACAATGTAGGGAAACAATACATGGACACAATGTAGGGAAACAATACACGGACACAATGTAGGGAAACATTACACGGACACAATGTGGTGAAACAATATATGGATACAATGTAGGGAAACAATACAGGGACACAATGCAGGATACAATACATGGATACAATGTAGGGAAACATTAAATGGACACAATGTAGGGAAACATTACATGGACATAATGTAGGAAAACAATACACAGACACAATGTAGGGAAACAATACACAGACACAGGACAAGAACAGCACTAACAATGAGGTGAATCACCATGTTTACCAGATGCCAGGTCATGTGACAGATATTCTTTGGGTTTGTGTTTCTCTTTCTTGGAAAAGAATCGTCCTATAGAACTTTTCAGGCCTTTCTTCTTGGTATTTGGCTGGTGATGTTTGTGGAGAGAATCCTGGCTACTGGTCAAACTGGCCAGGGGGCTACCCGAGGACCCCACACTGAGATCTGGAAGGCGACTGGAAGAAACATCATATCAGAACAACCTGCACCATCACATATGTTCACATGATCTAAATAATCCACATACAAGAAACTATGCCTTGTAGTATAAAAACTAGAATATAATCAACTATCATTTCCAATGTAGCAAGCTGTACCTTCTCCTTGCCCATCAGACAATCATCCGTAGATGTGTCCAGGAAGCAGCGGTCAGTCTCAGACTGGCCTATTTGAGGACAGGCATACTTCATATCAGGCTATCCCATATGGTCAAGCCGCCTGCCTCGTGTTCCAAAGGTTATAGGTTTCCATTTGGGATAAAACCTGGTGCAATAAAGTGGATCCTCTTGCCCACAAGTCTCCCTTAAAATCTGAACAGCAAGTTGTGGACACAGATTGTATGTTGTCTAGCAGTTGTGGAAACAGATTGTATGTTGTCTAGCAGTTGTGGAAACAGATTGTATGTTGTCTAGCAGTTGTGGACAAAGATTGTATGTTGTCTAGAAGATGTGGACACAGATTGTATGTTGTCTAGAAGATGTGGACACAGATTGTATGTTGTCTAGCAGTTGTGGATACAGATTGTATGTTGTCTAGCAGTTGTGGACAAAGATTGTATGTTGTCTAGCAGATGTGGACACAGATTGTATGTTGTCTAGCAGTTGTGGACACAGATTGTATGTTGTCTAGAAGATGTGGACACAGATTGTATGTTGTCTAGCAGTTGTGGACACAGATTGTATATGTTGTCCAGAAGATGTGGACACAGATTGTATGTTGTCTAGCAGTTGTGGACACAGATTGTATGTTGTCTAGCAGTTGTGAACACATGTTGTATGTTGTCTAGAAGATGTAGACACAGATTGTATGTTGTCTAGAAGATGTGGACACAGATTGTATGTTGTCTAGAAGATGTGGACACAGATTGCATGTTGTCTAGCAGTTGTGGACACAGATTGCATGTTGTCTAGCAGATGTGGACAAAGATTGTATGTTGTCTAGCAGATGTGGACACAGATTGTATGTTGTCTAGCAGTTGTGGACACAGACTGTATGTTGTCAAGCAGATGTGGACACAGATTGTATGTTGTCTAGCAGTTGTGGACACAGATTGTATGTTGTCTAGAAGATGTGGACACAGATTGCATATTGTCTAGCAGTTGTGGACACAGATTGTATGTTGTCTAGCAGATGTGGACACAGATTGTATGTTGTCTAGCAGTTGTGGACACAGATTGTATGTTGCCAAAAGATGAGGACAAAGATTGTCTGTTGTCTAGCAGATGTGGACAAAGATTGTATATTGTCTAGAACATGTGGACAAAGATTGTATGTTGTCTAGAAGATGTAGACAAAGATTGTATGTTGTCTAGCAGATGTGGACAAAAATTGTATGTTGTCTAGATGTGAACACAGATTGTATGCTGTCTAGCAGATGTGGACAAAGATTGTATGTTGTCTAGCAGATGTGGACAAAGATTGTATGTTGTCTAGCAGATGTGGACAAAGATTGTATGCTGTCTAGCAGTTGTGGACAAAGATTGCATATTGTCTAGCAGATGTGGACACAGATTGTATGTTGTTTAGTAGATGTGGACAAAGATTGTATCTTGTCTAGAAGATGTGGACAAAGATTGTATCATGTCTAGAAGATGTGGACAAAGATTTATCTTGTCTAGAAAATGTGGACAAAGATTTATCTTGTCTAGAAGATGTGGACAAAGATTTTGTCTTGTCTAGAACACGATTCTTCAGTACATCAATGACTGCAGAGATGATTCTTCAGTACATCAATGACCACAAACATTATTCTTTAGTACAACAATGACCACAAACATGATTTTCAGTACATCAATGACAACAGAGATGATTCTTCAATACATCAATGATCACAACCATGATTCTTCAGTACATCAATGACCACAAACATTATTCTTGAGTACATCAATGATCACAAACATAATTATACAGTACATCAATGATCACAAACATGATTTTCAGTACATCAATGACCACAAAGATGATTCTTCAATACATCAATGATCACAAAAATGATTCTCCAGTACATCAATGATCACAAACATGATTCTCCAGTACATCAATGACCACAAACATGATTCTCCAGTACATCAATGACCACAAACATGATTCTCCAGTACATCAATGACCACAAACATGATTCTCCAGTAACCAATGAGCACATAGATGACTATAGAGTGCTCACACTACCTGGCACTGTCGTCTGGACTCCTGGCCAGTGCTGCAGCTACCCGTTCTAGGCGGAGAGCTCGGGGAGTGGGTGGACTAGACTCACACTTGATCTGACGAGACTCCTCTTTACAGTTGATGATGCTGTCGTCCCGACTGTACTGCTGACCAGACACAGATCATCAGGTCAGTTCATGGGTACACTATCACAATTCAATATTGTGTATCCTTAAACATAACAACTTCAATGTTGTGTATCCATAAACATAAAAACTTCAATATTGTGTATTCATAAACATAACAACTTCAATATTGTGAATCCTTACAAATAACAACTTCAATATCATGTATCCTTAAATATAACTTCAATATTGTGTATCCTTACAAATAACAACTTTAATATTGTGCATCCTTAAACATAACAACTTCAATATCGTGTATCCTTAACCATAACAACTTCAATATTGTGTTATCCTTACAAATAACATCTTCAATATTGTTATCCTTACAAATAAAAACTTCAATGTTGTGTTATCTTTACAAACAACAACTTCAATATTGTGTATCCTTAAACATAACTTCAATATTGTGTATCCTTACAAATAAGTAAGCTAGTTGCATATCCTTTAAAGGATGTTGCAGTCAACACCAGCATTTTTCGCTGTTGTGATCTCTTGGTAAATTAATGTTCAGTAGTTTGCCATTGCATTCTGAATGACCGGCACTCATACAATTTCGTAAAAATCAACGCAACACGGTCTGCTGCTAAATTGCACGCAGCTGTGTTTCGAACGCAAGTATGCAGGATTATGAACCCATCCGTAACCCCTTCGCCACGGAGTCGACATCCTTACAAGTAACAAATTCAATATTGTGTATCCTTAAACATAACAACTTCAATATTGTGTATTCTTACAAATAACAACTTCAATACTGTGTATCCTTGCAAATAACAACTTCAGTATTGTGTATCCTTAAACACAACAACTTTAATATTGCGTATCCTTAAATATAACAACTTCAATATTGTGTTATCCTTAAACATAACTTCAATATTGTGTATCCTTGCAAATAACAACTTCAATATTGTGTATCCTTGCAAATAACAACTTCAATATTGTGTATCCTTAAACATAACAATTTCAATATTGTGTATCCTTGAAATATCAACTTCAATATTGTGTATCCTTACAAATAACAACTTCAATATTTTGTATCCTTAAACATAACTTCAATATTGTGTATCCTTGCAAATAACAACTTCAATATTGTGTATCCTTGCAAATAACAACTTCAATATTGTGTATCCTTGCAAATAACAACTTCAATATTGTGTATCCTTGCAAATAACAACTTCAATATTGTGTATCCTTACAAATAACTTCAATATCATGTTATCCTTACAAATAACAACTTCAATATTGTGTATCCTTAAACATAACAACTTCAGTATTGTGTATCCTAAAAATAACTTCAATAGTGTGTATCATTAAGAATAACAACTTCAATATTGTGTATTCTTCCAAATAACAACTTAAAAATTGTGTATCCTTAAACATAACTTCAATATTGTGTATCCTCATGCAATAACACTTGTAATATCATGTACCCTCATACAATAACACCTGTAATATTGTTATCCCTCGTATAATAACACCTGTAATATCATGTACCCTCATATAATAACACCTGTAACATCGTGTACCCTCATACAATAACACCTGTAATATTGTGCACTCTCATACAATAACACCTGTAATATTGTGCACCCTCATATAATAACACCTGTAATACTGTGCACCCTCATACAATAACACCTGTAATATTGTGCACCCTCATACAATAACACCTGTAATATTGTGTACCCTCATACAATAACACCTGTAATATTGTGCACCCTCATACAATAACACCTGTAATATTGTGTACCCTCATATAATAACACCTGTAATACTGTGCACCCTCATATAATAACACCTGTAATACTGTGCACCCTCATATAATAACACCTGTAATATTGTGCACCCTCATACAATAACACCTGTAATATTGTGTACCCTCATATAATAACACCTGTAATATTGTGCACCCTCATACAATAACACCTGTAATATTGTGTACCCTCATACAATAACACCTGTAATATTGTGTACCCTCATACAATAACACCTGTAATATTGTGCACCCTCATATAATAACACCTGTAATATTGTGTACCCTCATATAATAACACCTGTAATACTGTGCACCCTCATACAATAACACCTGTAATATTGTGTACCCTCATACAACACCTATAATACTGTGCACCCTCATACAATAACACCTGTAATATTGTGTACCCTCATACAATAACACCTATAATACTGTGCACCCTCATATAATAACACCTGTAATATTGTGTACCCTCATACAATAACACCTGTAATATTGTGTACCCTCATACAATAACACCTGTAATACTGTGCACCCTCATATAATAACACCTGTAATATTGTGCAACCACATACAATAACACCTGTAATATTGTGCACCCTCATACAATAACATCTTTAATATTGTGTACCCTTATACAATAACACCTGTAATATTGTGCACCCTCATACAATAACACCTGTAATATTGTGTACCCTCATATAATAACACCTGTAATATTGTGTACCCTCATACAATAACACCTGTAATATTGTGTACCCTCATACAATAACACCTGTAATATTGTGTAAAAGTATGGTACCTTGCCGTCTTTACAGATGAAAGTATGTGGCTTGGAACTAGAGCTAGAATTCCATCACACAACACCTGGGCTTGCATTCAGAGAACATGTGCTGCCCATGCAGCATGATCCCTCTCTCGGACGTGCCTTGTTTTCTCCAGAGGAAAGGATGACCAGTACATCTGGAACAAGGTAGGCTGCAGATGCTGCCGTTTCAGCATCACACCTTCAAGAGCAGAAGGTGAGTATCAGCCAGGCCCTTACATCTGGGGTATTAGGCTTAGAGGCATTCAGCCTTCCTTATCCCTCAGCTGAGTGCCTCAAACAAAGTGTCTGGACCTGTATGCGCATGTACTTCTGTCAAACTCCTCCTGACCAAGTGTCTGGACCTGTATGAGCGTGTACTTCTGTCAAACTCATCTTGACCAAGTGTCTGGACCTATATAAGCGTGTACTTCTGTCAAACTCCTCCTGACCAAGTGTCTGGACCTGTATGAGCGTGTACTTCTGTCAAACTCATCCTGACCAAGTGTCTGGATCTGTATGAGCGTGTACTTCTGTCAAACTCATCCTCACCAAGTGTCTGGACCTGTATGCGTGTGTACTTCTGTCAAACTCATCCTGACCAAGTGTCTGGACCTATATAAGCGTGTACTTCTGTCAAACTCCTCCTGACCAAGTGTCTGGACCTACATAAGCGTGTACTACTGTTGAACTCCTTGCCTGACACTGTCTTCAGAGCGGATCACATGACCAGCGAGATTCCGCCTGCAGGAGATATTGCTCTTCCATGTTGCGAACAAATCTTCAATGAAGAATCACGGTTTTCTGCTTGATTGAATAAGTAAAGAAATGATAAAAGTAGTGGTATTTCATTTGCTCCCGCCTATGCTACACCCTTCACGTGTCTTCACAAAGTCGGACTGTTATGTTGTTTGTCCATCAAGAATGATGATGACCATTCATTTCATCCAGTGGGGTTGAAGGTATGGAGCCGTGGGTTCTAAGATGGCTGATAAGGCCTATTTTGGCTCGAAATGTTCTTTGACAATGTGGGCAAAGAATGCTTGATATTTCTGGAGAATTTCCTGCAGTGGTTTTTCTGTCCTGCCTTTTCTTCACAGCTCTTGCAGTCCTGGTTGCCTCACATATGACTGCACCCTTGCGTAATGATGCACGCCACAAATTTCGGTCTCTGGCTGCAGCCTCCCATGTGTTATGATGAATTCCAAAAGGATTCAGTGAGATTTTCAGAGTGTCTTTAAAGCGTTTCCTCTGGCCACCTTTACGGTGTCGCTGTTAATTTTGGTTTTAGCTTTCAACCTTCTGAGATTGAATAACTTTCCATCCATACGGTAGTTGATGTCTATTCCAATGTCGTCGTTCTTGAAGGCATTCATCAACATGGCTGAAAACATGAGGCTGAACAGTGTTGGTGCCAGGACACATCCTTGTTTCACTCCATTGGTGACAGGAAAGGGTTCAGACAGTTCACCATTTTCCTGTACTCTTGCCTGCATATCATCATGAAATAGCCGCACTATTTGGATAAACTTTCGTGGACAGCCATATTTTGCCATAATCTTCCACAGTCCTTCTCTGCTGACTGTATCAAAAGCCTTAGTAAGGTCAATGAAAGTGGAGAACATTTCGCAGTTCTGTTCCTGACATTTCTCTTGCAGCTGCCTTGCAGCGAAAATCATGTCAACAGTTCCACGTTCTTTTCTGAAGCCACATTGACTCTCAGGAAGAAGACCTTGATCGAGATGGGCTGTGAGGCGATTGAGAAGAACTCTGGCGAGTATCTTCCCTGCAATTGAAAGCAAGGAGATGCCTCGGTGGTTGTCACAGGATTGGCAGTTTCCTTTACGTTTGTAAAGGTGGACTATTGACGCGTCCTTGAAATCTTGTGGCATGGTCTCATTCACCCAAATGTTTGTAAAGACTTGGTGAAGCTGCTCTGTTAGGACCGGCCCACCTGCCTTGTATATCTCTGCTGGGATGGAGTCAGGACCAGGTGCCTTGCCGCTGGACAGTTGCTGGATGGCTTTGTTTACTTCCACTATGGTTGGCAGGTCATCAAGTGTCTCATTGGTGGGAACTTGAGGAAGGCAGTTGATGGTTTCATCATCAAAGAAGGAAGTTGCATTTAGGATGTTGCTGAAATGCTCTGCCCGGCGTTGAAGGATTTCTTTCTTATCGGTGACCAATGTTCCCCCATCTGCACTGAGGAGGGGAACTATGCCTGGTGATGTAGGACCATAGACCGCTTTCAGTGAGTCGTAGAAGTTTTTCATATCATGTCTGTCAGCAAAGCCCTGAATTTCATCAGCTTTGCTGCTCAGCCAGGAGTCCCGCATGTACCGAAGTTTCTGCTGCACTACTCTCTGAATGTTTTTGAAGGCATCTTTTTTTTATGTTGACTTCGGGTCATTCAAATGTGCCTTGAGGAGAAGATGTTTCTCGGCCAGTAATTGGTTGATGTCTTCAGAATTTTCATCAAACCAGTCTTTATGCTTTTGGGGGGCTGGACCCAGGATTTCCATGGCAGTGTTGTAAATTATGTCCTTTAGGGCTCTCCATTCTGTTTCTGTATCCTGTTTAGCTGCAGCATTGTGTTTGAGGTGGTATTCCAGCATATTTTCAAACGATTGCTGCATTTTCTTGCTGTTTAGGCGGGTGACATTTAGCTTTTTTTGCATTTTCACCCCTTGAGGACGCCGTGATGGCCTGATGTGAATGTTTATTTTTGAGACAATAAGACGATGGTCTGTCCAACATTCGGCACCACACATGGATTTTGTCACTCAAACGTCTTGTCTGTCACTCCTCCTGACGATGACATAGTCAATGAGGTGCCAGTGTTTCGAGCGAGGATGCGTCCACGATGTCCTATTTCTCATGGGGAGACGGAAAATTGTGTCCGTGATCAGAAGATCATGTTCGGCACATGTCTGAAGGAGGAGGAGTCCATTGCTGTTACAATTTCCGACTCCATGCTTTCCAATAATGCCACTCCAAGAGGTGGTGTCCGTGCCTACTCTGGCATTGAAATCCCCAAGGAGTATAAGTTTGTCTCCTTTGGGAACAGATGTTAATACATTGTTCAGGTCCTCATAGAACTTGTTCTTGACATCATCTTCGTTGGTCATAGTTGGTGCGTAGACACTCACAATGGTTGCATGCTTCCTTCCATTCAGCAGGGGCAACTTAATGGTCATGAGCTTGTCGTTTATAGCCTTTGGAAATCCAGCTAATTTGATGACCGACTTGATGAGGGCCGACTTATGGCAAATCCCACACCGGATTGGCGTCTTTCCTCGCTTTTCCTTCCACTCCAAAGTCGGACTAGAGTCAAGCTCAACCCCTCATACAGTAATACCTGTACCCTCATGGTGAAGTTCTGAATTCCCTTGTCTCTGCTACATGTGGATAACTGAATGTTCATATCTCTGCTACATGTGGATAACTGAATGATCCTGTCTCTGCTACATGTGGATAACTGAATGTTCCTGTCTCTGCTACATGTGGATAACTGAATGATCCTGTCTCTGCTACATGTGGATAACTGAATGTTCCTGTCTCTGCTACATGTGGATAACTGAATGTTCATATCTCTGCTACATGTGGATAACTGAATGATCCTGTCTCTGCTACATGTGGATAACTGAATGTTCCTGTCTCTGCAACATGTGGATAACTGAATGTTCATATCTCTGATACATGTGGATAACTGAATGATCCTGTCTCTGCTACATGTGGATAACTGAATGTTCCTGTCTCTGCTACATGTGGATAACTGAATGTTCCTGTCTCTGCTACATGTGGATAACTGAATGATCCTGTCTCTGCTACATGTCGATAACTGAATGTTCTTGTCTCTGCTACATGTCGACAACTGAATGTTCCTGTCTCTGCTACATGTGAATAACTGAATGTTTCTGACTCTGTTATATGTGGATACCTGAATGTTCCTGTCTCTGCTACATGTGATTAACTGAATGTTCCTGTCTCTGGTACAATGGAGCTTTCTACTGTTTTTAATTCTCCAGTCAGTAGTAGCTGTGTGCTTAAGATGTTATGTATGTTGTGCTGTAAGATGTCATGTATGTTGTGCTGTAAGATGTCATGTATGTTGTGCTGTATAAGTGTCACCTATGTTGTGCTGTAATATGTCATGTATGTTGTGCTGTAAGATGTCATGTATGTTGTGCTGTATAAGTGTCACCTATGTTGTGCGGTAAGATATCAAGTATGTTGTGCTTAAGATGTCATGTATGCTATGATATGGTACCAGTAGTTGTGACACGGTGCCAGAAATTATGACATGGTGCCAGTAGTTGTGTGCTATAAGATGTCATGTATGTTGTGACATCATGCCAGTAGTTGTTTTGTGTTGTAATATGTCATGGATGTTGTGACATGGTGCCAGTATTTGTTATGTGCTGCAAGATGTCATGTATGTTATGACATGGTGCCAGTAGTTTTATGCTGTAAGATGTCATGTATGTTGTGCTGTAAGATGTCATGTATGTTGTGCTGTAAGATGTCATGTATGTTGTGCTGTAAGATGTCAATATGTTGTAACATCATAGTGCCAGTAGTTGTTTTTTTCTGTAAGATGTCATGTATGTTGTGCTGTAAGATGTCAATATGTTGTAACAGTGCCAGTATTTGTTGTGCTGTAAGATGTCATGTATGTTGTGCTATAAGATGTCATGTATGTTGTGTTGTAAGATGTCATGCATTTTGTGCTGTAATATGTCATGTATGTTGTTACACAGTGTTAGAGGTTGTTTGTGTCGTAAGATGTCATTATGTTGAGACATTGTGCCAGTAGTTGTTCTGTGCTGTAAGATATCATGTTGTGACATTGTGCCAGTAGTTATTTGTGCAATGTCATGTATGTTGTGACACCATGCCAGCAGTTGTTGTGCTGTAAGATGTCATGTATGTTGTGCTGTAAGCTGTGATGTATGTTGTGCTGTAAGATGTCATTATGTTGTGCTGTAACATGTCATGTACGTTGTGCTGTACGATGTCATGTATGTTGTAACATGTTAACAGTAGCTGTTTGTGCTGTAAGATGTCATGTATGTTGTAACATGGTGCCAGTAGTTGTGCTGCAAGATGTCTTGTATGTTGTGCTGTAAGATGTCATGTATGTTGTAACATGGTGCCAGTAGTTGTGCTGCAAGATGTCATGTATGTTGTACTGTAAGATGTCATGTATGTTGTAACATGGTGCCAGTAGTTGTGCTGCAAGATGTCATGTATGTTGTAACATGGTGCCAGTATTTTTTGTGCTGTAAGATGTCATGTATGTTGTACTGTGAGATGTCATGAATGTTGTGTTATAAGATGGCATGTATGGTGTGCTGTAATATGTCATGTATGTTGTGACATGGTACCAGTAGTTGTAGTGTGCTGTAATATGTCATGTACATTGTGACATGGTGCCAGTAGTTGTGTGATGTAAGATGTCTTGGATGTTGTGACATGGTGCCAGTAGTTGTTGTGTGATGTAAGATGTCATGGATGTTGTGACATGGTGCCAGTAGTTGTGTGATGTAAGATGTCATGGATGTTGTGACATGGTGCCAGTAGTTGTGTGATGTAAGATGCCATGAATGTTGTGACATGGTGCCAATAGTTGTTGTGTGATGTAAGATGCCATGGATGTTGTGACATGGTGCCAGTAGTTGTTGTGTGCTGTAAGATGTCATTGATGTTGTGCCTGACCTGCTGGCCTGGGCTGGGCTCGGCTGCAGTGGCTAACTGAGGACTAGAGGAGGAGTAAGGGTACATCTGTGTGGTCACACTGGCTGGGGCCTGTGTGGAGAGACAGAGAATTACCTGATCATCTGTCCCTCCCAGGACAGTCTGCATGATTGTTATCTGAACTACAATAGGAAATATACATACAGTCACACACAGACATTTTGACTCACAGACATCCCAGATACTTGGCACATGATGTTAACACCCACTGTAGACAACCGCACATGTGATGTTATACCCACTCAAGACAACCGCACATCTGATGTTACACCCACTCTAGACAACAGTACATGTGATGTTACACCCACTCTAGACAATAGTACATGTGATGTTACACCCACTGTAGACAATAGTACATGTGATGTTATACCCACTCTAGACAACAGTACATGTGATGTTACACCCACTCTAGACAACAGTACATGTGATGTTACACCCACTCTAGACAATAGTACATGTGATGTTACACCCACTCTAGACAATAGTACATGTGATGTTACACCCACTCTAGACAATAGTACATGTGATGTTACACCCATTCTAGACAACAGTACATGTGATGTTACACCCACTCTAGACAACTATACATGTGATGTTACACCCACTCTAGACAACAGTACATGTGATGTTACACTCACTGTAGACAATAGTACATGTGATGTTACACCCAATCTAGACAATAGTACATGTGATGTTACACCCACTATAGACAACAGTACATGTAATGTTACACCCACTCTAGACATCAGTAAATGTGATGTTACACCCACTCTAGACAACTATACATGTGATGTTACACCCACTCTAGACAACAATACATGTGATGTTAACACCCACTCTAGACAACTATACATGTGATGTTAACACCCACTCTAGACAACAGTACATGTGATGTTACACCCTTTCTAAACAACAGTACATGTGATGTTACACCCACTCTAGACAACCATACATGTGATGTTACACCCACTCTAGATAACAGTAAATGTGATGTTACACCCACTCTAGACAACAGTAAATGTGATGTTACACCCACTCTAGACAACAGTAAATGTGATGTTACACCTACTGTAGACAACAGTACATGTGATGTTACACCCACTCTAGACAAAAGTACATGTGATGTTACACCCACTGTAGACAAAAGTACATGTGATGTTACACCCACTGTAGACAACAGCACATGTGATGTTACATCCACTCTAGACAACAGTACATGTGATGTTAACACCCACTCTAGACACTAGTACATAAACTAACACAGTACTGCTGTAGTATTATTAACCTGTAGATGAACTAACCCAGTACAGTAGTAGATAAAGTAACACAGTATGGGCGCAGATAAACTCAGTACTTCTGGAGATAAACTAGCATATTACAACTGTACATAAACTAACCCATTACCGCTGTACATAAACTAACCCATTACCGCTGTACATAAACTAACCCATTACCGCTGTACATAAACTAACCCAGTACTGCAGTAGATAAACTAACCCAGTCTGCTGTAGATAAACTAACCCAGTACCGCTCTAGTTAAGCCCAGTACTGCTGTAGATGAACCCAGTACTCACAGTGTGATATTTCTGCAAGGAATCTCTGGACTGGTATGAGGATCGTGGGTGTGATGGAGTGGAGGAGCCACTGGCTGGTGGAGATGCTGACCTCTCGTACCCACGCCACCGTCCAGGCAGAGTATCAAAACCGCTGACACGGATTTCCAGTTCATCTGCTCTCTGCTCTGTGCTTTCCTTCTCCTCTTGGATCAACCTGATCAGAAGGACAACCTATGACATCATTTGTGAGCAACTGATGTCTGACTGTACAGGATGACAGCCATAACCATCACTAGAAATCACATTCAATGGACTCAGACAAAGCAAATGATAACTGACTGTACAGGATGACAGCCATAACCATCACTAGAAATCACATTCAATGGACTCAGACAAAACAAGTGTTGACTGACTGACTGTATGACAGCCATAACCACCACCAGAAATCACATTCAATGGACTCAGACAAAGCAAATGATGACTGACTGTACAGGATGACAGCCATAACCATCACTAGAAATCACATTCAATGGACTCAGACAAAACAAGTGTTGACTGACTGACTGTATGACAGCCATAACCACCACCAGAAATCACATTCAATGGACTCAGACAAAGCAAATGATAATTGACTGTACAGGATGACAGCCATAACCACCACCAGAAATCACATTCAATGAACCCAGGCAAAGCAAGTGTTGACTGACTGACTGTATGACAGCCATAACCACCACCAGAAATCACATTCAATGGACTCAGACAAAGCAACTTAATGATCTGGACTTAGCAGACGGTATTGCCCTTCTGTCCCACACATTAAATCAGACAGTACTGCCCTCCTTCCCACACACAAAAGTAGACAGTACTGCCCTCCTGTCCCACACACAAAAGCAGACAGTACTGCCCTCCTGTCCCACACACAAAAGCAGACAGTACTGCCCTCCTGTCTCACACATTAAATCTGTACTGCCCTCCTGTCCCACACATGAAATCAGATGGTATTGCCCTCCTGTCCCACACATGAAATCAGACAGTATTTCCCTTATGTCCCACACACAAAAGCAGACAGTACTGCCCTCCTGTCTCACACATTAAATCTGTACTGCCCTCCTATCCCACACATGAAATCAGATGGTATTGCCCTCCTGTCCCACACATCCAGCTGCTCCTGTAGCATGATGGCCACACACAAATACACACCTGATCTCATTATTGATAGCATCCAGCTGTTCCTGTAGCATGATCAACACACACAAATACACACCTGATCTCATTATTGATAGCATCCAGCTGCTCCTGTAGCATCATCAACACACACAAATACACACCTGATCTCATTATTGATAGCATCCAACTGTTCCTGTAGCATCATCAACACACACAAATACACACCTGATCTCATTATTGATAGCATCCAACTGCTCCTGTAGCATGATCAACACACAAATACACACCTGATCTCATTATTGATAGCATCCAGCTGTTCCTGTAGCATGATGAACACACACAAATACACACCTGATCTCATTATTGATAGCATCCAGCTGCTCCTGTAGCATGATGAACACACACAAATACACACCTGATCTCATTATTGATAGCATCCAGCTGCTCCTGTAGCATGATCAACACACACAAATACACACCTGATCTCATTATTGATAGCATCCAACTGTTCCTGTAGCATGATCAACACACAAATACACACCTGATCTCATTATTGATAGCATCCATCTGCTCCTGTAGCATGATCAACACACAAATACACACCTGATCTCATTATTGATAGCATCCAGCTGCTCCTGTAGCATCATCAACACACACAAATACACACCTGATCTCATTATTGATAGCATCCAGCTGCTCCTGTAGCATGATCAATATACACAAATACACACCTGATCTCATTATTGATAGAATCCAGCTGCTCCTGTAGCATGATCAACACACACAAATACACACCTGATCTCATTATTGATAGCATCCAACTGTTCCTGTAGCATGATCAACACACACAAATACACACCTGATCTCATTATTGATAGCATCCAGCTGCTCCTGTAGCATCATCAACACACACAAATACACACCTGATCTCATTATTGATAGCATCCAGCTGCTCCTGTAACATGATCAACACACACAAATACACACCTGATCTCATTATTGATAGCATCCATCTGCTCCTGTAGCATGATCAACACACACAAATACACACCTGATCTCATTATTGATAGTATCCAACTGTTCCTGTAGCATGATCAACACACACAAATACACACCTGATCTCATTATTGATAGCATCCAACTGTTCCTGTAGCATGATCAACACACACAAATACACACCTGATCTCATTATTGATAGCATCCAACTGCTCCTGTAGCATGATCAACACACACAAATACACACCTGATCTCATTATTGATAGCATCCAGCTGTTCCTGTAGCATCATCAACACACACACAAATACACACCTGATCTCATTATTGATAGCATTCAGCTGTTCCTGTAGCATGATCAACACACACAAATACACACCTGATCTCATTATTGATAGCATCCAGCTGCTCCTGTAGCATGATCAATACACACAAATACACACCTGATCTCATTATTGATAGCATCCAGCTGCTCCTGTAGCATGATAGCCACACACAAATACACACCTGATCTCATTATTGATAGCATCCAACTGTTCCTGTAGCATGATCAACACACACAAATACACACCTGATCTCATTATTGATAGCATCCAGCTGCTCCTGTAGCATCATCAACACACACAAATACACACCTGATCTCATTATTGATAGCATCCAGCTGCTCCTGTAGCATGATGAACACACACAAATACACACCTGATCTCATTATTGATAGCATCCAGCTGCTCCTGTAGCATGATCAACACACACAAATACACACCTGATCTCATTATTGATAGCATCCAACTGTTCCTGTAGCATGATCAACACACACAAATACACACCTGATCTCATTATTGATAGCATCCAGCTGCTCCTGTAGCATCATCAACACACACAAATACACACCTGATCTCATTATTGATAGCATCCATCTGCTCCTGTAGCATGATCAACACACACAAATACACACCTGATCTCATTATTGATAGCATCCAGCTGCTCCTGTAGCATGATCAACACACACAAATACACACCTGATCTCATTATTGATAGCATCCAACTGTTCCTGTAGCATGATCAACACACACAAATACACACCTGATCTCATTATTGATAGCATCCAGCTGCTCCTGTAGCATCATCAACACACAAATACACACCTGATCTCATTGATAGCATCCAACTGTTCCTGTAGCATGATCAACACACACAAATACACACCTGATCTCATTATTGATAGCATCCAGCTGCTCCTGTAGCATGATCAACACACACAAATACACACCTGATCTCATTATTGATAGCATCCAGCTGCTCCTGTAGCATGATGAACACACACAAATACACACCTGATCTCATTATTGATAGCATCCAGCTGCTCCTGTAGCATGATCAATACACACCTGATCTCATTATTGATAGCATCCATCTGCTCCTGTAGCATGATCAACACACAAATACACACCTGATCTCATTATTGATAGCATCCATCTGCTCCTGTAGCATCATCAACACACAAATACACACCTGATCTCATTATTGATAGCATCCAGCTGCTCCTGTAGCATGATCAACACACACAAATACACACCTGATCTCATTATTGATAGCATCCAACTGTTCCTGTAGCATGATCAACACACACAAATACACACCTGATCTCATTATTGATAGCATCCAGCTGCTCCTGTAGCATCATCAACACACATAAATACACACCTGATCTCATTATTGATAGCATCCAGCTGCTCCTGTAACATGATCAACACACACAAATACACACCTGATCTCATTATTGATAGCATCCAACTGTTCCTGTAGCATGATCAACACACACAAATACACACCTGATCTCATTATTGATAGCATCCAGCTGCTCCTGTAGCATGATCAACACACACAAATACACACCTGATCTCATTATTGATAGCATCCAACTGTTCCTGTAGCATGATCAACACACACAAATACACACCTGATCTCATTATTGATAGCATCCAGCTGTTCCTGTAGCATCATCAACACACACAAATACACACCTGATCTCATTATTGATAGCATCCAGCTGTTCCTGTAGCATCATCAACACACACAAATACACACCTGATCTCATTATTGATAGCATTCAGCTGTTCCTGTAGCATGATCAACACACACAAATACACACCTGATTTCATTATTGATAGCATCCAGCTGCTCCTGTAGCATGATCAATACACACAAATACACACCTGATCTCATTATTGATAGCATCCAGCTGCTCCTGTAGCATGATAGCCACACACAAATACACACCTGATCTCATTATTGATAGCATCCAACTGTTCCTGTAGCATGATCAACACACACAAATACACACCTGATCTCATTATTGATAGCATCCAGCTGCTCCTGTAGCATGATCAATACACACAAATACACACCTGATCTCATTATTGATAGCATCCAGCTGCTCCTGTAGCATGATCAACACACAAATACACACCTGATCTCATTATTGATAGCATCCATCTGCTCCTGTAGCATCATCAACACACGCCTGATCTCATTATTGATAGCATCCAGCTGCTCCTGTAGCATGATCAACACACACAAATACACACCTGATCTCATTATTGATAGCATCCAACTGTTCCTGTAGCATGATCAACACACACAAATACACACCTGATCTCATTATTGATAGCATCCAGCTGCTCCTGTAGCATCATCAACACACATAAATACACACCTGATCTCATTATTGATAGCATCCAGCTGCTCCTGTAACATGATCAACACACACAAATATACACCTGATCTCATTATTGATAGCATCCAGCTGCTCCTGTAGCATGATCAACACACACAAATACACACCTGATCTCATTATTGATAGCATCCAGCTGCTCCTGTAGCATGATCAACACACACAAATACACACCTGATCTCATTATTGATAGCATCCAACTGTTCCTGTAGCATGATCAACACACACAAATACACACCTGATCTCATTATTGATAGCATCCAGCTGTTCCTGTAGCATCATCAACACACACAAATACACACCTGATCTCATTATTGATAGCATCCAGCTGTTCCTGTAGCATCATCAACACACACAAATACACACCTGATCTCATTATTGATAGCATTCAGCTGTTCCTGTAGCATGATCAACACACACAAATACACACCTGATCTCATTATTGATAGCATCCAGCTGCTCCTGTAGCATGATCAATACACACAAATACACACCTGATCTCATTATTGATAGCATCCAGCTGCTCCTGTAGCATGATCAACACACAAATACACACCTGATCTCATTATTGATAGCATCCATCTGCTCCTGTAGCATCATCAACACACACCTGATCTCATTATTGATAGCATCCAGCTGCTCCTGTAGCATGATCAACACACACAAATACACACCTGATCTCATTATTGATAGCATCCAACTGTTCCTGTAGCATGATCAACACACACAAATACACACCTGATCTCATTATTGATAGCATCCAGCTGCTCCTGTAGCATCATCAACACACACAAATACACACCTGATCTCATTATTGATCGCATCCAGCTGCTCCTGTAGCATGATGGCCACACACAAATACACACCTGATCTCATTATTGATAGCATCCAGCTGCTCCTGTAGCATGATCAACACACAAATACACACCTGATCTCATTATTGATAGCATCCAACTGTTCCTGTAGCATGATCAACACACACAAATACACACCTGATCTCATTATTGATAGCATCCAACTGCTCCTGTAGCATGATGGCCAAGGTCTGAGCTCCAGTGTGACCTGACGGAGACAACAAGTCCACACCTCCAAACAGCGACTCACTATCATCAGTGCCTTCAGTGTCACTATTATCAAATGCATGAGCCACGTTCGCCAACACATGGGCCTGTTGCAGCTTCTCCCACTCCTGCTCATTCAGAGTGTGTACCTGCATAAACAACACACAAGTTCACACAGCTGGCTGGTCTCTATCTACACAAACAACATAACAGTAGGTTGGCCTCTACCAGAGGTCACTACAATGACTGCAAACACAAAATATATCTTGTATTTTATTCTATGTGTTATGTGTTTTGTGTGTGTGTTTCTGTGAGTTTGATTCCCCCTGGAATAGTAGATATGTTAAATATTGACCTTGTCTCCCAGACCACTCAGCCTGACACGGGTATCAAGAAGTCTGTAGGCAAGTAAAGCGGCCAGCTTGCTACAGGTCACATCATACAACGAACAAATGATGATGTACCATTCAACAAACTCATTCCAACATTTGTTCCCACTCAATACACATTTTCATGTCCACTGCATCAAACATGGTTTTAACCAAAATATCATGTCTTTGATACAGGAGGAGACATAACTGTCACTATCAGTGGGAACAACATGGTCTATATGTGCAGCTTTCAACACACCTTTCCTTTCACGTGTCTGATTTCCCCTGCCCCCTCCCTCTCTCACTCATTCACTCACTCTCTAAATGGCTGTGCATCATCTCTCAAACACTGGAACAACACAAACAATAACTGGCCATGTATCTCTCAAGTATGAGTTTCAACAAACATTACAGACAGACAAACAGAACGAATGAACAAACAAACAAACAAACTTTATTTTCAAAGGGTTAAGAATTGGGCATGCAGGCCCATCTGACATTCTGCCCTTCTTCTCTCCTTCCTCTCATATGTAATTACGGTTACGGTTCGGCTGAGACGAATGGCCCCGTTCAACCCTCAACTATATCGACTTGGTTGTATTTGAGGCCTTTATGGTGTTTCTAAGACTTCTTCTTTCGAAAATATAGATGTGTATATCTACTTCCTTGAAAGAGTTGAGTTGCTGCAATTGTGTTTGTTTCATCCTTGTGGTTTTACGTGTCTGGATAGAGTCACACACTTGTTAAGGCCTGAAGTAATTGAGTCCCCACCCCGTCATAAGGTGCTGTTTCCTTCAGGGAGTTTTACCAGTTGTCGTCTCTCCTGGTTTTCTACCTATTTCCCTGCCTTGGTCTATCTTCCTGTCGTCTGGGTCTTCTCTGATGACTTGCTTCGTAGACGACTTGTACATTGCAGATTCTTCTCCTCATCCCCGGCCACACTTCTTGGTCGTTGTCGTTCTGGTTTTCTTCCTCCTCGTCTATTTCTTCTTTTTCTGTCTTTGTATCTTCTGCTTCTGGTGCTTCAGTCTCGGACTTGAGTAATTCTATTTGTGCTCTTTCTTCTTGTATCTGTTTGAGAGTTTCTTCTGTCTTTTCTCTTTCGTTTTGGATTTTTGATAGAGTTTTGTCTGTCTCAGGCTTTATAGCAGCCATTCAAGTGACATCCTGATCAATCTTCTGCTGGACTTGCTTCAGTTCGTCCAGGATGTGCTGAATGGCTGTTGTCTGTGTTTCTTGCATCTTGTCTCCTTCTTCCTCCATGCTGTGGAACTTTGATCTTAGGTCCTTCAGTTGGCCTTCCAGTTGCGCTTAGTCGCTTTTTGTGAGTCGATTGGTAGCCTCGTACTGCCTCCTAGTCTCTTTATAGGGCAGGTTAGTTTTGATGGCAATCTTCATAGCTTCCTTGCTGTCTTGGTGGTAGGGACAGCAGAGGTACATGGCACCGTGGTTGCCGAGGCAGTTGGCAACCTTTCTGTTAGTGTTAGGTCTCCTGAAGTTCTCGTCGATCTTTGCTTGCTGGCACTGGCTGTATGGATGGGGTCCAGAGCAGTATCTACATACCTCCACCTCACTCTTGCAGGTGGCACGGGTGTGCCAACATTTCTGGTACTTAGAGCACTGCAGCACTCTCGGTATGTAGCGCTGTGGAGCTTGATCTTTTTTGTCCCATCTAATGACTTGAGGGATCACTCGGTCCTCCGATGTTACGATGACGACTGTGGAGAGGATGTTATTCTTGCCAATGATCCTCTCCGCACTAGTGATCTTGAGTTTCCTGTTCTCCCTCATCAGCATCTCCCTGATCTGGTCGTTGGTGAGATGAGTTTTGACTCGTTTGATGATCCATCGTTTCTCATGTGGTGTCGGGTGGCTTCTACTGTGATGCCGTGGGGTAGCTTGATGTCGGCTTTCTCGTTTTGTGACATCTTCTCATTCATTAGTGTAGTGGTCTTGGAGTTCTTGTTAATGGAGACCACTATTCCATCAGGTGTCTTGCGTAGCTGGGTGACGCTGTGTATTCCCAACTCGTTCTCCAACAGGCTGAATATCTTGTCTGTTGGTAGCGCCGACAGTTTGTCCTACACCACGCTTGTTTATTTTAGCAGGATTTTGCTGGTGAAGTCCTCTGTTGTGGTTTCCTCCGATGTGGCGGTCTTTGGTAGGCTGCCTGGCTGCTTCTCATTAGTGTTGCGGGCTTCTCCGCTGTTACTGGCTTCAGCTATAGTTGTAATCTCTAGCGTCAGTTTAGCGATGGGAGCGGCTTCAACTGGTGTAGAAGTGGTAGCTTCCTTTGAGGTTGTTTCATGATCTGGCATTTCGCTGCAGCTCACAGGCAGGTTTTCTTCTTGCATCATCTTGATAGTTTTGGGGGTGTCTTCTAGAGTTATACTCCTGGCACGTGCCATTTTCTCCCACGTGTCGTTTCCGATTAGGTGACTTGTTCTCGATAGTGCATCGAGTCAACTGTGTGTGTGGGATATGTTATTTCACAACATAACTTATGAAGCTAATCTTAGACAACAAAAGAACAATATGCATTAAATGCAAGGAAAATAACCAATAATACATGACTCACTAAAGCAATTTTTAACATGGCCATTACAAATATATAAGGAAGGTGTAACGTACAAAGCATATGGTAATGTTTATTAGCTAGTTGTCGTTTGAGATAATTTTCCATTATTTTTTGTTTTTGTTTTTAGGTGGGCATGTAGTCTGTATTGAGATAATGTTCAAACAGGTTGCGATTGTATGTATAGTGACTGGTGGTGTCTTTGATTTCTTGTGGAAGAATATTCAACAGCTGAGCAGCAGAGCGCGCTAAGCTTGTTTTCTTAAGTCTATCCTAGGTTTAGACATGAAGTATGTTTAGTCGTTCCCTATGTCTTGCATTATATTTAAACAATGGCCAAAGGTAGCTTGGAGCATTTTGAAATAGGATTTTATGAATTTTTTTTCCATATCCCTTGCAGGATGTTGCAGTCAACATCAGCATTTTTCAGCTGCTGTTTTATGTACTAGGCAAGATTACGCTCAGTAGTTTGCCATTGCTTTCTGAGCGACCGGCTCACATACCCGGTAAGTTACCAACGCGCAGAGAACCGCTTCTGGTTCTCGCGCAGGTTACGTTACTCACGAGAATATATGGGGTTACGGAGAAAGACGTTAACTCCTAGGCCAGGGAGACCGGCTTTTGTGAATTAGTTTGGCCTTATTAAGGCGATGTGGGGCAGTAAAAACATCGATTTTTTGTCAATTTGGCTATTTTTGGAATAGTTAATTTTTAAATACCTTATCATGTCTTCTATCAGATTCGGTACTTGTTTTTGTTTAAAAACTGTTATTTTAATGCAATATTCATATTTTACTGAACCCACCCTAGGTGTCAAATTGTCTACTTATTGAAAATTGTTGCGAAATTGACGGTTTTCAAACCCTAGCAACGATATCTCAGGAACACGCTACACGCACGTGTAAAGTATCACTGAAAAAGTCATGATCTTCCGTAACTGTTCGTGAAACTCCGAGTTCGTCTAATCGGAAACTTTTCTGTGTACGACGGTTTTTTCCGTATCTATCATCTTCCGGAAACTTCCATATATGGAACACTGTAAGCAATCCGCATTCGCCGATGGCTGAAACTGATCACGTGGGTTTCCAAAATGGCGGCTTTGTGTTGTTTACACCTCACGACGTGCTGAACGTTCATTGTTGACGACAGATTGACACGCATCGAAATATGCCTCGTTCTAAGAAATTTAACATCCAGTCATCTACTCAACGTAAGAAATCTCTCAGACTACACCTCGCAAATGCTCGTAAGCAGCGAAAAACCTATCAGATCGTTGTAAACGGTACAGACAATTCTGAAACTACTGAAAGCGACCCAGCTAAAGTGCACATGCCACTTCTTCCAAATCCAAGTGTTTTGACAGTGAATCTGAATGAATCAGTGCTATCGTGTTCTTCTCAAAGTTGTGGAAGTGATTCTTTTATTACCCTATATTATTACTATTATTAAAACATGAACCTGCAAGGTCTTCATCACAAAACATTTCACAGCAAAGCGAATAAACTATATTCAAAGATAGAAGATCTGGAGGACACTGTTTTCTCTCAAACCGTAAAGTATGTTCGACAGGCTCATGCACAACAGTCAGGCATAACTCTACATGACAATGATGTGCTAGATATTAGTGTCAGCTTTGATGGCACTTGGCTGACTAGAGGCCACACATCCCACATTGGAGTTGGCTGTGCAGTGGATGTTCTTACAGGACTTTGCATAGATGCCTATGTTATGTCCACATCATCATATTGCCAGGTGTGTGAAACCACTGGTAAGACACTTTCCAGGGACAAACCAGATGAATTTGCAGCATGGAAGGCAGAACATCTTCTAAACTGTAATAACAATTTCACAGGATATGCTGGAATGATGGAGGTGGAGGCTGCAAGGGTGTTGTGGCAACGGTCTGTGGCCCGTCATAAACTTCGCTACATGTCAATTTCTGCTTGTGACATCAAAACATTTGCGGAGCTTACCAAGATCAAACCATATGGGGATGACATTCAGATAGACAAAGAGGAGTGTTTCAACCATGTCAGTAAACTCCTTGGAACAGCACTCCGCAATGTTGTTGCTGACTTCCGAAAGCAAGCCCTAGGAGGATGCGGCTTACACAAAATACCACCCGTAGGCTGACAATTTATTACAACAGAGCCATAAGAAACAACACAAGTGTAGTGTCCATGAGGAAAAGTGTTATGGCTTCACTGCATCACTGTTTTTCAACAGACAAAAGTCCATGTCATGATATTTTCCCAAGAGGAGAACAATCTTGGTGTTTTTTTCCAATCCGCCCTGGCTAAGCATCAGGTCCCGAGTCCTCATGACAAGATGTTACACACATGGCTCAACCGTGACAAGCTTGAGAAATATCTGTTGACAATTTATGAAAGGCTGTATGACACTAAAGTACTTAGTAGATGTGTGTTAGGACAAAATCAGAATTCAAATGAGTGTTAACACAGCTTGATATGGGCTCGATGTACTAAAGACAACTTTGCCTCACACAAGCACGTTCAGTTTGCAGTTGTAACTACAGCAAGAGAGTTCAACTTTGGAGCTGCTGCTGCACAAGACACTGCCCAGATTTATGGACTTTCTACAGGCCTGCATATGCAGAGACTAGGAACATCTAGGATGCAGAAGCAAGTAAGAAATATTCTGAAGTACAAGAAGGACAAACAAACTAAAAGACGCGACACTGTATGAGTGGCCAAACTGAAGAGGCAAGGTGATCTGCATGCCCGGGAGGGAGGTCCTCCTGCATATGCAGCAGGACTATTCTAAATGTCACAGTTGTAATCTGTATAAAAAAGTCATTAAAACATGAAAATAACTTTAATAGCATTAAAAAATCTAAAAAATAATTTGTGTTTCCCCGTTTTCTCATTTCAACAGTTTTTTATACATAGGTACAATTTTTTTTAAAAACTATTTGTTAGATTTTAATCAAACTATGCAGAGATATTCTTTATTATATCACTTACATTGTGAGTAGAGCAATCTTGAAAATTAAGTTTTAGTTTTTGTGTAGAAGTAAAAAAAACAAAAAAATGTCTTGAAACGTCGTTAAAATTTTCAAATTACGGGGAAAAAAATGCAAAGAGATATCATTAAAATTTTCTAGTAAACTTGTAAAGGGTCTATTTATTTACACATAAAACAAAGAATTTAGCCTGTAAATTAAAAATAAATGTTTTAGAGGTACATTAAGAAATTCAAGATGGCCGCTGTTTATCTTGGTTTCCATAGCAACCGTTAAGTGCAAAGTCAATTTGACAATATTTTATCGATCAGCATTCTTCAATATCAAACCCTATACCATAACAGAACATATAAATTAAGTATTATGGAATTACATTTTTTAGGGTTAGCATCGCCTTAAAAGTGCCGGTCTCTCTGGCAGAGGTGTTACACCACTTTCTCCGTAATCCCGTTTGTCACGCAGTCTCGTAGCGGGCGAGAACTGGGAGCGGTTCGTCCCCCGCTGGTGACTTGCGGGATAACTGAGCCGGCCGCTCAAAAAAGCAATGGCAAACTACAAAGCGTAATCTTGCCAAGAAATCAACAGACAGCTGAAAGATGCTGCTGTTGCCAGCAATGTCCTGTAAAAGGATATGAGAATTTAAAAAAAAAAAAATCGTCTTAAAAAGTAAGCGTTTGTAGAGTGGCAGTAACTGAAGACTTTCATGTAGGTTAGAATTGTCAGTAAGATATTTACCATTAATTAAACACTCTGTTCTTTTCTGGAGTGAATAAAGGTATTTTGTTATTGATTTGGATCATCCATCCCAGATTGTGGAGCAATAGTCAATATGTGTATGTATGTGGGAAGTATAGAATATCTTTCTTGCATTTTCATCAAGGAATTTTTAATTTTGGCACGTTGGTATACTTTTTTGGCTATTTGCGAGAGCATGAACATGGGAATTAAACGTTAGATTTATATCAATGATAAGACCCAGTGCTTTGTGCTTGGTTTCACTTTCAACAGGCGTGCTACCAATGTGCAGCTGAAGAGGTCTCTGTGAGTATAGAGTGTGAAGTCTTTGCCTCGTTGCTATTAACATAGATTTTGTTTTAGAAATGCTAATTTGCATGCGGTTTGCATAACTCCAGTTAACTACACTGTTTAATGCCTGTTGCAAGGACGATTCTAGCACATTATAATCAATTGCGTTTGTATATACTGACAACAGACAGACAGACAGACAGACAGACAGACGGATGGACGGACGGACGGATGGACAGACGGACGGACAGACAGACAGACAGACAGACAGACAGTGTAACATCTCTCACAGACACACAAGTCACCTTGGTTGGATCTTCTATCAAGGCCTGCTCCCTGCCTCTATGATGTCGGCGAGAGACATGGTCCTCAAATGTGTAGCCGGCTCTAGGGAATGACAATAAACATCATGTTAGTGTTATTAATAAACACAGGCCACCTGCCACTACGACCACCACCGTCGCCACGCTTAGTTTTACACAGAACATGCAGCCATTTTCAAGCTCATCGTCACCCGAAGTCTGTGTCTGAGTACTCAACTACTCGCAAACTTGTTGTCTGCGTCTGAGTACTCAACTACTCCCAAACTTGTCTGTGTACTCTACTCTCAAACAGCTGCTAGTCTCGCCATCATGTCACACTGTGTACTGAACTACTCCCAAACTTTTCTGTGACACAGCCACTAATCATGTCACAATGGGTACTGCTTACACAATGACAGGAATAGTGACTATATTGGAGCCAGGTGGACCGTGAAGAAATGATCAGATGTTAGACAATGTTAACACTGGTGGTCAAGATCTCACAATAATAACAACCATACAATGGCAAACAAACAGCAGCAATAAGAACTGACAATCAAACTGGAATCTTTCCTTCTAGAGATTGGGAATTACCCTCATCATAATAGTGTAAGAATGTCAGTTTCCTGGATCTTTCTACTGCAAGAACTGACAATCAAACTGGAATATTTCCTTCTAGAGACTGGGAATTACCCTCATCATAATAGTGTAAGAATGTCAGTTTCCTGGATCTCTTTACTGCAAGAACTGACAATCAAACTGGAATATTTCCTTCTAGAGACTGGGAATTACCCTCATCATAATAGTGTAAGAATGTCACTTTCCTGGATCTCTTTACTGCAAGAACTGACAATCAAATATTTCCTTCTAGAGACTGGGAATTACCCTCATCATAATAGTGTAAGAATGTCACTTTCCTGGATCTCTTTACTACAAGAACTGACAATCAAATATTTCCTTCTAGAGACTGGGAATTACCCTCATCATAATAGTTAAAGAATGTCACTTTCCTGGATCTCTTTACTACAAGAACTGACAATCAAATATTTCCTTCTAAAGACCGGGAATTACCCTCATCATAATAGTGTAAGAATGTCAGTTTCCTGGATCTTTCTACTGCAAGAACTGACAATCAAACTGGAATATTTCCTTCTAGAGATTGGGAATTACCCTCATCATAAGACAGCAAGAATGTCAGTTGCCTGCTCTCTCTACTTTCTCCAGTAACATGGGTCTTGCTACCTTGGTCTGCTATAAACCCACACAACTTTCTCCTCTAGTTCCTGTCACACCAGAAACTGTAAAGACTTGATTCCATTCTAGCAGTGGCTTCATTTACGTTGGATTCACTTTCTAGGGAGGGCCATTAAATTCTGGCTTTCTTCTCCAGATACATATACCCTGAGAACATCCTGGCTGCAGCTTGTGACTCAATCCCACAGTTAACATGGCAGATGTTTTTCCACACTAAAACACAACCTTCTCAATGAAACCAAACTTATCCTCACATTCCTTTCATCAGATCACACAGTCAACATGGCAGGTGTCTTTCCACACTAAAACACAACCCCCTCAATAAAACCAAACTTATCCTCACATTCCTTTCAAACCTTCGGACAGTCAAGAATATCTTCCATCATCACTGGTCCATTCTAAGATCAGCTTCAGTCACATGAAATAAAACATCACAGATGCCCCAATGACATTCTGCCACTGTGACGAGCATGTTAAAAACCTACTTATCCACAGTAGACTGCCTATTGTTGTCTCAGTTTGGGGTTCATGCAAGCGTCACCAGAAATGCAGAAACATGATCCAGACCGCCTGTGATATTTTCCAACAGCACTGTTTACTTGTAAACACCCATGTTCCCGCACATCTGCCAACCTTATACATACACATTTATGTGTAAGAGGTGAGACTTGGAATACACTGGACAGGGTGGTTGATGTCTAGGACATCGATTCAGGGAGCATTTGAGGAGCATCAGACAACAATCCTACAAGCCTGTTTCCAATCATTTGAATTCCCCAGATCACAAGGGGGTCAATGATGATGATGTGTAGATAAATCATCTGATTTCATGCAGGCATCTGATCACATGTACAGCCACTTGGTCAGATGTCCAGAACTGAAGCAGAACACACTCTTACAATACAACAAACTGAAGACACAGTCAATATAAATCTTACAATACAACAAACTAAAGACACAGACAATATCAATCCTACAATACAACAAACTGAAGACACAGACAATATCAATCATATAATACAACAAACTAAAGACACAGACAATATCAATCTTACAAACAACAAACTAAAGACACAGACAATATCAATCCTACAATACAACAAACTGAAGACACAGACAATATCAATCCTACAATACAACAAACTAAAGTCACAGACAATATCAATCCTACAATACAACAAACTAAAGACACAGACAATATCAATCCTACAATACAACAAACTGAAGACACAATCATATAATACAACAAACTAAAGACACAGACAATATCAATCCTACAATACAACAAACTGAAGACACAGACATATCAATCTTACTATACAACAAACTGAAGACACAGACAATATCAATCTTACAGTATAACACACTGAAGACACAGACAATATTAATCTTACAGTACAAATGAAGAAGAATACTATATAAATATTTATAGATAACATGGATAACACAGATGAGAAGCACACAAAATAAATCTGCATAGATGACTAAGATCACACAGACAGCAACAATAGTAGAAACTGAAGGATGATCACAAACGGAATGAGGGAAGAAACTAGGTAACACAGCAAACAGTGCCTTGAACTGGGACCCATGGCAAGGAGAATGATGAAAGACCAAATACAACAAAATAATAGAAGAAGAGATGAGAGTAACATGGGCAGAGCTGAAAAATGGTCTGGAACAGATGGAGAACTGTTGCTGTGATATGCTCCTCTGGGAACATACTTGTAGTCAGGAGGAGATGTTGTAGGCAAAGATGACAACAGATGTACCACAGGAGGAAGTCTAGTGAGAAGAATCTGAGATAAACACAGACAATGCTGACCTCATTAACTGTTCTAGGTGCATGCGGAGAGTCTCCACCTCCTTGCGGTACCTCAACAGGTCATCATTGATACGTTCCTGCAACAGAAGATCCCGGGTTAGCACTCAGAAACTTTACCTACTGACTTGTCTACACTTGTTCACAACAACCAAAGCCTCATCTGTTAGCACTCAGACACTTTACCTACTGACTTGTCTACATTTGTTCACAACAACCAAATTCTCATCTGTTAGCACTCAGACATTTTACCTACTGACTTGTCTACACTTGTTTACAGCAACCAAAGCCTCAACTTTCAGCACTCTGTTTGTCCTGGCTACAGTAACCGTCTCACAGAGAGTTCCTCTTTGTACAAGTCAGCGACCTGGATCTCATTTGTGTTGGACACAAGAATTCTTCTTCTGCTGCCTTTTATCTCCCAATGAAATGATGACACAAATGATATAATACTAGTCACAGATGGAATGATGATGCAAAAATTGTGATGATAAATGTAAACAGTGATGGGACCAGAGATCATTTGATTCTTTCAAAGAACCCTAATTCCAGAATTGAGATATGCAAATGACATGGTCCTCCTCTCACACAGTGCTACAGAATTAGAAAAGCAGCTCTTGTATGTCCAGAGACACGGTTCCAGTCAAAGTCTGGTCCTGAATGTAAACAAAGCAAGACTACATGCAATCAACCAAAGATGACAATCAACAACAAAGACACTGAACGCTGGAATCCAAGGTCAACAACTATGTCACAAAATGCGCCTGAAGAATTGCGATCAGGAGATGGGGACTGACCAGACACACGATTTCTCTCGGCCTGCCACACAGTTCACGATTTATACACCCACCCAGTAGTCTAAGGGAGATAATCCAAGTAATTTTACCCCTTACGGAGTAGAGGAATACGGCCCATGGATTCCAGAATGTTCTAGATGAAGACACCGGAAGTGTCTTAACCCTTTACAAGGCATAGCGTCCGTTACCGGCCGATCTCTAAATACGAGCGTAGCGTCCGATTCCGGCCGATACTATTATGCATCGTAAAAACGCAATCTCTCGGCTTTCCGACACTTCCGACCGCTACTTTCACTTTTGCCGATAGTTTGACAACGTGGCCGCCATTTGTAAACGCGCTACAATGACTTTGAACAGACTTTTACGGACTTGTTTTGATAGTTTTCGGGAGTTTTACGCTGTTTTTCAAAATGGATTTCGGCGATTCTTCAAGTGATAGCCGAGATTTCGCTCTGTTCAATTTAAATGACATTAAAGGGCACGAAGTTGATTATTAACCGGAGCTAGATATCAGTGCAAAGCATTACTTTGCATTAGCAGTCGTGAGTCGGACTTTAAAGAAAGTGATTATGATTCTGAAAATGTGTTTGTAAATTGCCGTATAGATGACGGAAAATCACAAACAACATGCCGTATTTCGTAAATATTTGTGTTCATATATGGATTACCGGCAACAATCACGTGAGTAACATATTCTGCATGCTTTTCCCTTCATTGTGTTGTTTATTTAACTAAAATCGGTTGACTAACACCGTATTTGTGATGTTTTTACTAACGCGACCCGAAATTTTTACAGAACCTGAAAAAATCTTGCCCGTTCAGGGCTACAAAACGGACAAGCGTCTGCCCTGTAAAGGGTTAACCGGGCAATCGCAGTAAGCTAGCAAGCAGCTGGGAGAACCGATGGTTGTCTGGCCAGCTGGCAAACCTCTGTCTATCGGCAGTAATTGAAGAAATTGGTTCCAGTGTCAACATAGTTTGAAGACTGTAGACATAATGTTCCCAAGTGGACTAGGTTCCATATTTCGAACTGCATTGCCAAACAAAAAGGTAAGAATTCTATCATTCTTGAATTCAAATACCCGATGTGCAGATTGCATGCCACAACAGTTGCACGTAGGTCAAGGGCGAGCATGTAGATTGCGGCAGCAAGTGGGCCTGGTAATTTGACCCCGTTTCATCAGGCCTGTTTTTAACAGTGCATTACCGAGACAGGCCCAATGATGCACGACTTGTCTTGCCTGCCAGAAGTTGTTTGAGGAGAAAATGGGCGCGGCTTGTTGGTGATTTGATGGCACTACTGGGCCGCCTTGGAACTCAGACGTAGTCGACAAAACAGGAAGTCGGTGACGGCGTAATTAAAACCCTATCGTGTAATAAATCCTCCGACTCGGCCGGTCAAGACGAATCTAATGGGAATGTCCGCGGTCAAATCGACGGGCATTTGAGCGATCCCGCGCGTGTCGAAGTTCGCATCTTTGTCAGGGCAACTACTGGTTTTTTTCTTTGCCTTCCTCATACACATTATGTTCATGGTCTCCTTAAGGGAATACTGTTCTAATCTATAATGGGTTCCTGTGAGGAGAACAACGGGGAGGGGAAGGAAGGACAAGAGATGCTACAGACATATCTGATAGTTGCAGGGGGGATGAACTAGGGGAAAGCATGACCACCTGGGAATGGATGGAAGGGGGTTTTGCCAACGGCCCTCCTTCAGGGCCATCTTGCCTATGGGTACTGTATACCGTCTAACCCTGTATGTCATTAGAAGACTTCCTATGGGGAACTGGGGCACAGACACTCATGACCACTTACCGTGGGTTCACTCTATCCCCATTCCAGGGAAACAGATGTTCTGTTCGGCTGCTGTTCAGACCCCAGACCTTATTCTTTCTCTGACCCTGAGGCCTGGCCTATAATTGAACCACCGCCCATCTTGGGGAGGTGTTTCACTCTCTGAGTACCATGATGATGTCTATCCCATATGATGAGTCGTGGTCACATGATTCTCACCGAGGATTGCCTGTGTCATTTTGTTCCAGATTCTACCTTCCGGAGAGGAGTGATGGATAGTCAGTAAAACCATCATTCTGTACCAGCATCAGCAGTCTGGACAAACCAGTCAGTCGTCTATACCCTCAGAGTAGGGACAACGTCTGGGCAAGTATATTGTTCGTGTGATTGTCCAGATGTGCCACTCATTACCTATTCGACAACCACTCAACTATCGATGATATCATTCCACACTTCGTTCACATGGATTATGGTCCTGATCATGAATATAGCCACAGACTTTAGACAATCGTGACTCTGGCAATGAACAATGTTCAATATATAAATTTAGCACTGGACAGTGTGCTTCGATGAACCTTAATTCAGGAACTGATTTTATATCAATATATTGTTGAGTTGGTGCCACTGTTGGTAAAGCAACGAACTTTCAGATTAAGGAAACCTTTTATAGAGGCACCTACATGATCGGATGAGGATGACAATTCATGGTACTATTTGGACATATGTTCTGGTGTTCCACGGCCATTAGCCTGATCTAAGGTCAACTCGGAGGAGGTGCTACCTGGTCGAAGACTGAGGGCATGCTGCGAGAGACACTAGCTAAGTACCATTCATGTGTGGTGTGAGGCGTTGGCATTGTACTATGAGGACATTCTTTATCTGGCTGCCTCAGCTAACTATCTAGTAGCAACTAGCACACCAGACAGATCTGCACTACATCCACATTATCTTCACTTTCCTTTGTACAATACACTTTTGTTATTGAGTTTGTAGATACCGGAGTTGCATCATTTATTCAGGACGATATTTGAAAGGGTAACCTCCCTTGGTTGGTTGTGAGAGAGATAGGTATCCGAGGACTGGTGGGGTCGCAGACTGAAAGTGTCCCAGTCCCAGAACTGAAGTCATCCTGAGATTTATACATATACATATATAAATAAATATAGAGATATATGTGTGAATAGATAATCATAATAAATGCGATAGCCTGTTCCCTTCACCCCAGGGAAGCTATATGACAAACTATGAGGACTGTCCCACTGAAGTCAGGCCCGGGCTGGCCACAGACAGGCAGCGGTCAAGCAGTACCGAGAATCCAGGGCCGGGCTTGCCAAAGACACGCAGCAGTGAAACAGTACTGAGAACCTAGGGCACAACACCAGCAGAACAGCTAGAGTCGCATTTGTGAGATGATGCATCTGCCCTGTAGCCACATCTGGATGTGAGTTGTGGACCATTTCACATCACTAAAGACAAACACAGGAGATTCTGAGCTCATATGTTACATAAACATTCTTAGAATATTGTGGACCAAGAAGAAGAAAAATACTGAAATGCTACTAGATCTGAACATTGAAGAAGACTGACTCAAAACAGTACAGTGTCTTGAAAACAAATATTGTGGCCACATTAAATGACAAGGAAGCTTGGAGTGGACAGTGATGGATGGCTTGGTCCCTGCAGGATGAAGAAAAGGTGGACCAGCACAGAGGTGGACACAGAACATGGCAGACAACTGGTGCATGTGGCAGGGGTGAACACAGGACATGGCAGACAGCTGGTGTATGTGGCAGGGGTGAACACAGGACAAGGCAGACAGCTGGTCATGTGGCAGGGGTGGAAACAGGACATGGCAGACAGCTGGTGCATGTGGCAAGGGTGGAAACAGGACATGGCAGGCAGCTGGTGCATGTGGCAGGGGTGGACACAGGATATGGCAGACAGCTGGTGCATGTGGCAGGGGTGGACACAGGACATGGCAGACAGCTGGTGCATGTGGCAGGGGTGAACACAGGACATGGCAGACAGCTGGTGCATGTGGCAGGGGTGAACACAGGACATGGCAGACAGCTGGTGCATGTGGCAGGGGTGAACACAGAATATGGCAGACAGCTGGTGCATGTGGCAGGGGTGAACACAGGACATGGCAGACAGCTGGTGCATGTGGCAGGGGTGGACACAGAACATAGCAGACAGCTGGTGTGCCACAAGCTGTTGCTTCCTCAAATCTGACGGATAACAATATGCAACGAACATGCTGGTAAAAACGAATGTCGGCTCAATATGGAGCAACAGGAACAATGATCAACCTTGTGAACCGTGATAGATCGAATCCGGACTAATGGCTGAGAAGTTTAATGTCGTTTAATAAGTTACAAAGTCAACTATATCTGCCGGTGATTCTGTCGGAAGTGCCTGTTCTTACCAGGTCAGCATCCGAGCTATATGATCACAAAATACTGAGATACGTATATTACTGACCTGCCTAATTCAACCCCATTGTCGTGATTCCGATCACACCAAGTATTCACCTTGAAGATGACCATTCCGTTGTTTCTCCTCTCGTCTAGCTCGTGTCTTCCTTTCCTTCACACGTAGGATACATATCCATGTTCTTTCTTGGTCCCTCATTGGATTTGTACTAGATACTAGCTCCAAGCCACTCCAATTTATGCCACAGCCTTCAACATATGACTTCTCCTTTCATGTCCATTTCCCTGTCTGTGTTGTCAAACAATGTCACTCCCTTATTTACGTTGGCGTGCACTCGTGCCTATGCGTGCTTTTACTTCTCGGGTTTTCCCGACCTTGTCTAACCATCATCATCATGTGTAAATACTCTATGGCATTATGCCCCCCCCCCCCCCCCCCCCCCTCTTTAAAAAATGATATAATCATTTTTATTTCTCATTTAGAATTTTAACTGACAGATAGTATTGCAGAAGTGGTGATATACTAGTACAAAGCCATGGTTCCCCATAATCCATCCACAAAACAAAACAAAAAAAATTATATGACGGGCACACCCCACTATCTGCACACCGCGATAGATGTCGTGTAGATAGCCCCTGGGAAGGCTGGCTAACTAATTCAACAAATTAGTTCCTTATATGTCCGAAGACAAGCATCCTCTCTAGGTCAATACCTGGGGTAGGAGACGTGGTTGAATCAAAAGGCACCGATGAATCCAGACTAGTTACCGCACTATCCACCATCTTTCACTGTCACGTTTCTCTATCAATTGTGAGGAGCTGATTCTTGCTGATGAGATGTAGGCGTAGTAATCGTTTCCATTTATCACACATAGCAACTTATCCCAACCTCGTTGACAATCTATGCAGGAGTGTTTATAGTGGCCTGGGCTTATTCTATCTATGATAATCTCATATTATTCTATATGTATTTCTCGATCATAACTCTATAATTATTATGTATACAATATTTAATGGCAATATCGTAATTCAAAATGTAACACGTTTAACTAATTAACATAATCAAGAATAATTAAAATTATCTACTGTTTTTGCATTATCAGTTCATCACAAAGTAAATTCAATTTTTTTTTTTTCACCTCGTGTTCTAATCACTGTTAGTGTCTTTCGAGTGAAATGTATAGTTCTAATAATGTTCATCCACACAATACCAATTAAACACGATACTGTTCATGATACTTCACACGTAGGATACATATCCATGTTCTTTCTTGGTCCCTCACTGGATTCGTACTAGATACTAGCTCCAAGCCACTCCAATTTATGCCACAGCCTTCAACATATGACTTCTCCTTTCATGTCCATTTCCCTGTCTGTGTTGTCAAACAACGTCACTCCCTTATTTACGTTGGCGCGCACTCGTGCCTATGCGTGCTTTAACTTCTTGGGTTTTCCCGATCTTGTCTAACCATCATCATCATGTGTAAATACTCTGTGGCATTATTCCCCCCCCCCCACCCCCTCTTTAAAAAATGATATAATCATTTTTATTTCTCATTTAGAATTTTAACTGACAGATAGTATTGCAGAAGTGGTGATATACTAGTACAAAGCCATGGTTCCCCATAATCCATCCACAAAACAAAACAAGTAAAATTATATGACGGGCACGCCCCACTATCTACACACCGCGGTAGATGTCGTGTAGATAGCCCCTGGGAAGGTTGGCTAACTAATTCAACAAATTAGTCCCTTATATGTCCGAAGACAAGCATCCTCTCTAGGTCAATACCTGGGGTAGGAGACGTGGTTGAATCAAAAGGCACCGATGAATCCAGACTAGTTACCATACTATACACCATCTTCACTGTCACGTTTCTCTATCAATTGTGAGGAGCTGATTCTTGCTGATGAGATGTAGGCGTAGTAATCGTTTCCATTTATCACACATAGCGACTTATCCCAACCTCGTTGACAATCTATGCAGGAGTGTTTATAGTGGCCTGGGCTTATTCTATCTATGATAATCTCATATTATTCTATATGTATTTCTCGATCATAACTCTATAATTATTATGTATACAATATTTAACGGCAATATCGTAATGCAAAATGTAACACGTTTAACTAATTAACATAATCAAGAATAATTAAAATTATCTACTGTTTTTGCATTATCAGTTCATCACAAAGTAAATTCAATTTTTTTTTTTCACCTCGTGTTCTAATCACTGTTAGTGTCTTTCGAGTGAAATGTATAGTTCTACATCCCAGGGTAGAAGAGAAGAGACAAAATAAGACTGTAAGATAAATCTACATCCCAGGGTAGAAGAGGAAAGATTAAACAAGACTATACGATAAATCTACATCGCAGGGTAGAAGAGGAAAGATTAAACAAGATTGTAAGATAAATCTACATCCCAGGGTAGAAGAGGAAAGACTACGACAGGCACAGAAACTCACCTTCTCTTGTTGAGTATCTTCCAACATTTTACTAATCCTCTGCAAGTCCGCGGTCAGGTAATTTTTGTCCTCTAAAGCACTCATGCGTTCCTTTAAGTGCAGTTGCAGTCTCTCATTTGATTCAGTCAGCAGTCGGTCGACTGTAGCTGATAACCGGACATTGTGTTCCTCGTTCATTTTCTCTCTTTGTCGAGACTGTTGGAGAACAATAAGGATGACGCATAATATATAACATGACGTATGCTAGTGTGGCATGGTGTATGCTAGTATAAAATGGTGAATGATAGTGTAACATGGTGTATGATAGTATAACATGGTGTACGATAGAATAACATGGTGTATGATAGTATAACATGGTGAATGATAATATAACATGGTATATGATAGTATAACATGGTGTATGATAATATAACATGGTGTATGATAGTATAACATGGCATATGATAGTATAACATGGTGTGTGATAGTATAACATGGTGTATGGTAGTTATAACATGGTGTATGATAATATAACTTGGTATATGATAGTATAACATGGTGTATGATAGTATAACATGGTGTATGATAGTATAACATGGTGTATGATAGTATAACATGGCATATGATAGTATAACATGGTGTATGCTAGTTATAACATGGTGTATGATAGTTATAACATGGTGCATGATAATATAACATGGCGTATGCTAGTTATAACATGGCGTATGATAGTATAAAATGGTGTGTGATAATATAACATGGTGTGTGATAGTATAACATGGTGTGTGATAGTATAACATGGTGTGTGATAGTATAATATGGTGTGTGATAGTATAACATGATGCATGCTAGTATAACATGGCATATGATAGTATAACATGATGTACGATAGTATAACATGGCATATGATAGTATAACATGGTGTGTGATAGTATAACATGGTATATGATAGTATAACATGGTGTGTGATAGTATAACATGGTATATGATAGTATAACATGGTATATGATAGTATAACATGGTGTGTGATAGTATAACATGGTATATGATAGTATAACATGGTGTGTGATAGTATAACATGGTATATGATAGTATAACATGGTGTGTGATAGTATAACATGGTATATGATAGTATAACATGGTGTATGATAGTATAACATGGTATATGATAGTATAACATGGTATATGATAGTATAACATGGTATATGATAGTATAAAATGGTATGTGATAATATAACATGGTGTGTGATAGTATAACATGGTATATGATAGTATAACATGGTGTGTGATAGTATAACATGGTATATGATAGCATAACATGGTATATGATAGCATAACATGGTATATGATAGTATAACATGGTGTGTGATAGTATAACATGGTATATGATAGCATAACATAGTGTGTGATAGTATAACATGGTATATGATAGTATAACATGGTGTGTGATAGTATAACATGGTGTGTGATAGTATAACATGGTGTGTGATAGTATAACATGGTGTGTGATAGTATAACATGGTGTGTGATAGTATAACATGGTGTGTGATAGTATAACATGGTGTGTGATAGTATAACATGGTGTGTGATAGTATAACATGGTGTGTGATAGTATAACATGGTGTGTTATAGTATAACATGGTGTGTGATAGTATAACATGGCGTGTGATAGTATAACATGGTGTGTGATAGTATAACATGGTGTATGCTAGTATAACATGGCATATGATAGTATAACATGGCATATGATAGTATAACATGGCATATGATAGTATAACATGGTGTATACTAGTTATACCATGGTGTATGATAGTATAACATGGTGTATGCTAGTATAACATGGTGTATGCTAGTATAACATATGAGCAGTTAGGTCTCGCTACCCTGATAGCAATGATATATGGTTGCTAAGATGTTTGTTTTAAAAAAAAATGTCCCCTCTGCCGTGCGTCCACCTTGACGAGGTAGAGGGGCTTGCGCATTCCAATGACCCCAAGAGCTATGCCGACGGTAGCACAGCTACTGGTAGGGTCACCCATGTCGGACAGGTCAAGGGAGAGGGACCAGAGGGTCACCCATGTCGGACAGGTCAAGGGAGAGGGACCAGACGAAGAGACGTACAAACCTGCTGCCTTGTAGGTAGACTGGGGACAGTCAAAGGCTAGGGAAAGCATCCCGAACAAATGCTTGTCGAAATCGGATGTACTGAGCCACAGGCTTGACAAAGAAGTGCAACGTAACTTTATCATTTCATGATGCCACAGATGAAAATTAATCGTTATGGTGCTAATCCCGTGAAGTCCCATCAGGCGGTGATAGTGCCGGGCCCCCTGCCTCGAGGGGGTCCACCCATGACTACTGGTGGTCACCTTCCCCTGTGCTGTGGAGTCAAGACACAGAGGAGTAGGTTAAGAGCTATTGACCAAACACCCCGGACACTCAACATACTACAATGGAATGCCGAAGGAGTTTATAACAAGAAAGCCTCCCTAACACAGCGTCTTCATAAAGATAGAATAGATGTGGCATGCATTCAAGAGACACACCTCAACGCCAATCGCACATTTTCAGTCGAGGGATATCAGGCCACACGTTTCGACCGCGAAGGACACAAAGGAGGAGTTGTAATACTTACACGAAATACAATACCTTGCAGCGAAGTATCTGTGATCTCTGACAACCAAACGGAAATTATAGGTGTTGATGTAATGATAAAGGACGTGAAAATAAGAATTTACAATCTGTATAGCCCGGCAGATAAGGATCTTACACTCTCAAACATGAAAATAACTGACACAAATTGCATTGTTGTCGGAGACTTTAATAGCCATTCAGAAAGATGGGGATACCAAGATACTGACAAAAGAGGAGATGAAGTGGAGGACTGGGAAATAGACTCAAATCTCCATCTACTCAACAAAGCGGATGACACACCGAGCTTCTACTCCAGAAGATGGATTACCACTTCTACTCCAGACTTAGCTTTCTGCACAGGAGACATCCTCCATAAAATCGATCGCCATGTGCTTGACCAATTAGCAGGTAGTGACCACAGACCAATCAAGCTTGTAATAAATATGGAGTATGTTCCACAGGAGCAAAAGCCTTTGCCCCGCTGGAATTACAAACGAGCAGATTGGGACAGATTTGCCATAATAACAGACAAATATTGTGAAAACATAAATACACGATATGGCAACATGAAGCAAATGGTGGAAAGTCTAAACAGAGCAATAATACAGGCGGCCACTGAGTCTATTCCAAGAGGAGCGAGGAAAAATTACAAACCATACTGGACTGAGGAACTACAAATTTTGGAGGACAAAGTTGAAGATGCTAGGAAGACAGCAGAGAGAGAACAAACAACTGAAGCGAACATCTCTCTCAAAGCCATCTCAGCAAAATATAAAAGAACAGTAAATCAAACAAGAGATTGTTGGAGGAAAAAAACAGAAAACCTGAATTTTGACAGGGATGGAAACAAACTAAGGAAACTAGTGAAAGCCATGAACAATGAAGGACCTAGAAACAAACAAATAACAATTAAACAAGGAAATGCCTTGCTTACAGGAAAAAAGGCTGCAAATGCACTAATGGAACACTATGCCAATGCAAACCACATTGATATTACAGCCGAACAGAAGAAAGCAATCAAAGATAAACAGATACATCATAGATATACAGAGACAGCAGCAGAATATATGATGGCAAATCTAACAATGGAAGAAATGGAACAGGCAATGAATACCCTAAAAAAGAAGACATCACCAGGAAAGGATGGAATCACAAATGAAATGCTAATAGGACTAGGCACTAAGGCAAAAAAGAAACTACTAGCAGTCCTAAATTACAGCTGGAAGAGGGGAATAGTCCCACAGGCATGGAAGGAAGCTATACTAATACCAGTCCCAAAGAAAGGAAAAGACCTGGAAGAACCAAATGGCTATCGACCTATCAGTCTTCTTAGCTGTGTAGGAAAATTAATGGAACGCATTATCAATGGCAGGCTAACATGGCATCTGGAAGAAAACCAACTCTTAACACCTCACCAAGCAGGATTCAGAAAGTACAGATCCACTGAAGATCAAATAACCTATATAGCTCAGGAAATAGAGGATGCCTTCCAAGAGAAAAAGCACACACTAGCGGTCTGGATAGATTTAGAAAAAGCATTTGATAAAGTATGGAAGGAAGGACTGAAAGTAAAACTGCAAAAAATGCATGTTTGTGGGAAAATGTACAAATGGATCAGCCACTACCTTGAGAACAGAACTGCCAGGACAAAAGTACAAGGACAAACCAGCAAAATGATGCTGTTGGAGCAAGGTGTCCCCCAAGGAGGAGTTCTTTCATCAACATTATTCCTAGCATATATAAACGACATCACGGAAAATTTTCCAGCCAGAGTACACACATCATCCTTTGCAGATGACCTAGCCATATGGACATCTGAAGAATATATTAGTACAGCTAACAGCAGAATACAGCAAGCCCTATTAGCGCTAGAGGACTGGTCAAAATCATGGCTAGTGAAGATAAGTGAGGAGAAAACAACATGCACAGTGTTCTCCCTCTCAACTAAAACTCAGCAACCTAAGCTGGTATTGAATGGAAAAATATTGCGCCATGAAGAAAATCCAAACTATCTAGGAGTCACCTTTGATCGTCGCCTGACATGGAAGACACAGGTTGAGAAAAATCGAACAAGAGCAAGGCAAAGAATGGCAATCATGAAAAAGCTTGCTGGTACAACGTGGGGAGCAGATGAGAAAGTTCTCAAGAAGTTATATACTGGACGTGTGAGGCCAGTACTGGAATATGGCATTGCAGCTTGGGCAACAGCAGCTAAGTCAAACTTTAACAAAATAAGTAGAGTCAAAAATCAAGGAATGCGAATCATAACTGGAAGCCTGAAGACAACGCCTATTAATGAATTAGAAAAGATCACTTGTTTACAACCAATGCAGGATAGAAGAGATAGCAGAGCCCAGCAACAAGCTGAAAAATTTAGAAGATTGACAGATCACCCTATGTATAAAAGGTTTAGTGGTTTTGGAAAGGGAAGACTGAAGCGTAGCAACTTTGTAGAAACTGCAAAACGAAAGATTAGGGCAGATCCCACACTTAACATATCAACAGTCAAACCCATTTACAATGCAGACAAGTTCCCAGCTTGGAGGCAGCAGCAACTGCCTGAGATGATAGAAAACATTCCTGGTATTGAGAAAAAGAACACTCAGCATGAAACCGAAAGAAGAGAAATAACCCTAAACTACATAAAAGAACATTACCCAAGCAGCAATTGGACCCATGCATATACAGATGAATCAGCCAAAAATTCAGTAGAGAATGGAGGAGGAGGAATTCTCCTAAATTTAAAAAATGGAGTGAAAAAAACACATTCAGTGGCAACTGGAAAGTTCTCAAGTAACTTCAAAGCGGAGGTAGAGGCTCTGAAAACTGCAGCAGAAATGCTCTTGATGGAGGAAAATAAAGAGACACAAATAGCCATCTTTACAGATGCAAAGTCAGCTGTCTCAATACTGAAGAGCAATAACAGCACAGAAATAGCTGACCTAAGAGCAGCACTCCATGGTCTATGCCAGAAATCCAAAAAAGTTGTAATACAGTGGATACCAACACATTGCAGTATACCTGGAAATGAAGAGGCTGACAGACTGGCAAAAGAGGGCGGACGATGTCATCGTCTTGCTCATGTCTAGGGTATCTGAGCTCGGGTTCACACAGGCAACAATAACTCCGTTAAATATAATATCTAACATTTATTGTAGTTCACTATACAGTGCGTTGGCGCAGTGGGTTAACAAGCCCGCGCTGAGTTACATATCACAGAGATTTAACATCATCACACATAGTTATCACAAACATTCTAAGCAACTATCTAGCATATGTCTATGAACCCCAAATATACATGGGTTTAATCTATTAATCTATTGAGTCCCTCTAAGGCAGGCCCTGTTGCCTCTCTGATGGTCCGTCTGTCCTCTGACGGTCCACACGTGTCCCAATCCGACACGGGTGGTAACTCTGTCCGAGTTCCTCGTGGACCCCGCAATAGGCGGGCCACATCAGTGTCCACGGGACAGTGGACTCAATGACCAGTCCTTCGAGAAGGCTCTAGATTACTCTGGCCTTCGAGTGACTGACTTCTTTCCCTTGGGTGGGAGTTGTAGCCCTTTGACTCATGTCTATAAATGTGAGTCTGTGACAGGATTCCCCCCTCTCCCCCGATCTGATGGGTTGTTATAAGGTAATTAGATCTGCTCTAATTCTGTCACAGAATCATATAAAGTCGGTGTTTGTAGTTTGGTGGACAGTAACCTGGTAACCTACATACTGGCATCAAAACTCATGTATTCTTCCATACACCACTTCTCTGATTTGGTGAAGAGATCACTCTCTCTCCTGTGTCCTTAAAACAGCTTATCTGACCGAAGTTACGTGACGTTTACTAGTTGTGTTTACAACCCGTCCTTCTCATAGTACCCCACTGATACCAAGACAATTAACCTCTATATTAAAGAGGATTAACAAGACCGAAGTCCTGGTTTTATCCCCTTAGACTACATGTGTCCTTGTTGGCTTGTTAGTGTGTTGACTAATAAGTTGGTGGTTCTAATAAAGTGACTGCATTTTAAATTGATAGTGTTCAGTTTTAAGTTTTGTGTAAAATGTGTGCTGAATGTGTGGCTTATTTCCAAGCGTCACGAGTTGGGATAACCTTAATCATGAATTACTCCAATGTGTGCAATACATGATCAGGCATTCCAAGCAGTGGTGCTTAGATGTAGTATCCTAACTACTAAACTAAGATTATTAAGCTACCTACTAAACATGTATCAACAATTTAGACAAGTCATACAATTTACATGAAAGACGCAGACAAATTAAAATAAATACGTTTTGCGTACAATTTGTCCGCTCAGTATATCGTTCTCTCATTTAATCCATCCACTCTGTCATTCACTCATCTTTCATTCCAAATAGTATTTGGTTAAAATATATAATTAAAGTTGAGGTAAGTGTTATTGCCCTTAGAAAAAATGGAATAGGTGATCTTTTCCCTTTAAGAAAATACGTACTTTTTGTACGATGACTCAAAAATGGGTTATAATTTACACAGAGACAATTGCATAGGAAGGTTATTTATCCTATTAATGGAACTACCTGTAATATTATGGTAGAATATGTACAAATTACAGGTTAACACATTTTATATACAAAATTCAATGCAAATATAATACATATTTAATATTAAATTAATTAATTAATTAAGTAACTAAATCCAACGATGATGTGCGCGTTGTCCTCCTGTTGTTAGCGTGTTGTGCCATGAATGTTAAAGTTAGTATGGCTGTCTCTTGAGTGTTGGCGTCGACGTAGTTCTGTTTCTGCCGTTTGCAAAGTCTCGTAGCAACAGCAAGTATGGAATGTTCTCAATGTTGCGTATAAAGTGTTCTTACAGTTCTCAGAGTGAGTTCACAGGTTGAAATCATTACACTGTTAATGTCTCTCGCTCGGATCGTTCTAGAGCTTGGGCAATTGATAGTATAGATCTCCACGTATAGTTCTTAAAGTATGACTATTAAAGTTTCATGTTCGTGGGTGTCATAAGTAACTTATTTACTGAGATGTTATTACTATTCAATGGGAGTTCTCTAGCAGGTGTAGAGTTACACTGTTATATGACACAGACTAAAAATATCACAGTTTCTAGTATGGCAAATGTTATTCTACTGGCGCATTCGTTTGCCGTGATAAAAGGTCAGCAATAATGTTGTCAGTGCCTCTGATATGGCGGATTTCGAAGTCGAAATCTTGAAGAAGAAGACACCATCTTTGTAAACGATGGTTCTTCGGGGCACCTTGCTTAAGGACCAACAATGGCGAATTGTCAGTGAGTACAACGAAGTGGGCACCTAAGAGGAACTTAGATAATCTTAACACACAAAATAATAGACTTAATGCCTCCAATTCCACCGTAGAATACCGGGTCTCTGCCTTCTTTAGCTTCCGGCTTACGTAGAGAATTGGGTGTCTCACTCCATCCACTTCTTGCATTAAACATCCTCCTATTGCGATAGCGCTCGAATCTGTGGTCAAAATAAAGGGTAAATTTATGTTGGGTAATCGTAAGACTGGTGGATTAGAAAAAATACGTTTCAATCTGCTCATTGCATCATCTAAGCGAGTACTTTTACAAATTTTTGATGTATGATCTTTAGTTAACATATTAGAAAAGACTGAAGTAAGTTCTGCCCAATTTGGTATAAATTTAGAATAATAGTTAATAAGACATAGTAAACTTCTAATTTGTTTCTTTGTGGTAGGCACTTCTACATTGAGAATCTTCGACACAATTTTATCATCTGTCAACAGTTTGCCTTCAGAAATTCTATGGCCAAGGAAGTCTATTTGTTTATAGCCTATTTCAACCTTGGAAGGTTTGATAGTAAGTCCAAAAAGATAGATTTGGTTGAAGACTTGTTTGAGTGTAAGTAAGTGAGAAGACATATTAGAAGAATGGATGCATATATCATCAATATAAGCTTGGACATCTGTAATTCCGTGTAATAGCAATCTAGTTAATCTAACAAATGTGGCGGGTGCGTTCTTGAGACCAAATGGAAGATATCGCCATTCGTACAAACCGAGAGGTGTTGCGAATGCTGTTATATGTCTAGAAGCAGGGTGTAGTGGCACTTGCCAATAACCTTTCGCTAAATCAATCTTCGAAAATAAGGATGATTGAGACATATTTAAAATGAGATCTTCACAACTGTTCATTGGCTCTGCATCCGTTGTGGTTCTTGTATTTAATACTCTATAGGCGATGCACAAACGGATTGTCTGGTCCTTCTTTTTCACCAGGACAATCGGTGAAGAATATTGAGACATAGATTTCTGAATTATTCTATTTTTCTCTAAATCCAAAATTTCTTTGTCTAAATTTGCTATACCCAAGTATTGTCTAGTAAGTAAGCTGACCCACGACTCTGGTGTGAGATGGCGAAACATGACCAACACACTTATGTATCGGCATGGCCCATGATGAGTTGAGTCCTCAACAAAGGTTTGCATGCACTATTGAATGAGATGGATGTATAGACTCTTCTGCCAACCTATACAAAAGTACTATCTCCCCAGAGACTGTTTTGTAGACCTCTCATTTTCATACAAATTTTCAGAAACCAGCTGGTTGTGCAAAACCCTGTGATTCAGCACAGCATGGATTAGGCCTGGGCTAGTAATGTTTCCTTCACGTGTTTTAGATTTTCACCACCAAGAGACTCCAACCCAAAGCCCAAGGAAATCAGTTCAAGTCTAATCATGCATTTATTGTCAAACGCGATTCTCATGCTGCTTGTGGCACACCTTTATAATATACATACTCATTTTCCCTGAACTCATTTCCATTACTCTTTCTTTAACATTTCAATACTGCATCTCGATTTCATTATTCTCCATGTATTACTTCAATCCTTCATTCTATTTCCACTATTCTCACCTCAATCATCCATCTCTTTTCTGCTATTCCCACTTCAATCCTCCATCTTTTGTTTTCTCTATTATTCTTACTTCTATCCTCCATCTCCTTTTTCTGCAATGGACAAATGCTGAGGACTGACCTTTGTACAGCCATCTAAGAAAGCTATTCTGCTCCATTCTGCTCCATTCTGCTTGAACCTGGATGCCTTGGGAAGTCATTGTTGGCTGTCAGATGCTTCAATGGTACATATTCTACTATTCTAGTTTGAACTAAATTCTACAAATTCTGTTTCCTTTCATTCTCTTGATGGCTTCATAATTTTCAAAGGGCACTTTCTATATAGCCTTTCTTGCATATATATTTTTGTTTGATTACAGACTGTCTAACTGCAGTGTGTTGTTTTTTAGTGTTAACAGGAGATACATCTTTCATAACTACCACACACACTCAAAGCCTCTTTCTTTATTTCCCTCTGTGCTACTCTCTGCTGTTATAATTGTCTTGTACTCTCTCAATTTAAAGCAGATTATGTGGATACACAATCCCTTTCTCTCTTTTATCATTCCCACTCTGTGAAATGAGGGCATTAACTTATACAGTGCAAACAGCTTAAGGCTATCTCGGATGTGGCAAATTTCTGTGTGAAGAACAATATTACACATTGTAAACATATTATTATATGCTTTTAACACTTATAAGAAAATTTTCTGATAAGAACAACTATTTCTTGGGTCCCAGGTGAGTTTGCCCTATCAGGTCTGCACTGTATTACCTCCCTTATACTCATACAGTCAATAACTCAATAGCAAACCATTAATTCACAAACTTTATTGAACAAAATTCTTACACTGTACAAAAACTGGTAACTAACAGTGAGCTTACAACAGCTGGAGGGAAACCTGCAGTAGTAGCTCCATCATTCCAGAGCTTTAACGGAGGAAAAGTTCAAAGGATCCAAATGCGTGTATACAGTCTAATTTCACAGTTTAACTTGGGCAGGTACCTATTCAGGTTGCCATTTTTGATTTCCAATTGTGGAGGAGTTTGCCAAGTGCACACTGATCTATAAGATGTTTTTACTTATCAGATAAGGTTTGAGACCCGATCAAATACTCCAGATTTAGGGATGTATACCATCCCTTCTATTTGTAAATACCCAGTCCCCACAGACAATGTGAAAAAAGTACCAAATATAGTGACAAGCAGAATATCGTGTCTGTAGATCAGGAAAAGGCTTTCGATAGAGCAAACAGATACAAATAACGGACCATCCTTGAAGACTATGGGATACAAGGACAACTGCTAGAAAACATCATAGCCATGTACCACTCTAGCTGAAGTGCAGTTAGAACACAAGAATGTATATCAGGTATGTTCACAGTCAATACAGGAGTGAGACAGGGATATGTGCTTCACCACTACTATTTAATGTCTACATGGACAGACTATCCAAAGAAGTAAGCCAGACGATCAATGCCTGCTTTTGTAGCGACGAGGGCACATTGCAAAATCATATAAAATTTGAGTTCAACATGCAGCAGATACATATGAGTATAAATACGGTCAAAACCGAAGTAATGCAAGTTAGAGATCGCCTGGTCTACTAAGTATACAGATAAATAGCACATCTCTGAAACATGTTAAGGAATTAAAATATCTTGGAAGTATGATCACAGAATCGAAGATTGGACAGTACAATCAACATCAGATATCAAAAGGCTAGTGCACTTGCATATCAACTATCACCCATATTGAAACATCCAAATATACCCATGTCCGCAAAATGACAGATAAGAAACAGCATATTCACACCAACCCTATGCTACCAACCTCAAACTTTATCCAAACCACACGCTCACAAAATCAGCACCTGTGAGATGAGATGCGTGAGGAGAGCTGCCAACTTAACAATCCGAGACCGAGTAAGAAATGCTGTTATTAAACAGACAGTAGGATCATACCCTGTGCCACATTTATTGTAAAACAGAAGATCAAGCGGTTTGGCCATGTCATTAGAATGCAACACCATCAACGGCCCTATATCAAAGATCATCTACGATGAGACCAAGAGGACGACCAAGAAGAAAATGGATTGATGACATCAACAACATTGTACAATCACACGAAATGACACTATCCAGTGCACCCATCAGGCGCTGGAGCACAAATTATTCCTCCCCACGACACTTGATGGCAGAAGTGGAAGATGATGATGAACCCACGGTCCATGCAGTGAATTAAACCAGGTCCAGTTATATAGGCGGGGTCATAACCTCTGAAAATACTGCTGTTTAACAAATATGACTGCAAATGTGCCCCCAAACTTGATCATTAAAAAAAAGATGTCATAATTTATGTCGTTTCTCATTAAGAGATTTATAAAATAATGCTTTCAGACAATAAGAGTTGATATAAGAAACTATTATTTACACACAAGTGAAACATACAACAAGTCTCTGGTGCCATTAAAATATTCAGAGGCTACCAGTGTTACTGATCTGATTGAAAGGTCAGGCAAAAAAAAAGGTAAGATACTGACTCTTGAAAAAGTAACACCACTGCTTGCTGAATTGAAGTTTACATGAAATGGTTATCAACAATACAGAGACGATAAAAAAAAACATACCATATGTAAACAAGCAAAACCTACACACACTCTCTCCCGCATTCAGGAACAAGTTATAAATAAGAGTTGATAAAAGAAAAACACTATTTACAAAAACAAAACATTCTCTCTCTGGACTCATCAATAGCTTTATGGCTTGTTAGCACTGTTGTCCTGAAGCATCTAAGTTATCAGTACATGATCATTTTCTTGTTGGTTTCCGATTCTCTAAAGATGAAGTTCTCATAGATGTACATCCTCAAAATACTTCATGAATCTGATCTTCTTTAACCACCATGTCCCCAACTTCTGTCTTGTCTTAAGAAAGTTACTCATCTTTCCAAAACTGTCTGATTCATCAAACTGTCTTTTTCTTGTCAGCTGTTTGATATCTGAAATAGAGAGAAAAATCATCTGCCAATTATTTGGGTATAAAATAACAAAAAATGAGCTAGAGAAATTAAGCAAATAATCAACAAAGCAGAAATGGATTTTGGTGTTGCCCAACACACACAAAAGTTAGTGAAGTAGATAGTTATTTATATCATGGCCTACCAAAGTTTCTCAATCACCTGTCAGTTTTGCATCATGCAACCTCATGCCCAAGGTATCTGCAATATCCTGTGTCCATCTTAGTGCTGGCTGACCCTTGCCTGTTCTTTCCCAAGCCACTGTAACTTTTAATATCATCATCATCGAGTGCCCTGCTAGCTGGCGTAGGTGTTCATGGCTCTCCACAGATCTCTCGTCTTTGTTGTTCTGGATCCACTCTGCTGATGATATTTCTCCATGCCACTGTTTCAATCCATCTAGCATTATTTCTCTTGGTCTGCCGCTGCTTCTCTTCCCTTGATCTTTCCAGTTGTCAGGATGTTCTCCAATGCCTCTTCTCATCACATGACCGAACAAAGCTGTTTGTCTCTTTCTTATTGTTGTATATGATGTTTTTAGTTTCATTAGCTTGTTTCAGTCAATCATTGTTAGTTACTCTGGCAGTCCAAGGAATTCACAACAATTCGTCTCAGGAACCACATCTCTGTTGCTTCTATTTTATTCTTAATTTGTTCATTTGCATTCCAAGATTCACTGCCATACATCAAAACTGGTTCTATAAAGCATTTCAGCACTCTCTTTCTTACATTCAGTGATAATGACTTATGGCATAAGATACTCTTCATTTCTGAAATGAGGCTTTTGCTTGCCCTATTCTCTGTTGTACATCTTCCATCTGATGTTATAAATGCCTCTAGGTATTTATAATTATTTAATATGGCCAAAGTATTTCAGTTTTCAAGACATGATACAGTTTATGAGTCAGTTTTCTTCCACACTCATGTCTTGTAGAATTAAGTCTGTAAATGATAAAAGCTCTGCATGGAGCAAGCACGACAGGAGTCTTCCGACCATCATAAGAGGCCCCCCTTCCTCAACTGTTTAGAACTTTTATTGCCATTACACTCTCTCGGCTCTGTCATTACTCAGGGTGTCTTTCTCCTGTCCTGTGTTCTTACACTGTTCCGAGACATCAGATTCATTTCCTACTTGTCCCACACATGTGCATTATGTCTACGCCCAAGTTCTTGGGGAGAAGAACGTTATGCACCCGGTGCTTTATTCAGCACCAGGTTTTCTTTGACAGAAACTGTGACTTTTAAAATGGCTTAATGTAAGTATGTGTCTTCTCCTTGCCCACAATATTCTAAAGAATTTCCTATAGTGTTTAAAATCAAGTAATATAAATACTATATAAATATATAAAAGACGATGCATGTATGTGTGTAGGGATGTATTTGATGCGTTCGATAACGGTCCATCCGACTGAGATGAAATTGTCTGCATGTATTCTTTTCATTCCCGTGCAGCCAACTGTCTTAGTTTGTTAGTGTACAATCAGCTATTTACTTACTAAAATTTAATATTTAAATTTACATTATCATTTATATACAGCAAGGGGAATTAACGTAAGAAAAGATATTTCAAGGGGCATAACTCTTTGTCTACAGTTATTTACAGGCATATGAGTTATAATAAATAATGATATAATCTTTAAGGCATTTTCAAAGTTTTCATAAAAATAATGCATCTATTTAAATAGTGAAAATTTTCTAACTCATCTTTTTATGTTTAAAGAAGTTATCTATAGTCATGTAGGTGATTAAAAACAGTTTTCATTAAAAAAAATAATGGATGGTGTGTGGAAGGACATTCTGAAGTTAATTTTGTCTTGTTTTATGAATTTAATGAGACGCTCTCCGCCAGGAGCTGGGCTAAGCCGCGCCGGGTCAGATAGATAGACAGACAGACAGTCGGGAACGGGAGCTTATGTGACTACTTATATGAAGCCGTCTCCCACAGCTCCTCTCTCAAACAACTCACACCAAGCCTCCCATCTATTGCCGTCTCCCAGTCCTCCCTCAAACAACTCGCACCAAACCTCCTATCTTTTGCCGTCTCCCACAGTCCTCCCTCAAACAACTCGCACCAAACCTCCCATCTATTGCTGTCTCCCACAGTCCTCCCTCAAACAAGTCACAGTTCTGGAGATATGTTTAGGTGAAAGTTGGCAATATAGACTCCTAAAGGCTGTCTTCACGTTGTGTTATATAGATTCCTGATTATGTTATATAGACTCCTGATGGCTTTTCTCCTGTGTTATATAGACTCCTGATTATGTTATATAGACTCCTGATGGCTTTCTCCACATTGTGTTATATAGACTCCTGATTATGTTATATAGAAATCCTGATGGCTTTCTCCACATTGTGTTATATAGACTCCTGATTATGTTATATAGACTCCTGATTGCTTTCTCCACATTGTGTTATATAGACTCCTGATGGCTTTCTTCATATTGTGTTATATAGACTCCTGGCAGATTTCTCCACATTGTGTTATATAGACTCCTGATGGCTTTCTTCATATTGTGTTATATAGACTCCTGGCAGATTTCTCCACATTGTGTTATATAGACTCCTGATTATGTTATATAGACTCCTGATGGCTTTCTCCACATTGTGTTATATAGACTCCTGATGGCTTTCTTCATATTGTGTTATATAGACTCCTGATGGCTTTCTTCATATTGTGTTATATAGACTCCTGATTATGTTATATAGACTCCTGATGGCTTTCTCCACATTGTGTTATATAGACTCCTGATGGCTTTCTTCATATTGTGTTATATAGACTCCTGATGGCTTTCTTCATATTGTGTTATATAGACTGCTGATTATGTTATATAGACTCCTGATGGCTTTCTTCATATTGTGTTATATAGACTCCTGATTATGTTATATAGACTCCTGATTATGTTATATAGACTCCTGGCAGATTTCTCCACATTGTGTTATATAGACTCCTGGTGGCTTTCTTCATATTGTGTTATATAGACTCCTGATGTCTTTCTTCATATTGTGTTATATAGACTCCTGATTATGTTATATAGACTCCTGATGGCTTTCTTCATATTGTGTTATATAGACTCCTGGTGGCTTTCTTCATATTGTGTTATATAGACTCCTGATTATGTTATATAGACTCCTGATGGCTTTCTTCACATTGTGTTATATAGACTCCTGGTGGCTTTCTTCATATTGTGTTATATAGACTCCTGATGGCTTTCTTCATATTGTGTTATATAGACTCCTGATTATATTATATAGACTCCTGATGGCTTTCTTCACATTGTGTTATATAGACTCCTGGTGGCTTTCTTCATATTGTGTTATATAGACTCCTGATGGCTTTCTTCACATTGTGTTATATAGACTCCTGATTATGTTATATAGACTCCTGATGGCTTTCTTCACATTGTGTTATATAGACTCCTGGCGGATTTCTCCACATTGTGTTATATAGATTCCTGGTGGCTTTCTCCACATTGTCGGATATGTCGGTCAAAAGGTGCAAATATCACAGTTCTGCTGTATATTGACACAACGCAATTATGTCCAAATATCAGATGAACGATGAAGAAGGCGTCTCATGATACAGAAGGCAGTTTCAGATCACTTGACCACCTAGTCTTGTAGTGTACGTAGCAGCTGAATGTGTTTATTTCAAAATCTGTTGCCTTTGTTCCTGGTTTAGTCATTTTAGTGTCATATTGTATGATTTAGTCATTTTGGTATCATATTGTACAGGTTTGTCATATTGGTGTCATATTGTACGGTTTAATCATGTCAGTGTGATATTGTATGGTTTAGTCATTTTGGTGTCATATTGTATGGTTTAGTCACTTTGGTGTCATATTGTGTGCTTTAGTCATGTTAATGTCATATGGTTTAGTCATTTTGGTACCATATTGTATGGTTTAGTCTTTTTTGTGTCACATTGTATAGTTTAGTCATATTGGTATCGTATTGTATGCTTTAACATAGTGGTGTCATATTGTTCAGTTTAGTCATGTTGGTTTCGTATTGTATGGTTTAGTCATATTAGTGTTATATTGTATGGCTTAGTCATGTAGGTGTCATATTGTATGGTTTTGTCATGTTGGTGTCATATTGTATGGTTTAGTCATTTTAGTGTCGTATTGTATGGTTTAGTCATATTTAGTCATATTTTTGTTTTGCTCGCTCGCTTTGACCTCAAATTTAGGCCATACACACCCTTTATAGTAGTCATCATCACCATCTTCCACTTCTGCCGCCAAGCGTCGTGGGGAGGAATAATTTGCGCGCCAGTGCCAGATGGGCAGCACTGGATAGTGTCATTCCGTGTGATTGTACAATGTCTTTAGTTAGTTAGTCTAGTTAGTTCGTTAGTTAGTCGACAGATCATCCTCATTGCACATTGAATCATTCAGTCCATAAGTGCTCGGATCCCTTCCTCAGCAAATCCCGCAGCATGTAGGGGCTAACGACACCAATTCTGTGTTGGTTTATCAATCTTCTTTGGCTTCCTGCGTAGTGTTCTTGTTTGGCCACCCTTCTTTTGATTTGCTGTTTTCGCAGTCTGACCATGTTTGTAGATTCACAGTCATATTGGTTCTTGCACAAGTCTAACTTCTTGCAGAGCATTCAGAATGTCAGCCTGGTCCATGGTGCATCCGCCCTCCACCGTAGCCTTACCTGCGAGCTTGACAGCCCGCTTATTTCCTTGAACTCCCACATGCCCTGGCATGAAGATGAAACTAATCTTCGTCAGCCGAGACCACTCCAGAGACAGCAACCACTCTCTTTGGATCCACCCCATCTCTATCCTCTTGAGCAATGTACAATGTCTTTGATGTCGTCAATCCATTTTCTTCTTGGACATCCTCTTGGTCTCGTCGCAGATGATCTTTGATGTAAGGCCTGTGATGGTAGTTGATGGTGTTGCATTCTAATGACATGGCCAAACCACTTGATCTTCTGTCTTTCAATAAATGTGGCACAAGGTGTTGATCCCACTGTCTGTCTGATAACAGCATTTCTTACTCTGTCTCGGATTGTTAAGTTGGAAGCTCTCCTCAGGCATCTCATCTCGCTGGTGTTGATATTGCGAAAGTGTGATTTGGATAAAGTCCAAGTTTGAGATTGGTAGAATATGGTTTGTGTGAATATGCTGTTTATTATCTGTTGTTTTGCGGAAATGGGTATATTTGGATGTTTCAGTATGGGTGATACTTATATGTAAGTGCACTAGCTTTTTGGACATCTGACTTCGATTTCTCTGTACAATCTGCCATCTTCTGCGATCATACTTCCAAGATATTTGAATTCTTTTAAAATTATTTTATAGTAGTGATGGATTGAATTTTGCATGTGGATTAGCTTTCTCTATTAACAGTGTCCCTCGCCTTCAAACAAACTCACTCTAACTTCAGTAATACTTGTAATTTACGTCCCCAAGTCAAGGACGACAGGTCAACATTGTAGTCCAGCTGTCTGGTGTAGGGGTTGAACCGCTTACCTCGGCATCAACACAACAAATGTTTAAGAACATACATTCTTACCCATTCGGCCGTGCAGACCTGCATTTTGGTGTTGTATTGTCTTATTAGTTTAAAAAAAAAAAGGTAAAGTAAAGGGCCTTTCTACATCCCTTGAAGTGAATCGAATATATGGTGCTAACCTCATATTTTCATTGGTCAGTCGGCACTTAGTGGGTGATGTGGCCATTATCACCTCTCAGAACAATATCTGGTACACATTTGTGACTGGGTTGACCTGACAGCCTAGCCACCTCCTGATGGAGATTCAAACATGTGACTACCAGCCTGGCAGGCTAGCACACTCGTTAATGAATGGATCACCGAAAAATGAGAAGCAGATTGTGAGCTTTACTAGAACACGATTTCAAGAAATAAAATAGACGTTGCGGCTAAAGGCTTTGTCAGCACAGAACAAACAAACACAAATCAACACAATACATGAAAAACACTACATGAAAATAGAAAGGTTACTTATCTGTATCCTTGTTGTGGCTGGATATATCATCAGGATCAACAGGATCATCAGGATCATATATCAGGATCAACACGTTTGAGACTATTCTAGCACATTAGTTACCACGCTACCACTGCTTCCCAAGTGTGTATAGTATAGATATTGAATGTGTTTATTTCATCACCTTATACATTTGTTTTTGCCTGCATAATTATGTTGCATTGTCTTATTACTGCAGTATTACATGTTTTGTGGCGATTTTCTGCCCCTATGATTTACTCATGTAGGTGACAGTTTGTGTGATTCCGTCAGTTAGCTGACATTTGGTGTGGTGTTGTTATGCAAATGACCTTTTGTATGTTTTGGTCAAGTGGATGACACTTTGTTTAGTTTCATTAGGTAGAGGACATTTTGTGGGTTTGATCAGGTGAATGACATTTTGTGAATTCTGCCCAAATGAATTTATATTTTGTGTGGTACAGATAAGTGAATGACATTTTGTGAGGTTCGGTCAATTGAATGTCATTTTGGGTGGTTTCATCATATAGATTACTTTGTGTATGTTGTAACCAACTAGATGACATTTTGTGTGGTATACGGACAAGTGGATGACATTTTGTGGGTTTGGTCAAATGAATGTCATTGTGTGGGTTTGGTCAGGTGAATGTCATTTTGAGGGTTCAGCCCAAGTGAATAATATTTTATGTGGTACAGACAAGTGAATGACATCTTGTGAGGTTCTGTCAATTGAATGTCATTTTGTGTGGTTTCATCATATAGATCACATTGTGTATAGTTTGGCCAACTAGATGACAATTTGTCTGGTACAGTTAAGTGAATGAAATTTTTTGAGGTTTGATCAAGTGAATGACATTTTGTGAAATGAGGTCAAGTGAATGAATTTTGTGGAGTTCGGTCAAGTGAATGACATCTAGTATAGTTTAGTTATGTGAATGACAGTTTTTAAGACATGTGTGGTTTAGTCATGTGAATAACATCCTGTATGGTTTAGTTCACGTGAATGACATCTTGTATGGTTTAGTTCATGTGAATGACATCTTGTATGGTTTAGTTCATGTGAAAGACATCTTGCATGGTTTAGTTCATGTGAATTACATGTGTAATTTAGTCATGTGAATGACATCTTATGACATGTATGATTTAGTCATGTGGATGACATATTATATGACACATATGGTTTAGTCATGTGGATGACATCTTGAATGGCTTAGTCATGTGTATGACATCTTGTATGGTTTAGTCATGTGAATGAAATCATGTATGGTTTAGTCATTTGAATGACATCTTATATGACATATATGGTTTAGTCATGTGGATGACATATATGACATGTATGGTTGTCATGAGAATGACATCTTATATGACATGTATGGTTTAGTCATGTGAATGAAATCATGTATGGTTTAGTAATGTGAATGACATCTTATATGACATATATGGTTTAGTCATGTGAATGACATCTTGTATGGCATGTGTGGTTTAGTCGTGAGAATGACATCTTATATGACATGTATGGCTTTGTCATGTGGATGACATATATGGTTTAGTCATGTGAATGACATCTTATATGACATGTATGGCTTTGTCATGTGGATGACATATATGACATGTATGGTTTAGTCATGTGAATGACATCTTGTATGGTGTAGTCATGTTAATGACATTTTGTATGGCTTAGTCATGTGAATGACATCTTGAATGACATGTGTGGTTTAGTCATGTGAATGACATCTTATATGGCTTAGTCATGTTAATGACATTTTGTATGAAATGTGTAGTTTAGTCATGTGAATGACATCTTGTATGACATATTATTTATTAGATAGTAAAGCAGACAATTGTTTGTATTGATTGTATAGTTCTGTATGCCAGGCAAGTAAATGATGCAACATATTGTTTGTGACTTCCTGTGTTTACATTATCATTTCTGTCAAGCCCCTTCCCATGAGTAGCCAGCTTATTATGTCCTGTGATCTCGGTATATTTATGAATGCCAGTTGTGAACAAGAGTAGAATTGTGATCAAACTCATACAATGTAATGTAATGTTCAGCCGGAATAAAAACATTTCAAAGGATCCACTCGATTTTGCTTTGTTAGAAAATAGTTATTTGGACAGCTAGTCAGTCAGTCTCTCCTCTAGCACTGCATATATTTTGTGCACCCAACCCATGCTTTGTAGCCTTTTGAATCTCTTCTTGGTGGACAGTTATAGCATTGCTTTGCTGATCCAGCAGCTTCTGCAGCTTGGCTTGTTCCAGGTGTATTGGTGTTACGTTTCTTCTGGAGTAAACTAGGCAGGCCAAGAGAGATATCATGCTGCCTGGGCAGGCAGGCAACACATGGTCTCTGCAAGTCAGCCCAGGCTTTGTAATATGGAGAGGTTTAACTTCATCCCAGGTCCCCGCCATGGGTTGAAGTTATGCCTGTTTTGAAGCACAATGTAACAATCATCTGTCAGAAATGGACAATATGGGATGGACATCCATGGCATACTAAATAAAACAGAGAAGCAAAACAACATCATAGTTATGGGAGACTTCAATGCAAGACTAGGACGTGAGAGAGAGGGGCACAGAAAAACATCTTGGAGCATTTGGAGACCAACTTAATGAAAGAAATGATAATGGAAGTAGACTGACAGAGCTATGTAACCAACACGACCTCTATATAACAAACACATTCTATAAACACAAAGACTCACAAATATACACCTGGTATAAATGGAAAAATCTAGATACCAAAAGCCAAACTGATTTTATATTAACAAGAAATAACCGAAAGATAAATATATTAGATGCAAGGGCGGTGCCCAGTTTAAGTGTAAACACAGATCACAAAGCTGTCATTGCCACAATAGAAACCAACAGAAGAAGAAAACAAAGACCAGGCAAATACATGCCATGCGCATCAGTAAACTTAAAAAAAACATCAAAAACAAGACAGTGATGAAAAATTATCGAGAAAGAAAGAAAAATAGTGGAAGAAGAATGAGAAATGTTCAAATCAAGCATTTTAAATACTGCAAAAATAACATGTGAAACCACAAAAAAGCAAAACACGGATAAAGAAAAATAAGTTGGAACACAGAGGTAAAGAAAGCTGTAAAAGACAAAAAGGAAAAATGTATAAAGTGGGTTGAGAGCAAACAGGACCGTGATTGCATAGAATTAGCAATGAAGCCATGTGAATATAATAGTAAAGAGAGAAAAAGCAAAAAGAATGGGAGGAATATGGAGAAACCCTAAATAAAAACTATAAAGAGGCAACAAGAAACTTCTATAAAAAGATCAGTGCAATGAGAACAGAGCAGAACTCTTTGACCCAACTGAAATAGTAACAGCGAAAAAGGAGAACTAATAAGTGAACAAAAAACAAATCCTAATAAGATGGAAGCAGTACTTTGAACAGCTTCTTAACATACCATCAGATACCACAGGAATACAGGAAACCAACACAGATGCAATCGAAGAACTAGAACCAGACATTCTGAAACAAAAAATTATAAAAGCCATCAGATTAGCCCCATTGAATAAATCACCGGGACAAGATGAAATACCAATTGAACTAATTAAAGCAGCAAGAGAAGTAGGAACAGCATGGCTACATAGACTATTCAACCATGTTTGGGTAGAACAACAGACACCACGAGACTGGGGAAACACCATAATTATCCTAATTTAAGTCGTCGTTAGTTACTCTGGCAGTCCAAGGAATTCGCAACATTCGTCTCAGGAACCACATCTCTGTTACTTCTAATTTCTTCTTAATTTGTTCATTTACGTTCCAAGATTCACTGCCATACAGCAAAACTGGTTCTACATAGCATTTCAGCACTCTCTTTCTTACATTCAGTGATAGTGACTTATTGCATAAGATACTCTTCATTTTCTGAAAAGCGGCTTTTGCCTGCCCTATTCTACTCCTAATCTCTGTTGTACATCTTCCATCTGATGTTATAAATGCCCCTAGGTATCTAAAATTATCAACTTGGTTAAGGATTTTCCCTTCTATTTCTATGTCACATTTTGGTGTCACCATTTTCTTTGATATTACCATTGTTACTGTTTTCTTGATATTCAAGGAGAGTCCTTTCCTTGCACTCTCTGTTACTACAACGTCTAATAATTGTTGTAGGTCTGTTGAATTATCCGCCACCAATACTGTGCCATCTGCATAGCGTATATTATTTATATTATAACCTCCAACTAGTATTCCTGGCATCTCTTTGATCTCTCTCATTATTACTTCGCTATACAGGGAGAAAAGATCTGGTGACAAGACACACCCTTGTCGTACTCCTAGCTTTATCTGTTCGTAACTACCCTCTTTATTTCCCATTTTAATTGCTGCTACTTGGTTCCAGTAAACATTCTTTATTATTCTTAAATCTTTTCCATCAATGTTGATATCTTCCAACATTTTAATCAGTTCATCATGTTTTACTTTATCAAATGCCTTAGTATAATCTATGAAGCACAAATATATGTCTCTCTGTTTCTCTATTGACCTTTCTATTAGTGTCCGTAATGTATAAATTGCATTGTTTGTGCCCTTTCCTTCCACAAATCCATACTGTTCTTCACTAATTTCCATTTTTATTTTCCTTTTGATTCTTCTCATTATGATTCTGAGTAGAAGCTTAGTGATATGGTTTATAAGGTTAATTGTACGAAAATCTTCACAATCAATTGCTCCTGGTCTTTTTGGTATAGCTAGATACCAAGAGTCCTTGGAAAAATTCCCAGCCCTATGTTGAGATCGAAGAAAGAAATACCACAAAGTATTGTCTAAGTAAGTAAGCTGACCCAAGACTCTGGTGTGAGATGGCGAAACATGACCAAACACACTTATCGGCATGGCCCATGATGATGTTGAGTCCTCAACAAAGGTTTGCATGCATCTATTAGAATGAGATGGATGTATAGACTCTTCTGCCAACCTATACAAAAGTACTATCTCCACAGAGACTGTTTTGTAGACCTCTCATTTTTCATACAAATTTCAGAAACCAGCTGGTTGTGCAAAACCCATGTGATTCAGCACAGCATGGATTAGGCCTGGGCTAGTAATGTTTCCTTCACGTGTTTTAGATATTTCACCACCAAGAGACTCCAACCCAAAGCCCAAGGGAAATCAGTCAAGTCTAATCATTGCATTTATTGTCAAAACGCAATTCTCATGCTGCTTGTGGCACACCTTTATAAATATACATACTCATTTTCCCTGAACTCATTTCCATTACTCTTTCTTTAACATTTCAATACTGCATCTCGATTTCATTATTCTCCATGTATTACTTCAATCCTTCATTCTATTTCCACTATTCTCACCTCAATCATCCATCTCTTTTCTGCTATTCCCACTTCAATCCTCCATCTTTTGTTTTCTCTATTATTCTTACTTCTATCCTCCATCTCCTTTTTCTGCAATGGACAAATGCTGAGGACTGACCTTTGTACAGCCATCTAAGAAAGCTATTCTGCTCCATTCTGCTCCATTCTGCTTGAACCTGGATGCCTTGGGAAGTCATTGTTGGCTGTCAGATGCTTCAATGGGTACATATTCTACTATTCTAGTTTGAACTAAATTCTACAAATTCTGTTTCCTTTCATTCTCTTGATGGCTTCATAATTTTCAAAGGGCACTTTCTATATAGCCTTTCTTGCATATATATTTTTGTTTGATTACAGACTGTCTAACTGCAGTGTGTTGTTTTTTAGTGTTAACAGGGAGATACATCTTTCATTAACTACCACACACACTCATAAGCCTCTTTCTTTATTTCCCTCTGTGCTACTCTCTGCTGTTATAATTGTCTTGTACTCTCTCAATTTAAAAGCAGATTATGTGGATACACAATCCCTTTCTCTCTTTTTATCATTCCCACTCTGTGAAATGAGGGCATTAACTTATACAGTGCAAACAGCTTAAGGCTATCTCGGATGTGGCAAATTTCTGTGTGAAGAACAATATTACACATTGTAAACATATTATTATATGCTTTAACACTTATAAGAATAATTTCTGATAAGAACAACTATTTCTTGGGTCCCAGGTGAGTTTGCCCTATCAGGTCTGCACTGTATTACCTCCCTTATACTCATACAGTCAATAACTCAATAGCAAACCATTAATTCACAAACTTTTATTGAACAAAATTCTTACACTGTACAAAAACTGGTAACTAACAGTGAGCTTACAACAGCTGGAGGGAACCTGCAGTAGTAGCTCCATCCATTCCAGAGCTTTAACGGAGGAAAAGTTCAAAGGATCCAAATGCGTGTATACAGTCTAATTTCACAGTTTAACTTGGGCAGGTACCTATTCAGGTTGCCATTTTGATTTCCAATTGTGGAGGAGTTTGCCAAGTGCACACTGATCCTATAAGATGTTTGTACTTATCAGATAAGGTTTGAGACCCGATCAAATACTCCAGATTTAGGGATGAGTATACCATCCCTTTCTTATTTGTAAATACCCAGTCCCCACAGACAATGTGAAAAAAGTACCAAATATAGTGACAAGCAGAATATCGTGTCTGTAGATCAGGAAAAGGCTTTCGATAGAGCAAACAGATACAAATAACGGACCATCCTTGAAGACTATGGGATACAAGGACAACTGCTAGAAAACATCATAGCCATGTACCACTCTAGCTGAAGTGCAGTTAGAACACAAGAATGTATATCAGGTATGTTCACAGTCAATACAGGAGTGAGACAGGGATATGTGCTTCACCACTACTATTTAATGTCTACATGGACAGACTATCCAAAGAAGTAAGCCAGACGATCAATGCCTGCTTTGTAGCGACGAGGGCACATTGCAAAATCATATAAATAATTTGAGTTCAACATGCAGCAGATACAATATGAGTATAAATACGGTCAAAACCGAAGTAATGCAAGTTAGAAGATCGCCTGGTCTACTAAGTATACAGATAAATAGCACATCTCTGAAACATGTTAAGGAATTAAAATATCTTGGAAGTATGATCACAGAAGATCGAAGATTGGACAGTACAATCAACATCAGATATCAAAAGGCTAGTGCACTTGCATATCAACTATCACCCATATTGAAACATCCAAATATACCCATGTCCGCAAAATGACAGATAAGAAACAGCATATTCACACCAACCCTATGCTACCAACCTCAAACTTTATCCAAACCACACGCTCACAAAATCAGCACCTGTGAGATGAGATGCGTGAGGAGAGCTGCCAACTTAACAATCCGAGACCGAGTAAGAAATGCTGTTATTAAACAGACAGTAGGATCAATACCCTGTGCCACATTTATTGTAAAACAGAAGATCAAGCGGTTTGGCCATGTCATTAGAATGCAACACCATCAACGGCCCTATATCAAAGATCATCTACGATGAGACCAAGAGGACGACCAAGAAGAAAATGGATTGATGACATCAACAACATTGTACAATCACACGAAATGACACTATCCAGTGCCACCCATCAGGCGCTGGAGCACAAATTATTCCTCCCCACGACACTTGATGGCAGAAGTGGAAGATGATGATGATGACCCACGGTCCATGCAGTGAATTAAACCAGGTCCAGTTATATAGGCGGGGTCATAACCTCTGAAAATACTGCTGTTTAACCAAATATGACTGCAAATGTGCCCCCAAACTTGATCATTAAAAAAAAAGATGTCATAATTTATGTCGTTTCTCATTAAGAGATTTATAAAATAATGCTTTCAGACAATAAGAGTTGATATAAGAAAAACTTATTATTTACACACAAGTGAAACATACAACAAGTCTCTGGTGCCATTAAAATATTCAGAGGCTACCAGTGTTACTGATCTGATTGAAAGGTCAGGCAAAAAAAGGTAAGATACTGACTCTTGAAAAAAGTAACACCACTGCTTGCTGAATTGAAGTTTACATGAAATGGTTATCAACAATACAGAGACGATAAAAAAAAACATACCATATGTAAACAAGCAAAACATACACACACTCTCTCCCGCATTCAGGAAACAAGTTATAAATAAGAGTTGATAAAGAAAAACACTATTTACAAAAACAAAACATTCTCTCTCTGTGACTCATCAATAGCTTTTATGGCTTGTTAGCACTGTTGTCCTGAAGCATCTAAGTTATCAGTACATGATCATTTTCTTGTTGGTTTCCGATTCTCTAAAGATGTAAGTTCTTCATAGATGTACATCCTCAAAATACTTCATGAATCTGATCTTCTTTAACCACCATGTCCCAACTTCTGCTTGTCATTAAGAAAGTTACTCATCTTTCCAAAAACTGTCTGATTCATCAAACTGTCTTTTTCTTGTCAGCTGTTTGATATCTGAAATAGAGAGAAAAATCATCTGCCAATTATTTGGTATAAAATAACAAAAAAGAGCTAGAGAAATTAAGCAAATAATCAACAAAGCAGAAAATGGATTTTGGTGTTGCCCAACACACACAAAAGTTAGTGAAGTAGATAGTTATTTATATCATGGCCTACCAAAGTTTCTCAATCACCTGTCAGTTTTGCATCATGCAACCTCATGCCCAAGGTATCTGCAATATCCTGTGTCCATCTTAGTGCTGGCTGACCCTTGCCTGTTCTTCCCAAGCCACTGTAACTTTTAATATCATCATCATCGAGTGCCCTGCTAGCTGGCGTAGGTGTTCATGGCTCTCCACAGATCTCGCTCTTTGTTGTTCTGGATCCACTCTGCTGATGATATTTCTCCATGCCACTGTTTCAATCCATCTAGCATTATTTCTCTTGGTCTGCCGCTGCTTCTCTTCCCTTGATCTTTCCAGTTGTCAGGATGTTCTCCAATGCCTCTTCTCATCACATGACCGAACAAAGCTGTTTGTCTCTTTCTTATTGTTGTATATGATGTTTTTAGTTTCATTAGCTTGTTTCAGTCAATCATTGTTAGTTACTCTGGCAGTCCAAGGAATTCACAACATTCGTCTCAGGAACCACATCTCTGTTGCTTCTATTTTCTTAATTTGTTCATTTGTATTCCAAGATTCACTGCCATACATCAAAACTGGTTCTATAAAGCATTTCAGCACTCTCTTTCTTACATTCAGTGATAATGACTTATTGCATAAGATACTCTTCATTTCTGAAATGAGGCTTTTGCTTGCCCTATTCTCTGTTGTACATCTTCCATCTGATGTTATAAATGCCTCTAGGTATTTATAATTATTTAATATGGCCAAAGTATTTCAGTTTTCAAGACATGATACAGTTTATGAGTCAGTTTTCTTCCACACTCATGTCTTGTAGAATTAAGTCTGTAAATGATAAAAGCTCTGCATGGAGCAAGCACGACAGGAGTCTTCCGACCATCATAAGAGGTCCCCCTTCCTCAACTGTTTAGAACTTTTATTGCCATTACACTCTCTCGGCTCTGTCATTACTCAGGGTGTCTTTCTCCTGTCCTGTGCTCTTACACTGTTTTGAGACATTAGATTTGTTTCCCACTTGTCCAACACATGTGCATCATGTCTACTCCCAAGTTCTTGGGGAGAAGAACATTATACACCCAGTGCTTCATGCAGCACCAGGTTTTCTTCGACAGAAACTGTGACTTTTAAAATGGCTTAATGTAAGTATGTGTCTTCTCCTTGGCCCACAATATTCTAAAGAATTTCCTGTAGTGCTTAAAATCAAGTAATATAAATACTATATAAATATATAAAAGACGATGCATGTATGTGTGTAGGGATGTATTTGATGCGTTCGATAACGGTCCATCCGACTGAGATGAAATTGTCTGCATGTATTCTTTTCATTCCCGTGCAGCCAACTGTCTTAGTTTGTTAGTGTACAATCAGCTATTTACTTACTAAAATTTAATATTTAAATTTACATTATCATTTATATACAGCAAGGGGAATTAACGTAAGAAAAGATATTTCAAGGGGCATAACTCTTTGTCTACAGTTATTTACAGGCATATGAGTTATAATAAATAATGATATAATCTTTAAGGCATTTTCAAAGTTTTCATAAAAATAATGCATCTATTTAAATAGTGAAAATTTTCTAACTCATCTTTTTATGTTTAAAGAAGTTATCTATAGTCATGTAGGTGATTAAAAACAGTTTTCATTAAAAAAATAATGGATGGTGTGTGGAAGGACATTCTGAAGTTAATTTTGTCTTGTTTTATGAATTTAATGAGACGCTCCTCCGCCAGGAGCTGGGCTAAGCCGCGCCGGGTCAGATAGATAGACAGACAGACAGTCGGGAACGGGAGCTTATGTGACTACTTATATGAAGCCGTCTCCCACAGCTCCTCTCTCAAACAACTCACACCAAGCCTCCCATCTATTGCCGTCTCCCAGTCCTCCCTCAAACAACTCGCACCAAACCTCCTATCTTTTGCCGTCTCCCACAGTCCTCCCTCAAACAACTCGCACCAAACCTCCCATCTATTGCTGTCTCCCACAGTCCTCCCTCAAACAAGTCACAGTTCTGGAGATATGTTTAGGTGAAAGTTGGCAATATAGACTCCTAAAGGCTGTCTTCACGTTGTGTTATATAGATTCCTGATTATGTTATATAGACTCCTGATGGCTTTCTCCTGTGTTATATAGACTCCTGATTATGTTATATAGACTCCTGATGGCTTTCTCCACATTGTGTTATATAGACTCCTGATTATGTTATATAGAATCCTGATGGCTTTCTCCACATTGTGTTATATAGACTCCTGATTATGTTATATAGACTCCTGATTGCTTTCTCCACATTGTGTTATATAGACTCCTGATGGCTTTCTTCATATTGTGTTATATAGACTCCTGGCAGATTTCTCCACATTGTGTTATATAGACTCCTGATGGCTTTCTTCATATTGTGTTATATAGACTCCTGGCAGATTTCTCCACATTGTGTTATATAGACTCCTGATTATGTTATATAGACTCCTGATGGCTTTCTCCACATTGTGTTATATAGACTCCTGATGGCTTTCTTCATATTGTGTTATATAGACTCCTGATGGCTTTCTTCATATTGTGTTATATAGACTCCTGATTATGTTATATAGACTCCTGATGGCTTTCTCCACATTGTGTTATATAGACTCCTGATGGCTTTCTTCATATTGTGTTATATAGACTCCTGATGGCTTTCTTCATATTGTGTTATATAGACTGCTGATTATGTTATATAGACTCCTGATGGCTTTCTTCATATTGTGTTATATAGACTCCTGATTATGTTATATAGACTCCTGATTATGTTATATAGACTCCTGGCAGATTTCTCCACATTGTGTTATATAGACTCCTGGTGGCTTTCTTCATATTGTGTTATATAGACTCCTGATGTCTTTCTTCATATTGTGTTATATAGACTCCTGATTATGTTATATAGACTCCTGATGGCTTTCTTCATATTGTGTTATATAGACTCCTGGTGGCTTTCTTCATATTGTGTTATATAGACTCCTGATTATGTTATATAGACTCCTGATGGCTTTCTTCACATTGTGTTATATAGACTCCTGGTGGCTTTCTTCATATTGTGTTATATAGACTCCTGATGGCTTTCTTCATATTGTGTTATATAGACTCCTGATTATATTATATAGACTCCTGATGGCTTTCTTCACATTGTGTTATATAGACTCCTGGTGGCTTTCTTCATATTGTGTTATATAGACTCCTGATGGCTTTCTTCACATTGTGTTATATAGACTCCTGATTATGTTATATAGACTCCTGATGGCTTTCTTCACATTGTGTTATATAGACTCCTGGCGGATTTCTCCACATTGTGTTATATAGATTCCTGGTGGCTTTCTCCACATTGTCGGATATGTCGGTCAAAAGGTGCAAATATCACAGTTCTGCTGTATATTGACACAACGCAATTATGTCCAAATATCAGATGAACGATGAAGAAGGCGTCTCATGATACAGAAGGCAGTTTCAGATCACTTGACCACCTAGTCTTGTAGTGTACGTAGCAGCTGAATGTGTTTATTTCAAAATCTGTTGCCTTTGTTCCTGGTTTAGTCATTTTAGTGTCATATTGTATGATTTAGTCATTTTGGTATCATATTGTACAGGTTTGTCATATTGGTGTCATATTGTACGGTTTAATCATGTCAGTGTGATATTGTATGGTTTAGTCATTTGGTGTCATATTGTATGGTTTAGTCACTTTGGTGTCATATTGTGTGCTTTAGTCATGTTAATGTCATATGGTTTAGTCATTTTGGTACCATATTGTATGGTTTAGTCTTTTTTGTGTCACATTGTATAGTTTAGTCATATTGGTATCGTATTGTATGCTTTAACATAGTGGTGTCATATTGTTCAGTTTAGTCATGTTGGTTTCGTATTGTATGGTTTAGTCATATTAGTGTTATATTGTATGGCTTAGTCATGTAGGTGTCATATTGTATGGTTTTGTCATGTTGGTGTCATATTGTATGGTTTAGTCATTTTAGTGTCGTATTGTATGGTTTAGTCATATTTAGTCATATTTTTGTTTTGCTCGCTCGCTTTGACCTCAAATTTAGGCCATACACACCCTTTATAGTAGTCATCATCACCATCTTCCACTTCTGCCGCCAAGCGTCGTGGGGAGGAATAATTTGCGCGCCAGTGCCAGATGGGCAGCACTGGATAGTGTCATTCCGTGTGATTGTACAATGTCTTTAGTTAGTTAGTCTAGTTAGTTCGTTAGTTAGTCGACAGATCATCCTCATTGCACATTGAATCATTCAGTCCATAAGTGCTCGGATCCCTTCCTCAGCAAATCCCGCAGCATGTAGGGGCTAACGACACCAATTCTGTGTTGGTTTATCAATCTTCTTTGGCTTCCTGCGTAGTGTTCTTGTTTGGCCACCCTTCTTTTGATTTGCTGTTTTCGCAGTCTGACCATGTTTGTAGATTCACAGTCATATTGGTTCTTGCACAAGTCTAACTTCTTGCAGAGCATTCAGAATGTCAGCCTGGTCCATGGTGCATCCGCCCTCCACCGTAGCCTTACCTGCGAGCTTGACAGCCCGCTTATTTCCTTGAACTCCCACATGCCCTGGCATGAAGATGAAACTAATCTTCGTCAGCCGAGACCACTCCAGAGACAGCAACCACTCTCTTTGGATCCACCCCATCTCTATCCTCTTGAGCAATGTACAATGTCTTTGATGTCGTCAATCCATTTTCTTCTTGGACATCCTCTTGGTCTCGTCGCAGATGATCTTTGATGTAAGGCCTGTGATGGTAGTTGATGGTGTTGCATTCTAATGACATGGCCAAACCACTTGATCTTCTGTCTTTCAATAAATGTGGCACAAGGTGTTGATCCCACTGTCTGTCTGATAACAGCATTTCTTACTCTGTCTCGGATTGTTAAGTTGGAAGCTCTCCTCAGGCATCTCATCTCGCTGGTGTTGATATTGCGAAAGTGTGATTTGGATAAAGTCCAAGTTTGAGATTGGTAGAATATGGTTTGTGTGAATATGCTGTTTATTATCTGTTGTTTTGCGGAAATGGGTATATTTGGATGTTTCAGTATGGGTGATACTTTATATGTAAGTGCACTAGCTTTTTGGACATCTGACTTCGATTTCTCTGTACAATCTGCCATCTTCTGCGATCATACTTCCAAGATATTTGAATTCTTTTAAAATTATTTTATAGTAGTGATGGATTGAATTTTGCATGTGGATTAGCTTTCTCTATTAACAGTGTCCCTCGCCTTCAAACAAACTCACTCTAACTTCAGTAATACTTGTAATTTACGTCCCCAAGTCAAGGACGACAGGTCAACATTGTAGTCCAGCTGTCTGGTGTAGGGGTTGAACCGCTTACCTCGGCATCAACACAACAAATGTTTAAGAACATACATTCTTACCCATTCGGCCGTGCAGACCTGCATTTTGGTGTTGTATTGTCTTATTAGTAAAAAAAAAAAAGGTAAAGTAAAGGGCCTTTCTACATCCCTTGAAGTGAATCGAATATATGGTGCTAACCTCATATTTTCATTGGTCAGTCGGCACTTAGTGGGTGATGTGGCCATTATCACCTCTCAGAACAATATCTGGTACACATTTGTGACTGGGTTGACCTGACAGCCTAGCCACCTCCTGATGGAGATTCAAACATGTGACTACCAGCCTGGCAGGCTAGCACACTCGTTAATGAATGGATCACCGAAAAATGAGAAGCAGATTGTGAGCTTTACTAGAACACGATTTCAAGAAATAAAATAGACGTTGCGGCTAAAGGCTTTGTCAGCACAGAACAAACAAACACAAATCAACACAATACATGAAAAACACTACATGAAAATAGAAAGGTTACTTATCTGTATCCTTGTTGTGGCTGGATATATCATCAGGATCAACAGGATCATCAGGATCATATATCAGGATCAACACGTTTGAGACTATTCTAGCACATTAGTTACCATGCTACCACTGCTTCCCAAGTGTGTATAGTATAGATATTGAATGTGTTTATTTCATCACCTTATACATTTGTTTTTGCCTGCATAATTATGTTGCATTGTCTTATTACTGCAGTATTACATGTTTTGTGGCGATTTTCTGCCCCTATGATTTGACTCATGTAGGTGACAGTTTGTGTGATTCCGTCAGTTAGCTGACATTTGGTGTGGTGTTGTTATGCAAATGACCTTTTGTATGTTTTGGTCAAGTGGATGACACTTTGTTTAGTTTCATTAGGCAGAGGACATTTTGTGAATTCTGCCCAAATGAATTTATATTTTGTGTGGTACAGATAAGTGAATGACATTTTGTGAGGTTCGGTCAATTGAATGTCATTTTGGGTGGTTTCATCATATAGATTACTTTGTGTATGTGTAACCAACTAGATGACATTTTGTGTGGTATACAGGACAAGTGGATGACATTTTGTGGGTTTGGTCAAATGAATGTCATTGTGTGGGTTTGGTCAGGTGAATGTCATTTTGAGGGTTCAGCCCAAGTGAATAATATTTTATGTGGTACAGACTAAGTGAATGACATCTTGTGAGGTTCTGTCAATTGAATGTCATTTTGTGTGGTTTCATCATATAGATCACATTGTGTATAGTTTGGCCAACTAGATGACAATTTGTCTGGTACAGTTAAGTGAATGAAATTTTTTGAGGTTTGATCAGTGAATGACATTTTGTGAAAGTGAGGTCAAGTGAATGAATTTTGTGGAGTTCGGTCAAGTGAATGACATCTAGTATAGTTTAGTTATGTGAATGGACAGTTTTTAAGACATGTGTGGTTTAGTCATGTGAATAACATCCTGTATGGTGTAGTTCACGTGAATGACATCTTGTATGGTTTAGTTCATGTGAATTGACATCTTGTATGGTTTAGTTCATGTGAAAGGACATCTTGCATGGTTTAGTTCATGTGAATTACATGTGTAATTTAGTCATGTGAATGACATCTATATGACATGTATGATTTAGTCATGTGGATGACATATTATATGACACATATGGTTTAGTCATGTGGATGACATCTTGAATGGTTTAGTCATGTGTATGACATCTTGTATGGTTTAGTCATGTGAATGAAATCATGTATGGTTAGTCATTTGAATGACATCTTATATGACATATATGGTTTAGTCATGTGGATGACATATATGACATGTATGGTTGTCATGAGAATGACATCTTATATGACATGTATTGTTTAGTCATGTGAATGAAATCATGTATGGTTTAGTAATGTGAATGACACTTATATGACATATATGGTTTAGTCATGTGAATGACATCTTGTATGGCATGTGTGGTTTAGTCGTGAGAATGACATCTTATATGACATGTATGGCTTTGTCCTGTGGATGACATATATTGTTTATTCATGTGAATACATCTTATATGACATGTATGGCTTTGTCATGTGGATGATATATATGACATGTATGTTTTTGTCATGTGAATGGCATCTTGTATGGGTAGTCATGTTAATGCCATTTTGTATGGGCTTAGTCATGTGAATGACATCTTGAATGACATGTGTGTTTTTTATTCATGTGAATGACATCTTATATGGCTTAGTCCATGTTAATGACATTGTTGTATGAAATCGTGTAGTTTAGTCATGTGAATGCATCTTGTATGACATATTATTTATTAGATAGTAAAGCAGACAATTGTTTGTATTGATTGTATAGTTCTGTATGCCAGGCAGTAAATGATGCAACATATTGTTTGTGACTTCCGTGTTTACATTATCATTTCGGTCAAGGCCATTCCCACGAGTAGCCAGCTTATTATGTCCTGTGATCTCGTATATTTATGAATGCCAGTTGTGTACAAGAGTAGAATTGTGATCAAACTCATACAATGTAATGTAATGTTCAGCCGGAATAAAAACATTTCAAATGGATCCTCTCGATTTTGTTTTGTTAGAAAAATTATTTGACAGCTAGTCAGTCGTCTCTCCTCTAGCACTGCATATATTTTGTCACCCAACCCATGCTTTGTAGCCTTTTGAATCTCTTCTTGGTGGACAGTTATAGCATTGCTTTGCTGATCCAGCAGCTTCTGCAGCTTGGCAATACACCAGGTGTTGGGTGTTACGTTTTCGTCTGTAGTAAACTAGGCAGGCCAGAGAGATATCATGCTGCCTTGGGCAGGCAGGCAACACATGTCTCTGCAAGTCAGCCCAGGCTTTGTGATATGGAGAAGGTTAACTTCATATCCCGGGTCCCCGCCATGGGTGGTTGAAGTTATGCCTGTTTTGAAGCACAATGTACAATCATCTGTCAGAAATTGACAATAGTGGGATGGACATCCATGCCATACTAAATAAAACAGAGAAGCAAAAACAACATCATAGTATTGGGGAGACTTCAATGCAAGACTAGGACGTGAGAGAGAGGGGCATAGAAACATCTTGGAGCATTTGAGACCACTTAATGAAAGAAAATGATAATGGAAGTAGACGACAGAGCTATGTAACCAACAAACGGGACTCTATATAACAAAACACTTTCTATAAACACAAAGACTCACAAATAACACCTGGTATAAATGGAAAAATCTTAATACCAAAATCCAAACTGATTTATATAACAGAATCACCGAAAGATAAATATATTAGATGCACGGCGGTGCCCAGTTTAATTGTAAACACAGATCACAAAGCTGTCATTGCCACAATAGAAACCAACAGAAGAAGAAAACAAAGACCAGCGCAAATACATGCCATTCGCATCAGTAACTTAAAAAAAAACATTCAAAAACAGACAGTGATGAAAAATTATGAGAAAGAAAGGAAAAACAGTTGAAGAAGAATAGAAATGTTCAAATCAAGCATTATAAATATGAGTCAAACATAACATGTGAAACCACAAAAAAAAATACAAAACACGGATAAAGAAAAATAAGTTGGAACACAGAGGTAAAGAAAGCTGTAAAAGGACAAAAAGAAAAATGTATAAAGTGGTTGAGAGCAACAGACCGTGATTTGCATAGAATTAGCAGACGCCATGTGAATATAATAGTAAAGAGAGAAAGAATAAAAAGAATGGGAGGAATTGAGAAACCCGTAAATAAAAACTATAAAGAGGCAACAAGAAACTTCTATAAAAAGATCAGTGCAATGAGAACCAGAGCAGAACTCTTTGACCCCACTGAAATAATAACAGCGAAAAAGGAGAACTAATAAGTGGACAAAAGACAAATCCTAATAAGATGGTAGCAGTACTTTGAACAGCTTCTTAACATACCATCAGATACCACAGAATACAGGAAACCACACAAAGTGCAATAGAAGAACTAGAACCGACATTCTGAAACAAAAAATTCAAAGCCATCAGATTAGCCCCATTGATAAATCCCGGGACAAGATGAAATACCAATTGAACTAATTAAAGCAGCACGAGAAGTAGGAACAGCATGGCTACATAGACTATTCAAACCATGTTTGGGTAGAACAACAGACACCACGAGACTGGGGAAACACCATAATTTCCTAATTTAAGTCGTCGTTAGTTACTCTGGCAGTCCAAGGAATTCGCACATTCGTCTCAGGAACCACATCTCTTACTTCTAATTTCTTCTTAATTTGTTCATTTACGTTCCAAGATTCACTGCCATACAGCAAAACTGGTTCTACATAGCATTTCAGCACTCTCTTTCTTACATTCAGTGATAAGTGACATTATTGCATAGATACTCTTCATTTTCTGAAAATGCGGCTTTTGCCTGCCCTATTCTAGCTCCTAATCTCTGTTGTACATCTTCCATCTGATGTTATAAATGCCCCTAGGTATCTAAAATTATCCACTTTGGTTAAGGATTTTCCCTTCTATTTCTATGTCACATTTTGGTGTCCCATTTTCTTGATATTACCATTGTTACTGTTTTCCTGATATTCAAGGAGAGTCCTTTCCTTGCACTCTCTGTTACTTACAACGTCTAATAATTGTTGTAGGTCTGTTGAATTATCCGCCACCAATACTGTGTCATCTGCATAGCGTATATTATTTATATTATAACCTCCAACTAGTATTCCTGGCATCTCTTTGATCTCTCTCATTATTACTTCGCTATACAGGGAAAAAGATCTGGTGACAAGACACACCCCTGTCTTACTCCTAGCTTTATCTGTTCGTAACTACCCTCTTTATTTCCCATTTTAATTGCTGCTACTTGGTTCGCAGTAAACATTCTTTATTATTCTTAATCTTTTCCATCAATGTTGATATCTTCCAACATTTTATCATTCATCATGTTTTACTTTATCAAATGCCTTAGTATAATCTATGAAGCACAATATATTAGTCTCTCTTTTTCTCTATTGACCTTCTATTAGTGTCCGAATGTATAATTGCATGTTTGTGCCCTTTCCTTCCCACAATCCATACTGTTCTTCACTAATTTTCATTTTTTTATGTTCCTTTTTGATTCTTCTCATTATGATTCTGAGTAGAAGCTTAGTGATATGGTTTATAAGGGGTTAATTGTAACGAAAATCTTCACATCATTGCTACCTGGTCTTGGGTATAGCTATAAATAATGATTTCAGCATATCACTGGTAAATATCCACTGCTGTATATCATTCAACATTGTGTTTAATATTCTACTCCAAATTCTCCCAATACTTCTAATGTGATTCATCTGGCCCGCTGTTTTTCCTTTCTTATACGTTTCATAGCGTCAGCGACTTCTTCTTTCAGAATAGGTGGACCTTCTAAGTTACTATCTTCTGTTAATTCTCCCTTTCTCCTTCATAATAATTTCTTCTTATATACTCTTCCGTCTCTTCATTATAGCATCTTCCTCTAATATTATCTTTCCTGTTTTTGCATTTCAAACACCCTGTATTTATTCTTATTTTTCTTGCCTGTAAGCTCATGATTTTCTGTGCATATTTTTTGTATCTTTAATGGAATTTAATTCAATTTTTTTCCATTGCTCGTTAACCAACTTTCTTTAGGCCTTCACACATTTATCTTTTATTTCTTTATTTATCTTAGCGTATTCTTGTTGTCATTTTACTCTGTTTTATTTTGTCCATCATTTTAAGATATCTTCATTCATCCATTTTTTCTTAGCTATTTTGCCTCTCTCTGCTCTGGTAATACTTCTTTGCTAGTTTGATGAATGGAGTCCATTAACATTTCCATTGTTCATCGATACTCTGTATTTTAGTGTATTGCAGTTGTACCTATTTTTTTCACAGTCACTCTGTATTGTTCTTGCATTTCATTATCTATTTTCAGAACCTCTTGTATTAAGTCTCATGTTCTTACCATTTTTTTCCCCTCTCTTTAATCTTACTTTTATTTTTCCACATAGTGGTACATGATCACTATTACAGTCAGCCCAGGCATTGTCTTTACATTAATTAAAGCATTTCTAAATCTTTTATTATTAGTATGTAGTCAATTTGGTTGCGTGTTTTCTTATCAGTGCTTATCCATGTGTACGTCGTCTTTATGGTGTTTAAACCATGTGTTTCCAATTATCATCTCAATTGATATTTGCCCATTCTATTAGCTTTTCCCCTCTTTCATTTCTTGTACCTAAACCATATTTTTCCCCCACTACCTCCTCCTCATTTTTCCCTTTCCTACTTTTGCATTAAATCACCAAGTATTATTTTTATTTCTTGTGATCCAATTTGACCATCGCCATTTCTATTTCGTCGTAAAAAGTTGTTGTATTTTCTTCAGCACCACTGCTTGCTGTTGGTGCATATACTTGTATAATTTTATGTCTATTGGTTTGCCTTTTAATTTTTACCATAATAAATCTATCTGAAATACACCAGTATCCATTATTGACTTGGCTGTTTTTTTGTCTATATTATCTCCTACACCTTTTTCATGTGTATCCCCTCCAGAATAAATTATTGTATGATTTTCAGCTATAATTTTGCCCGATCCCTTCCACTCATCTCCCGAACGCCTGGTTATATTCATTTTCATGCTATCCATCTCTCCTGAACATTGGTAAACTTTCCTAGCTCATTTAATGTCTAACATTCCATGTTCCTACTCTAATTTATTTATTTTAGTTATGATTTTGCCATCAGTAGCTGATGACGGTCTGGTGTCACCTGTGGCTCATGACTGTCCCTACCGGACGAGGATGCCCTAAGACAGCCATTTACGTCCTTCACTAACGTTGATTTATGTTTGCCGAAGTCTTGGGAAGATAAATGTGGTTGGTTTCCCCTTGCCTTCCACATCCACATGGGTGGTCTTTTACCTCTGCCTTTGACAGCCATTTCCGACTGTAAACCATAAGATCCAGAGTACGACAAGGTTGTGTCCTGTCCCCTCTCTTGTTCATAACCTATATAGACAGCATATGTAAAGACACTAACCAAACAGATACCGCAAGAACACCACATGAATGTGAAAAGGAACATAACATAAAATTCGCACCAGTAAAATAGAGGTACTGACTATACTAAATAAGACAAAAACAACCAAGATTTATTCTAAAAGAACACCCCCTGAAACAAGTAAAGTGTTTCAAGTAGTTAGGAAGTAGAACACGTCATCACATGGCAATCAGAAGAGAGATAAAAACTAGATGCAGTAAGGCATACAAACTCATTGACAAATGGCACAAAATACTAAATAACAAACATGTATCAATAGTTATTAAGAAAGCACTCTACGACACAGTCTTTCCTACCAACTCTATGCTAACAGTGCCAAACGTTGACAATGACTGAAAGGGAGAAAAGAAAAATCGCAACAAAATGAGATTCCTGAGAAGAATACTCATGTAAAAAAGACTAAGATCAGAGACAAGAAATCAGGACTAAAGTGGGGATTATAGCCCGCTAATTTCATTAGAAGGCAGCAGAGTCAAATGGTGTGGCCGTTAACTAGATTACAACATTATATCACAACAAGCATATATACAGACCAAATTAGTTAGTTGCGGTTCGAACTTCACGGCAACGGGTCATCCCCATTATGCTCCGTTCCTGTGCCAGTGAAAATCACACGCAATGCTCCTCACTGTCCAATGTGAAAAGTGGAACAGACAAGTCTCAGCATTCCAACAGCCTGCCACAGGTACACTGTGCTAATTCCGCCGCCAGAATGCCAACCACAAAAGTCATCCACGAAAATTACAGTTCATCGTCATGGAACGGCGTCACCAGAAAGACTTCATTGACTTGGGTTTTCTTACATGGCTCGGTCTCGTTCTCTGTCGGTCCTGCCGAAAGCGCTGCACAAAGCATGAGACACTGTAGCTACTCCAACGTCGACTCCCAGGAGTCTTCTGACAAATGCGCTTGTGAACGAAAAGGCAAATCAGTCAACTCAGCAACAGTCTGTAGCTATTGTTCTAACATGCAGTTCACTGTACAAATAAAAGCGGACAGATCAAAAGGCTTCCAATGAATTTCACAGCTCACAGGTTCACGCCATGCACTCACTCAGTAGCAGGGCGACGGAACCATGATCTACCATTCCCAACGTGAGGAAAATGTGAATGAGCAAACCGCAGCCACAAGGATAAATACTCCATAGGCCATAGTGGTTCAATGCCTACCGCCATACAGACCAAATGGAAGCAGAAAGCAGTCCAACCCATTAAATGATGGACAAGGGAATCCATGGGAATCTCAATACATGAAGCCCATAAGCAGACACTCTCCCGCTTTTTATACTTCACCTCGATACAGTAAAGTACAAGAGAAAGTTGATGAGATGGGACAGAGCTGCATGGGATAGCTAAAGATGGAGGGCCTGAGGTGAGGTGCTTGAGGGCCTATGCTCCAGTAGGAAATACAGGGTAAAGAAGAGGCAATCAACAAAAAAAAAAGGTAAATGATTAAGAAATTAAATGTTAACATTATTTTTGGCCATGTTACGAGGGAAATAAACTTTAGAACTCGGTGACAACTGGCAAAATGTTTGGGGAAAGAGGGAGACAAAGGAAAACACTGTGATTTTAAAAAAAATGTTTGAATACTCATAGTGGTCAGTAACTGTATATCAGCATTAAAAAAAAAAATATATATTTAGAAGAATTATGGTAAACATGTTGTGATTTCTTCCATGAAGACCTAATACTAATGGAAGTCGTGTTTAGATATTAATGTGTGGTACTGCTTGCAATTCATAATCCTGATAACTGAGTTTCGAAACACAGCTGCATGAAATTTGGCAAACATACCGCCTTGGTTAGTATTTTCATACAATGTTAAGGGTACCGGTTGTTCAGAAAGTAATGGCAAACTACTGAATGTAAACTTGCAGAGAAATTACAAACAGCCAAAAAAAAACCGTTTGAGTTGACTGCGACATCCTGTAAAGGATAAGCAGCTAACTAACTGACATACTATTTCAAAAATAACTTAACGAATAGTGATACATGATGATCACTAAGATGTTTGTTCACAAACAAAAAAACAGCTACAGTGATATAAGTGTTAGGATGCAAATTATAAAAGTGTTGACTTAGTGTTTTCTTGTTTTCTGTTATTTATATTATTTACGCCACAACAATATCTGGGATTAGAATTGACATGCAGACTTTAATGATGTACCATTAGGTTACATTTTTTAAGAGCTGTCCAACTAGGCAAGCTATATAACTTAAAAGCATTTAGAAATTGTTACTAATTGCAACTGCTAACCAGGGACAATATCTTTTAATATTATTTGATAAATTTAGGAAATTACCTAAATAATAATACAACTGAATAATAAATGATAGTTGCCTGTCCTTTGCAGAAGTTACAACCACCCCAGCATTGATTGGGCTGTTTTATGATTTTCCAGACAATTTTAACATTCAGTATTTTGCCATTAGTTTATGATGGCTAGTCTGACTTCCAATCTTGTGGGGTGACTTTGAACCTGGCTGTGTAAGTAATAAGCATAGCCAACTACTTACTACATAAGTTTAACTCTCTGAAGATAAGTATAATAATACTGGACTGACTCAATCAGTGGCTACTCTCTCCTTTTATCATTTTCTTGTACTTTCTCACTTTAATAGATGATGTGTGGATACAAACCCCTTTCTCCCTTTTCATCTCTCTCTCTCGCAAATGGGGATTTAACTTATATTCCTGACTTACATTTCAACTTCTCATACTGTAACGTAAAAGAAAATTGATAGCAAACCATCTATTCACAAAGTTTTAATTGAACAAATTGTGTACACTGTACACAACTTGTAATTAACACAGACTTACATAACTGGAAGGATACTGCAATAGCTCCATCCATTCCAGAGCTTTAACGAGTCAAAGTTAAAGGACCCAAATGCGTGTAATACAGTCTAATTTCACTTTTAGCTTGGGCAGGTACCTCTTCAGGTTGCTTTTTTGATTTCCAACTGTGGAGGATTTTGCCTGTGCACACTGGGCTTATAATATTTTTACACTTATAAGAAAAGGTTTGAGTCACGATCAAATACTCCCAAGTTCAGGAGACGTATACAATCCCCTCCTTATTTGTAAATACCAGTCCATGCAGTGAATCAAACAGTCCAGCTATAGGCGGGTCATAACCTCTGAAAACACTGCTGTTTAACCAAATACGACTGCAAATGTTCCCCCAAACTTGATCATTAAACAAAAAGATATGTATGTATTTTCAAAACATATTTACACAGCTAAACACTCTTGCGTTCAGATACCAAGCTCATTCCAAATTGCTGTGTATATAGCCGGTGATGCAGATGCATTCATCACCGGTCTGCAGCAAAAGTCCACGTCTGGCCTCACATAGTGGAACTGTTTTAACTAACAGAGAAGGGGTGACAATGAGTCTCTGTGCTGTAAAATTTTTTAAAAAGCAAACTAGAATGCTCTAGATAATGTAAGCACGTACATACAGGCACTGTGTACACACATACATTTATAAACTCGAGTAAGACAGTTTACTCCAGCAAAGGAAGGTGCTGAAAGCATGCACCCCAAGAAATCAGGATGCCATGCATTACATGATAAATATGTTGACTATTGCAAAATGCTATGGACCCTGAGGCATGTGCAGTACCAGGCCCTTTATACCTCAAAAGGATCTAATACGACTGAAGGCCAACCTGCTCAAGACGACTACCCACGTTATGGACAGACCAGATACAAGTCCTTTATCCTGCTCCTCAAAACAGGACCCAATAGATTACACAACCACAATATTACAAATTCAATTGGTGAATCGGCCATGTGCACATGTGGATTGGCGTCGCAGACACCAGATCACTGCCAAAATTAAAACATATCTAGGGAAGACCTGCCTAGAAAAACGACAGTGGAGATAAAGCTCTATGGACCACTGAGTGAACTAAAAAGACAGTTTAAATTGATACAAGAGTCAACATTACAGTTTAGACATAACAAAAAAAAATCGAACGAAGACGAAGAAGGACGAAGAAGAAGAAGACTTAAGTCCTTCTCAGATTTCCTGTGAGCCAGGAGATCTAGGTAACAGTGGCTGACCATACCAAAAAGAATGAAATAATGCACTGAAATGCAGAGGGAGACAGCAACAATAAAATAGAGCTGGAAAACATCCTGAACCAAGGACAAGTAATGTGTTGCTTGCAAGAAACTCACCTCAATGAAACATAGGTTTCAAATCAGAGGCTACCAGTGTTACTGATTTGACCCAAAGGACAGGTGAAAAGGGGGGATACCAAACTAGTAAAAATATCATCATTGCACCCTAAACTTAAGTTTACATAGAAGATGCTGAGTATCAGACACTTAAATTAAACAGACAATACAATTTACATCTGATCAATTACTACTGTCCAAGTTGACCGCCCCAGGCACTGGACACACTAAATTAAAAAAAAAGAAAAAATTAAACACTACAGTTAAATCATATAAGAGACAATATTGCAGTTATAGACTAATTTCAAGTGAACTAGTTAGTTAGTCGAGGTTCCAACTTCACAGCAACCGGTCATATCAAGTTATAGATAAATATCACGCGAACGAGTTAATAAAGAAAAAACATACCATATGCAAACGCAAAACACACTCTCTCTCGCTTCAGACAAGTTATAAATAAAAAGTTGATAAAGAAAAACACTATATGTACACCAAAAAAAAAACATTCTCTCTCTGAGACACATCATAACTTCTATGAGTAGTTACCACTGTAGTCCTGAATCATCTAATTCCTTTTCTTGCTGGGGCCATATCTAAAGACATAAAGTTCTTCAAAGCTGTAAATCACAAGAAACTTCATGAAACTCATCTTCCTTAACCACCATAACCGGTTCTGCTTTTCATTAAGAAAGCTCATCTTTACAAAAACTGTCTGATTCATCAAACTGCCTTTTCTGTCAGTTGTTTTGATATCTGAAACAAAGTGAGAACATCATCTGCCGATTATTTGGGATACAAACAACACACAAAAAGGGCTAGAGAAATTAGACATAATCAACAAAGCAGAAAGCTTGTGGTTGAACAAAACAACCCACCACACACGCAAAAGTAGTGAAGCATGGATGTTTAGTCCATTATGTAGCAGTCCTTCTCAAACGCATTTACATTCATGGCCCACCAAAGTTATCAATCACCTGTCCGTTCTGCCCATGTACCCTCATGCCCAAAGTATCTGCAATATCCTGTGTCCATCTTAGTGCTAGCTGAACCACTGCCTCCTCTTCCAGAAACATGCCTCCTACACTGATCTGCCCATGCCACTGTGCCTTTAATATGCCAAAGTATTTGAGTTGTCCAGACATGATATAGTTTTATGACCAGTTTTCTTCCACATTCCTGTCTTGTAGAATTCAGTATTTTTTAAAAAGAATTAAGTATGTGAGTAATTAAACTCTGCCGTGGAGCAAGCATGATAGGAATCTGGGATCTTCAGAAATGGTCCCCATTTCCTTGATTTTTTGACCCTTTATTTTCATGACACTCTAAGGGGCGTCATGACTCTGGGTGCTTTCTCCTGTCATATGCTCATAGCATTTCGAGATGTTAAATTTGTTTTCCAACTGTCCCACAACACCTGCATTGTGTCTGCTCCCAAGTCCTTGGAAGAACATTGTGCACGCCCAATGATTTGTGCAGTGCAAGGTTTCCTTCACAGCCACTCACTTTTAAAATGGCTTATTAAGTCTTCTTCTTGTCAACAATCTCTAAAAACTGTCTTGTAGTGTTTAAAAAATCTAGTAATATACATTTTATATAAGACTTCAGAGTATACAGAAACAGAGAAACCATGTATGATGCAGTAATCGAAAATCACTGCACTTGGCACTAGTTCATAGATGCTGAGTCTTTACCTGAAGAAATGTGATTGCTTATAATTTCCCTGTTAATATTGGGTCCAATCTTCACCTTCATTCATTATGCCTAGTTACATTAGTATGCTGGAAATGAGAGAAGACGAACGCTGGCTAATACTGAGGAAGAAATAACAATGGCTGTTTGACAATTACCTCTCTCATGCTCTTCCTGCCACTGCTTTTTGGCATCTGACAGAATTTGTTCAATCTTAGCCTGTCTGGTTAACCTTTGTTCTTCCAGACATGCCAGTCTGGCTTCTGATACCTGAAACATCAAAGCAGACACTGAGTAATATAATTATTTCACTTGAACTTCCATGTTTTTGTGAAAGCAATGTCTAAAGGCCATCTTGTGTCAGATGTCACATCTGCAATCTACTGTCAATTTTAATTTATATTCAGACCATGTGACTGTGGTGGCATAGTCGTTAGCATGATTGCTTGCCAAGACAGTAGTCTGGGTTCAATCCCAGGCAGGATTATTTTTTCTGGCCATATGGTCCTGAGGTTGACCTTGCCAAACACACCCACATTACATTAGCGAGTTACTGACCTATCTAAGTAAAATTTATGTTTTAATATCTCCGATAGTGCATTTCAAGAACCATGATCATTGATGTTTGATCATTGAACTGTTTATGACTTCTACTACTACTATGCACAACACTGATGTGAAGAAATTGGTCAGCTTCAATTACCTCTTTATATATGTTCACATTATACCACGAAATACCACAAATGTAACTCAAATTTGTGGAACAATTTTTAAACAAGTTAATTGGTACAACATTCTCGGAACAGTCAGGTGCCTTGTATTGATCAGAACAAGAATCACTATGGCAAAGATGGCCTCTAGTAGTGGCCAACAAAAGCTATCAATTGTAATGCTAAGTGCTACATGGAACCTATACTGTTATATGGATGTGAAACACACAAAACGCAGATAAGGTGAAAAACATTTAATGACGGTGGACATTTTCTGATGAAAATGCACAGAATACCATAGATGGACAGAAAAACCAATGAGCAAATCCTACAAGAAACCAAAAATCGTACACTGGGTTGAGAAATTAGGTGCAGACATTCAAGATATTTTGGGCACTATATGAGGAGAAACAAACTGAAAACTTAGTGACCTACTGACAAGATTGATGAGAAAAGAACAAGGAGAATGCAGACAGATATCTGGATGGCTTGACACATGGCCTGCTGATCGCATGAAATGGTGAACCATGACCACCCATTTCTATTGACATGAAACCTGATGATGATGCTTAAATTAAGAGTGTTATGAAGTCTAAGCCTGTGTATAAGACTAGATGGGTGCCTATGGGTGTGTCATTCAATTTTGCTTAGAATGACTCACCAAAAATAATAATTGAATTGGTAGGCTCTACTAGAACACTTTTACAAATAAAATGGACGTGCTGTGCAAGCCTTCATCAGTACACAAACAACAAACTCACACAGATACAACCACATGAAAAACACTACATTGGAAACACTAAATATATGTAAAAGTTACTCAAACTGTTTCCTTGTTAGACTTGACATGTGTGTGTTTGAATACTGTGTAATGGTTAAAACAATGCGACTAGTACAGAAATGTCTGTAATGGAGAGGAATAGAATATGGTCTACATTTGACCGGTGTCAGATCTGTCAGCACAATTGAATGTGTTATCTTGTCAGTGCATCCAGGTTTGTTAGAAAAGATAGATTTATACTCGTCAAGGAGAGTTAAAATGTCTTGTCGCTGCTGTTGTGTCAAAGTGTCAGAGATTTGTATGTCATTTATACTACCGTCGTCAGTCATAATCGGTACTGGGATTTCAGTATTGTCTACGTCTGTCTGATTTATCACAGATGCTACTGTTTGTAAATTGTCCTCAATGTCATTGTTGTCGTCGTCGAGATTAATTGTTGTCAATATGTCGTCAAATTGGTCGTCGTCGTCGTTATCACATATTGTCGGTAATGTCCATATGTCTTCGTCGTTTTTGTCGTCATAAGAGTGCGTCGTTAACGATGCTTCATTTGTCGAGGTGTCATTCAGTTGGGTAATTGTCGTTTTGTTTTTGTCATTAGTTCGTTGCGTCTGCTCACTCGTGTCAGTGTCCTGTCTAGCATAGTATGGTTTCAACATATTTACACGGAATATTTTCAACTTTCCATTCAAAGAAATTTCATAATCAACTTCCGAAATTCTTCTAATAATTTTAAAAGGTCCCTGCCAAGAGGTTGATAGCAAATCTCTCTTGTCAGGTAGCAGTAGTAAAATATCCTGACCTGGATTTAATACAATTGTCTTTGCACCTCTGTTGGCGTACTGCCTGTACCTAAAACCTTTCTCCTGTAGTGATGTTCTGGCCAGTATACAGGAACGTATGATTTTGTCTCTGGTGTCAGTGACTAAATCATAGGTAGAGATGGGTAGTTGGATATTTACAGGTTGTGATATGATATCTTTGTAAATAGTGAGAGGTCCTCTTGGGTTCGCTCCATACATCAATTCGAAGGGAGAGAACCCTGTGCTTGATTGTGGGACTTCTCTATATGCGAACAGCACCGTTGGGAGAAGTATATCCCAATCGGCTGGATTTTCAGCTGTCACTTTAGATAACATATGTTTCAGGTCCCCATTTAGTTTCTCGCAGATACCATTTGCGGCCGGTCGATAGGGACTGGTGAAACATTGCTTGATGCCTAGTAACTTAGTTACCGATTGAGTGGCATTCGATATGAACTGGGTTCCTCTATCAGAAATTATTTTCTCCGGGAAGCCAAAACGGGAGAAAATATTTAATAGTATGTCCGTCACATCCTTAGAGGAGACAGATTTTAATGGAAGCATTTCTGGCCATCTCGTACATACATCAATAAGAGTGAAAATATATCTATTCCCTTTACTTGAAATGTGATTCAACGGACCTACTAGGTCAACTGCCACGATTTGGAATGGCCTCGAGGCAGTTGTAGTTGATTGGACTTCTGCCGTAGGGTTTTTCCCCTTTTTCACCAGTTTCTGACATATATCACATGATCTACAAAAGGTTTTTATATCTTGGCAAAATTTTGGCCAATAAAACTGGGTCAGGACCCTAGCCCTAGTTTTCTCGTACCCCATATGACCTCCGAAAGGTGAGTCGTGGGCTAGCTTTAGTACTTTCTCTCTATGTGCTTGTGGTAACACTACTTGCTGTATCGTGGTCTGATTTGTTGTGTATACTCTAGTTAATACATTGTTCTGTAGCCTAAATGTCCACGATGCGTTCTTAGTTAATTTTGGTTTAAGTCCTACTAACTTAAAATATGGTGAAAGTGTAGGATCTGCTTTCTGTTCATCTCCAAAATTCGTGTTGGTAGTGTTTGGTGATACAATTTCTAGTGACTCCTGCAGTTGGTCGGTGTTGGTTTTATGGGTTGTCTGTCGTGTTATTGCATTCATGTGTTGTGTGTGTTGTTGCACATCTACAGGCTTGGTACTTGGTAGATCGGTAGCATCCTCAATTCGAGGTTTTAATTTGGTCGTATCACTTACAGATTCGACCGCCCCTGCATTGTACACCTCGGTGAATTCTTTCTGAATTACTTCATTGGTTGTCTCCCTTGGTCTTTTGGCAGATTGAGACAAGCATGAATGGTGTTTCTCTTCTTTATAACCTAATTTGATACCTTGCTCAATACATTTATCTAAAGTAGACATATTGTCTTTTACTTGTTGGTAATTTCAATGAAGTTAAATCCCTTAGACAAATGTTGGGGAGTAGAAAATTTAGTTATGTCCCTTACTTATTCTCTCTCTCTCTCATCATGTTCCTCTTGTACCTTGCGGTGTCGAGGTGAAGTATAAACTTCGTGAGAGTGCCCGGTTATGGGCTTCGTATATCGACATTCCCATGGATTCTGTTATTCCCTCAGTCCAACGTTTACGTGGTCGGCCTCTTCCTCTGTTTCCATCTGGTCTGTACATCATTGCTTGTTGTGGCATGCTGTTGACTGGTAGCCTACTTGCATGGCCAAACCATTTGACTTGCTGCTTTCTAATAGTCCGTTTATACTTCTTGGTTTTTCTACGAGCAATATGAAGATCCCCTGCCGGCTTGCTAGGCCAGTCGCAGGTTTAGGACACAAATCTGACCACAGGGAGTCCATCCCCTATGGCGAGCCATAGTAAGCCCTTACTTATTACATGTGCAAATACAAATGCAAGGTTATGTTGGTTATAGGTCATGCATATACATACAAAACAATGGAAAGAAAAAATGTTACATAGATGGATGGTGAGAAGTACCGCTTAGAGTTGCAATGGGCATGATATGAAACTTATCTTATATTCCCAGAACTTGCGGATGCTGTCTTGTACTCTCGCCACTGTTGGAACGGTTACATAGGTTGCACGCACCACTATTCGCGAAACAATCTGCTCGTAGAGTGAGAAAACATTAGTAACAGTCAAAAAATGTCACAGTCATGTCAAAATAATTTATAGTATTCACATCAATGAGAGACTCACTGCAGAGGGACTCATATTAATACTACTTTATCGCTAGATAGGTGCAAATATTTTAAACTTGTACAGTTATCAATTTGTTATACACAATCAAATCTTTTAAACTTGTACAGTTATCAATTTGTTATACAAAAATCAAATATTTTACTGTTTTACTTGGCAGTAAATAGCCGTGTAAATTTGAAGCTTATGCCAAAACCGGAGACTTGGCCCCCAAAAAGCCTGTCATCGTCTTGCTCATGTCTAGGGTATCTGAGCTCGGGTTCACACAGGCAACAATAACTCCGTTAAATATAATATCTAACATTTATTGTAGTTCACTATACAGTGCGTTGGCGCAGTGGGTTAACAAGCCCGCGCTGAGTTACATATCACAGAGATTTAACATCATCACACATAGTTATCACAAACATTCTAAGCAACTATCTAGCATATGTCTATGAACCCCAAATATACATGGGTTTAATCTATTAATCTATTGAGTCCCTCTAAGGCAGGCCCTGTTGCCTCTCTGATGGTCCGTCTGTCCTCTGACGGTCCACACGTGTCCCAATCCGACACGGGTGGTAACTCTGTCCGAGTTCCTCGTGGACCCCGCAATAGGCGGGCCACATCAGTGTCCACGGGACAGTGGACTCAATGACCAGTCCTTCGAGAAGGCTCTAGATTACTCTGGCCTTCGAGTGACTGACTTCTTTCCCTTGGGCGGGAGTTGTAGCCCTTTGACTCATGTCTATAAATGTGAGTCTGTGACAGACGACTACCACAGCCTGACATAGACATAACCTATAATGAGGCAAAGAGGTTGATAAAAAGCACTTATAGAACCAAATGGGAATCAGAGCATCCAGGCCACCAGAAGGATGATGCATATTACAAACTCGACCGAAGAGAACAAGTAGCAATCTTCAGACTCCGCACAGGACACAACAGGTTGAAAAACCACTTGTTCAACAAACTAAAGATAGGAGATACAGATGAATGTAATTGTGGAACTGGTAAAAGACAGCTAAACATTTGCTGCAAGAGTGCCCAATATATGCAGAACAGAGAAAGATATTTTGGCCCACACCTGCTTCATTCGAGGACAAGCTCTATGGAGATATCAACAAGCTCAAGTCGACTGCAGCTTACTTTAACTGTATTCAGGTTGACATTTAAATGTACATGAAGAAGTATTTAGACTGCCACACTTCATACCACAGACATGTCGGTTACACAAGCCTCCCAGAGGCATGAAATGGAATATTGCTTGGATAGCAAATCCATTACGTGGAAAGTCCAAATCGAAAGCTCACTGTGTGGGCTTCAAAAAAGGTGGAAAAAGTGTCCTAGTGGCACAAAATGGAATATTGCTTGGATAGCAAATCCATTACGTGGAAAGTCCGAATCGAAAGCTCACTGTGTGGATGTCATCTGCAAACTGCATTCTTCTGGCTTCTGGAAGAACAGCCTATGGTGAACGGAAGGCCCAATATACGGAAGTGAGGCTAAGCAGCCATGTGCAGGACGTGACGATTCCTTGGGTGAGCCCAGTACCAGAGCGGTGTGTGATGGCTCTGCAATTATGGAAGCCTCCTTGGATGGCAGGGAATGCCCATGGTCTGCCCCTGCCTTCCCTTGAGGGCCGACCAGGATGCCTTTGGCTGTTCTATATGGGCCAGCTGGGATGGGAGATAACACCACAAAAGTGAGAGTCTAACGTCCTAAGAAACCCCCGGGAAGGTTAACCCGGTCAACAAATGCCCGCAGAAGTCGGATGTGTCGGCCTAACGGCGCAAGAACGCAGCTCTGCTGTAAACAGGCACAACGCAATCACGTCCGGAAAAAAACTCCGGATGAACGAAGAAGAAGAAGAAAACAAAAATGTTATAGCAGCAAGAAGCTCTGTAAGCAGACTCCTGACAATTTCTTTGTTCAAGATCCCGATACTCAATATCTCCGCTTAGAATTGACATACAGGATTCACTGAGGTACCATTGGATTTCGTTTTTCAAGGTCTATGTACCTGTGGTGGATATTCCATTTAAAAAACATAACCAAAGTAATTAACATTAACATTTAAAAAGTTAGTCTTCAAAAATGATCAAGAATGATGTTGCCATCAAAATTCATTGTCTGAGTATGATGGAGTCCATGTAGAAAAATGTCTCCAACAGACACTACCCTTGATGAACAATAATGAGATATGCAAAAATAAAAGACAAATGCTGCATAAAAAAATACTCATCTAACAGTATTTTCTCATTTACAGTTAATTTTAACCCTTTACCGGGCAGACGCATGTCCGTTTTTTTATCCCTGAACAGGCAAGATTTTTTCAGATTCGGTACAATTTCAGGTTATGTTAGTAAAAACATCACAAATAAAGCGTTAGTCAACCAATTTTAGCTAAATAAACAACACAATGAAGAGAAGAGCATGCAGATATGTTACTCACATGAATGTTGCCGGTAATCCATACATAAACACAAATATTTACAAAATACAACATATTGTTTGTGATTGTCAGTCACGTATACGGCAATTTACAAACACATTTTCTGAATAATAATCACTTTCTTTAAAGTCTTGACTCACGACTGCTAATGCAAAGTAACGCTGATCACTGATACCTAGCTCCGATTAATAGTCAACTTCGTGCCTTTCAGTGTCACTTAAATTGAACCCAGCGAAATCTCGGCTATCACTTGAAGAATCGCCGAAATCCATTTTTAAAAACTAAGCATAAAAACCCCAAAAACTATTTTTAAAATCCATTCAAATTCATAGTACACACTTGCAAATGGCGGCCACATTGTCAAGCTATAGGCGAAAGCGAAAGTAGCCATCGGAAGTCTCAGAAAGCCTAGAGATCGCGTTTTTACAATGCATAATAGTCACGGGCACGTTCAGACGTTTCGCCCGTTTACGGGTAAGGACAGAATCAGACGTTTCACCCACTAAAGGGTTAAATTAAATTGTACTGCCAGTCCATGCGAGACTGACTCTAAACGGGTCATAGACGGATATGAAAACTGATTTCAAAAATATGTTCAGTCATGTTAAATGATAACAAATAGTAAAAGTATACAGATAAATTATTAATAAACTTGTATTCTTTTTAACTTTAGAAGTTCAAATTGCACGTTTTATGTGTAAATAGTACACAGTTAGTCTGATCAATATGCGTGGCGCTGACATTTTGGATTTCCAATCACAAAGATGAAACAACATCTCTGCAGAAATGTTTTTTTTTAAACCACAAGTTGAAGGCTGTCAGTGATGAAACTCTCCAAATATATGTAAAAATGGATGCATAATTCAAAAATCCATCTTAAAGTATGTTAGGATTTATTATAACAGCGCTAAAAAATAATTACTTACCGTATGCCAAATAATTGAATTTATTTCAAAGACGATAATATCAACCAATCCGTATGCACAGAATGTTAGACGGACCTATTTTACAAAAGCTAAGATGGTGTTTGCTATTGTCACATGATATGTGGATGAATTATCCTGTAAGAAACACGAACAGTCTTTTCATAGCCTTTCATTGAGGGCACAATGGATCCTTCTGTGCAGTTGCAAAATACTAGTTCTGGTTTCAATCAAATTGCATGGTAAAGTAAAATGCCTAGAATTAGATATGTTTGTTAGATATGTCTGAAGACATGAAGATCAGAATTAGGTATGTTTTTATGACATGAGGCATTAAGATAAGAATTAGATATGTTCGTATGACATGATGGCTTTAAGATATGAATTAGGTATGTTTGTATGATATAAGGACATTAAGAAAAGAATTAGGTATGTTTGTATGATATGATGGCATTAAGATAAGAATTAGGTATGTTTGTATGACATGAAGACATTAAGATAAGAATTAGGTATGTTTGTATGATATGCAGATATGAAGATCAGAATTAGGTATGTTTGTATGACATGAAGACATTCAGATCAGAATTACGTATGTTTGTATGACATGAAGATCAAAATTAGGTATGTTTGTATGATATGAAGACATGAAGATCAAAATTAGGTATGTTTGTATGATATGAAGACATGAAGATCAAAATTAGGTATGTTTGTATGATATGAAGACATGAAGATCAGAATCAGGTATGTCTGTATGATATGAAGACATGAAGATCAAAATTAGGTATGTCTGTATGACATGAAGACATTCAGATCAGAATTAGGTATGTCTTTATGATATGACACAAGGTTGTGTCCTGTCCCCTCTCTTGTTCATAACATATATAGACCACATATGTAAAGAAACCAGCCAAACAGAGACCGCAAGAACAGCGCATGACGAGAACACAGAAGAAGAACCATATGCAAAATACATGATTAGAGAACTCCTGTTTGCGGACGACCAAGCACTAATAGCAAAATCAGAAGCTGAATTATAAGACCACATTAATAGTCCAAACGAAATGTGTAGGAACAAAACATGAAAATTAGCACAAGTAAAACGGAGGTAATGACTATAACTAAAGAAGAAAAAAACAATTCACCTAAATGAACATCCCTTAAAACAAGTAAAGAGTTTCAACTACGCAGGAAGTATATCATAATCAAATGGCAAATCAGAAGACGAGATTGAAAATAGATGCAATAAGGCAAACCAACTCATTGGACAAATGGCACCAATACTAAAGAACAAACATGTATCAATAACAACTAAGAAAGCACTTTACAACACAATCTTTCTACCAACTCTATGTTACCAATGCCAAACCTGGACAGTGACAGAAAAAGAGAAAAGATAAATCACAACAACAGAAATGAGATTCCTGAGAAGAATACTCAATGTATCAAGAAGAGATATGATCAGAAATGAAGAAATCAGAACTAAAGTGGGCTAGATTTTATTAGAAGGCAGCAAGTCAAATGGTTTGGCCATGCAAGTAGGTTACCAACTAACAGTATACCACAACAAGCAATGGTGTACAGACCAGAGGGAAACAGAGGAAGAGGCCGACCACGTAAACTATTGACGCAGGGAATAACAGAATCCATGGGAATATCGATACATGAAGCCCATAAGCGGGCACTCTCCCGCTGTTTATACTTCACCTCAACACCACAAGGTACAAGAGGAACATGATGAGATGAGATGAGATGTATGATATGAAGACGTGAAGATCAAAATTAGGTATATCTCTATGAAATGAAGACATGAACTTGAACTTGAAAAGGTACAAAACGAAGCCATGCGCATCATTTTGGGCTGCACGAGAGACACCAGCTGTGTAGCAATGAGATACCTCCTTGACTTCCCGACAATGGAACACAGGATCAAGATCTGGAGAGCTCGTGCATACTTAAAAATAAGTGCAGATGAGCAGCACCCTCTGCATGACGCTATATTCAGAGAAAAGGGTGACAGGCTAAAGAGGGGCAAATCATGGATGGGTCGGGCGGAAGATGTCGTCAGACAGGTCTGCAGTCTTACCAGTATCAACCCCGGCAAGGAATGGGTGCCGGTGCCTCCAGCTTTTAAGTGCACTTTCTCCTGCATTATCACACTCGACAGACGGTGCAGAGAGCCGAACCCTGCCGCTGTCAATGCAGAGGTTAACGCGCTCATCCATGAACACTCAGACAGCTCCGAAGTGCTCATCTATACAGATGGATCTGTTGTAAAGCAGCAGAGAAGTGCGTGGGCATTTACAGCCCTTTCAGCGGGCCGAACCGTTCAAGAATCCAGTGGTGCCCACTCTATGACCACGAGCAGCATGACGATGGAGGTGATGGCAGTTACACAGGCTTTCATATGGCTGGAGTCACAGCATTATACCAACGTGTGTGTACTAAGTGATTCAATGAGCATGATTCAGAAGGTCGAAGCTGGATTTGTACGTAGACAGTGGACTGAATCGCTGCGGAAGTCTGTTGTCCGTAAAGTCACCTTCATCTTCGTCCCGGGACATGCGGGAGTCGAGGGAAATGAACGAGCTGACCAACTGGCTGGCTCTGCACCCCCTGTAGATGGCCAGCCCATGGATCGTGCCGATGTTATTAACGTCCTTAAAGATATGGCGAGAACAGAGGACTTTGACGTCAATGATTCCACATCGCTGTCCAGGATGAATGACCTGGGAGTAAGAATCGGCACAGCCAGACGCGAGAGGTACATCGGGAAAACAAAGCGCCTCGTCAACCAACACAGAACTGGCACTATTAGCCACCGGACGCTGATGCATATGCTGGGGGGAGGATCTGAGCACCTATGGACATGTCCGGAGTGCAACGAAGATACCCCAACTGATAACTGATAACTGAAGACATGAATATCAGAATTAGGTATGTCTCTATGACATGAAGATCAGAATGAGGTATGTCTGTATGACAAGAAGATCAGAATGAGGTATGTCTGTATGACATGAAGATCAGAATTAGGTATGTCTGTATGGCATGAAGATCAGAATGAGGTATGTCTGTATGACATGAAGATCAGAATTAAGTATGTCTGTATGACATGAAGATCAGAATGAGGTATGTCTGTATGACATGAAGATCAGAATTAGGTATGTCTGTATGACATGAAGATCAGAATGAGGTATATCTGTTTGACATGAAGATCAGAATTAGGTATGTCTGTATGACATGAAGACATGAAGATCAGAATTAAGTATGTCTGTATGACATGAAGATCAGAATGAGGTATGTCTGTATGACATGAAGATCAGAATTAGGTATGTCTGTATGACATGAAGACATGGAGATCAGAATTAGGTATTTCTGTATGACATGAAGATCAGAATGAGGTATGTCTGTATGACATGAAGATCAGAATGAGGTATATATGTATGACATGAAGATCAGAATTAGGTATGTCTGTATAACATGAAGATCAGAATTAGGTATGTCTGTATAACATGAAGATCAGAATTAGGTATGTCTGTATGACATGAAGATCAGAATTAGGTATGTCTGTATGTCATGAAGACATGAAGATCAGAATTAGGTATGTCTGTATGACATGATTATCAGAATTAGGTATGTCTGTATGACATGAAGATCAGAATTAGGTATGTCTGTATGACATGAAGATCAGAATTAGGTATGTCTGTATGACATGAAGACATGGAGATCAGAATTAGGTATGTCTGTATGACATGAAGATCAGAATGAGGTATATCTGTTTGACATGAAGATCGAAATTAGGTATGTCTGTATGACATGAAGATCAGAATTAGGTATGTCTGTATGACATGAAGATCAGAATTAGGTATGTCTGTATGACATGAAGATCAGAATGAGGTATGTCTGTATGACATGAAGATCAGAATTAGGTATGTCTGTATGACATTAAGATCAGAATTAGGTATATCTGTATGACATGAAGATCAGAATTAGGTATGTCTGTATGACATGAAGATCAGAATGAGGTATGTCTGTATGACATGAAGATCAGAATTAGGTATGTCTGTATGACATGAAGATCAGAATGAGGTATGTCTGTATGACATGAAGATCAGAATTAGGTATGTCTGTATGACATGAAGATCAGAATTAGGTATGTCTGTATGACATGAAGATCAGAATTAGGTATGTCTGTATGACATGAAGATCAGAATTAGGTATGTCTGTATGACATGAAGATCAGAATTAGGTATGTCTGTATGACATGAAGACATGGAGATCAGAATTAGGTATGTCTGTATGACATGAAGACATGGAGATCAGAATTAGGTATGTCTGTATGACTTGAAGATCAGAATGAGGTATATCTGTTTGACATGAAGATCGGAATTAGGTATGTCTGTATGACATGAAGATCAGAATTAGGTATGTCTGTATGACATGAAGATCAGAATTAGGTATGTCTGTATGACATGAAGACATGAAGATCAGAATTAGGTATGTCTGTATGACATGAAGACATGAAGATCAGAATGAGGTATATCTGTATGACATGAAGATTAGAATGAGGTATGTCTGTATGACATGAAGATCAGAATTAGGTATATCTCTATGACATGAAGACATGAAGATCAGAATTAGGTATGTCTGTATGACATGAAGACATGAAGATTAGAATTAGGTATGTCTGTATGACATGAAGATCAGAAAGAGGTATGTATGTATGACATGAAGACATGAATATCGGAATGAGGTATGTCTGTATGACATGAATACATAAAGATCAGAATTAGGTATGTCTGTATGACATGAAGATCAAAATTAGGTATGTCTGTATGACATGAAGACAAAGATCATAATGAGGTATGTCTGTATACGATGCTGAACATGAACAGATAGGATGCAGGCAGTGTCCCTGTCTGAGAGATAGAATAGTGCAAACTCACGGTGTCCCCATTCCCTTGTAAGTACAAACACTCAAACATGGCAACTTTATGACCTCTTGAATATGTCGTCATGACGTCCACTCAAGTGGTGACACTTACTCTCAGTAGCTCAGACTCCTTATCATGCAATGCTTGCTCCAGGTTGAGTATCCTCTCCTCTGTAGATCCATGTCTTTCTTCTGCCTGTGTATATGAAATCACATGATCAGTTAACTTCTGCCTGTGTATATGAAATCACATGATCAGTTAACTTCTGCCTGTGTATATTGTGTATATAAAATCACATATCAGTTAACTTCTGCTTGTGTATATGAAATCATATGAGCTGTTAACTTCTGCCTGTGTATATGAAATCACATATCAGTTAACCTCTGCTTGTGTATATGAAATCACATGATCAGTTAACTTCTGCCTGTGTATATGAAATCACATGATCATTTAACTTCTGCCTGTGTATAGGAAATCACATGATCAGTTAACTTCTGCCTGTGTATAGGAAATCACATGATCAATTAACTTCTGCCTGTTTATATGAAATCACATGATCAGTTAACTTCTGCCTGTGTATATGAAATCACATGATCAGTTAACTTCTGCCTGTGTATATGAAATCACATGATCAGTTAACTTCTGCCTGTGTATATTGTGTATATGAAATCACATGATCAGTTAACTTCTGCCTGTATATATGAAATCACATGATCAGTTAACTTCTGACTGTGTATATAAAATCACATGACCACAGTTACCTTGTCTGTATATATGAAATCACTTGATCAGTTAACTTCTGCCTGTGTATATTGTGTATATGAAATCACATGATCAGTTAACTTCTGCCTGTGTATATGAAATCACATGATCAGTTAACTTCTGCCTGTGTATATGAAATCACATGATCAGTTAACTTCTGCCTGTGTATATTGTGTATATGAAATCACATGATCAGTTAACTTCTGCCTGTGTATATGAAATCACATGATCAGTTAACTTCTGCCTGTATATATGAAATCACATGATCAGTTAACTTCTGTTGGTATATATAAAATCACATGATCACAGTTAACTTCTGCCTGTGTATATGAAATCACATGATCAGTTAAATTCTGTTGGTATATATGAAATCACATGATCACAGTTAACTTCTGTTGGTATATATGAAATCACATGATCACAGTTAACTTGTCTGTATATATGAAATCACATGATCACAGTTAACTTGTCTGTATATATGAAATCACATGATCACAGTTAACTTCTGTCGGTATATATGAAATCACATGATCACAGTTAACTTCTGTTGGTATATATGAAATCACATGATCACAGTTAACTTCTGTTGGTATATATGAAATCACATGATCACAGTTAACTTGTCTGTATATAGGAAATCACATGATCACAGTTAACTTCTATTGGTATATATGAAATCACATGATCACAGTTAACTTGTCTGTATATATGAAATCACATGATCACAGTTAACTTGTCTGTATATATGAAATAACATGATCACAGTTAACTTGTCTGTATATATGAAATCACATGATCACAATTAACTTCTGCCTGTGTATATGAAATCACATGACCACAGTTAACTTCTGTTGGTATATATGAAATCACATGATCACAGTTAACTTCTGTTGGTATATATGAAATCACATGATCACAGTTAACTTGTCTGTATATATGAAATCACATGATCACAGTTAACTTATCTGTATATATGAAATCACATGATCACAGTTAACTTGTCTGTATATATGAAATCACATGATCACAGTTAACTTGTCTGTATATATGAAATCACATGATCACAATGAACTTCTATGCACGCGTATATTTTTTGTGTTCACTCACTTTGAACTCATGCGTAGTCCATACATGTGCTACTACTTTAAATAGCACCAGACTGATTTTTGTATGTGGATTAGATTTCCCTATTACCAGTGCCTCATGCCATCAGACAAATCCACTCTCATAGGTACTTGTAATTTACATCCTCAAGTCAAGGATGAGAAGTCAACATTTTAATCCAACTGACTAGTGTTGGAGTTGAACCCGCTACCTTAGCATCAGCACACCAGATGTTTAAGAATGAGTGATCTCATCCATTTGGCCAAGCTGACCTCCACTTCTATGTATATGTAGTCACATGATCTTAGTTAGTGCTTGTGGACATTTTAATCACTTGACCATAAATACATATGTGAATATAAAAATCACATAATGATTGTCATGTTCTGTCTGTCTATATGCAATTACGCTGAACAACCACATGTTGGACTGCAGATTAAGCATACACAGTCTCACCTGGCTGAGTGCCTCCAGTCGGTGCTGCAGTTCGGCTTCTATAGAAGGCATGGCTTCCACTTTTTTCAGTGACTGTGCCAGTTTCTGTTCCAAGTGCTCCACCTTGTCCTGGAGGCTCCGCAACTTTTCCTCTGCCTGAAAGCAAACATCACAGCCCATGTGTCATTCTGTAGCCCAGGTTCACTTACACTGTTGATCCAAGATCCTGATGTGTGTTACTGTTTGGGTAGGGGGTTGATGTGTGCATGTGTTTTGAGTCATTGTTTGAGTGTGTACAGCTCGTGACTCCAGAGACTGCGCTAATGTTACAAGTATGACGTGTGTGACTGTTTGGGTAGAGGTTCACGTATGGATGTGTTTACAGTCACTGTTTCAGAGTGTACAACTCACCACCCCGTGGCTGGGTTAATGGTACATGAATGACTTGTGTGACTGTTTGGGTAGGGGCTGATGTTGGCTTGAGCTTGGAGCCATTGTTTGAGAGTGTACAACTCACCACCCCAGAGCTGGGTTGACTGTACATGAATGGCTTGCATGAATGCATAAATCCAGCAAATTCATTACGTGGAAAGTCTGAATTGAAAGCTCACTATGTGAGCGTCATCAAAGGTGGATATAGTGTCCTAGTGGCACGAAATGGAATATTGCTTGGATAGAAAATCCATTACATGGAAAGTCTGAATCGAAAGCTCACTGTGTGGATGTCATCTGCAGACTGCATTCTTCTGGTTTTTGGAGGAACAGCCTGTGGTGAACGGAAAGCAGAATATACGGAAGTGAGGCTAAGCAGCCATGTGCAGGACGTGACGATTCCTTGGGTGAGCCCAGTACCAGAGCGCTATGTGTCGGTTCTGCAATTATGGAAGCCTCCTTGGATGGTGGGGAATGCCCATAGTTTGCCTCTGCCTTCCCTTGAGGGCTGACCGTTATGTCTTCAGCTGTTCTAAATGGGCCAGCTGGGATGGGGGAATAACACCACAACAGTGAGAGTCAAACACCCTACGAAGGTTAACCAGGTCAACAAATTCCCGCAGAAGTCGGATGTGTCGGCCTAACGGCGCAAGAATGCAGCTCTGCGGTAATCAGGCACAGTGCAATCACGCTTCGGAAAACAAAAAATCCGGATGAACACAGAAGAAGAAGAAGAAGAAGAAGAAGAAGAAGAAGAAGAAGAAGAAGAAGAAGAAGAAGAAGAAGAAGAAGAAGAAGAAGAAGAAGAAGAAGAAGAAGAAGAAGAATGCATAAATCTCGTGAATGAGTGAATTGTGGAAACAAAGGGTAAAATAGTCAAGTAATTCAGTACAAGACTTATTCTGACATGGCATTCAGTGAGGACTTTTCAAGTTTGCCACACAAGGAATGTGGCAAGTCCGAATGCCCAAGTGAAGACAGACGGTTGCCCCCCCCCCCCCCCCCCCCCCCCCAACCATTACATGGAATGTCCGAATCGTTAAGCTCGCTGTGTGAATGTCATCTGCAGACTGATCTCTCCTGGCTTCCGGAGAAACAGCCTGTGGTGGACGAGAGGTCCAATATATGGAAGTGAGACTAAGCAGCCATGTGCAGGATGTGATGATTCCTTGGGTGAGCCCAGTACCAGAGCGCTATGTGTCAGCGCTACAAAACTGAAAGCCTCCTTGTATGGCGGAGAATGCCCAAGGTCTGCCCCTGCCTTCTCTTGAGGGCTGAACGGCATGCCTTCGGCTGATCTTAATGGACCAGCTAGGATGGGGATGACATCACATTAGTGAGAGCTGACAGTCTTACGAAACACTCGGGATGGTTAACCCAGTTAACAAATGCCCGCAGAAGTCGGATGCGTCGGTCACAAGGTGCAAATATTGCAGCTCTGCTGTAAACAGGCACAACGCAATTATGTCCAAATAATATTCCGGATGAATGCAGAAGTAGAAGATGAACGCCAGTCATATATTAAGGACCAGTTACTAGAATGCCAGAGTAAACATTTGCTGTATAATTTGTTTACCAAGATTTGTTTGTATAGCTTGTACTAAAGAATGTTAAGGCAAAATAAATGTGTAGATTGATAAATGGTGTTATTCATTCACTTCATTCTGTGTTACAATAGACACCTTACTTCACATTATGTTAAAACAGGTAACTCACTACATGTTGTACTGTAACAGGTAACTCACTACATGTTGTGTTATAACAGATAACTCACTACATGTTGTGTTATATGAGATACCTCACTACATGTTGTGTTATAACAGATAACTTAGAACCTAGCAAGGAGTGGGTACAAGTGCCAACAGATTTCTGTACGTCCTTTTCAGTTTGCATCCAACTAGACAGAAAATCTTCTTCTTCTTCAGCATTCCGAGCCATTGAGGTTCTTTGCTGCAAATACAATCTGTCTCCATTCGTCTCTCTGGTGGACCTTCTCTTGCCAGTCGTTGATTCCAAGTGCTTGTAGGTCTGTATGTATATTATCTCTCCACCGCCTTCTTGGTCTACCTCGGCGTCTATGGTCATTTATTTCCTGAGTGTAAGCGAGTTTTGTTTCCCTATTATCTTCCATTCTTTCTATATGCCCCAGCCATTGTAGTCTATTAGCCTTCATGATACCAGTGATTAGCGGGGACTTAAACAAATCATAAATGTCTTTGTTACTTCTTCTTTTCCACTCTCCACTTTGTGTATCCCTAATGGGTCCAAAGATGCGTCTTAAAATTTTGTTCTCAAAGGTTTGTAACAAGACAGAAAATGCATACAAGAAAATCTGGTTGTGGTGGAGGCGGAAGTACAAGCGTTGATTTTCGAGAATTCGTTAGACGGTGATGCTGTCATTTACACAGATGGGTCGGTTGCCCGACATGTGAGAAGCTCATGGGCCTTTACGGCATGGGCCGGAGGGAGAATTGTGAAGGAGGACTCTGATGCTTTTGTTGAGACCACAAGTAGCCTGACTATGGAAGTCATGGCAGTAAGTAAAGCAATAACATGGCTCGAGACGTAGATATTCACTAGGGCATGTGTCCTTAGCGACTCAATGAGCATGCTCAAGAGGATAGAGATGGGGTGAATCCGAAGAGAGTGGTTGCTGTCTCTGGAGTGGTCTCGGCTGACAAAGATTAGTTTCATCTTCGTGCCAGGGCATGCGGGAGTACAAGGAAATGAGCGGGCTGACAAGCTCGCAGGTATGGCTAATGTGGAGGGCGGACGCGCCATGGACCAGGCTGACATTCTGAATGCTCTATGAGAAGACTTTTGCGAGAACCAAATGATGACTGCGAATCTACAATCATGGTCAGACTGCGAGAACAGCAAATTAAAAGAGGTGTAGCCAAACAAGAACACTACGCAGGAAGCCAAAGAAGATTGATAAACCAGCACAGAACTGGTGTGGTTAGCCGCTACACGCTGCGGGATTTGCTGAGGAGGGGATCTGAGCATTTATGGACTCTCTACATGTTGTGTTATAATAAGGTAGCTCACTACATGTTGTGTTGTAACAGGTAACTCACTACATGTTGTGTTATAATAGATATATATGCCAACTTGTTAGTCGTCCTCTCTTCATTATAAAGAAATGGTATTCAATTGTGATCGACTGACCATGTGGCAATGTGGCTCATTAACCTTAATGAAACGGTGAAATCAACTTATAACACGACTGAGGAACGAGAATGAAAGTACAATGCAGATGCTGGCGAAAAGTTAATATCCGTTTAATCTAAGATTTCTAAGACAGTCATATATCCCGTTAGAAGATAAATTAGTATCTCTTGACACAGAGAAGGGCCTAATTTCTACGCTCTACTAACCTGGATAATCGATCTTGCCTTTTCTTTACCAGCCCTCATTAACCCTCATTTCCCTGAGGTTTTTCCAGTTCATCCTCTCTGTCGTTTTCATCTGAATCTGTCGTCTAGCGTTTTTTCCCGTCTTTACAAATCCATGGCGCTCTCCAGATATGTCATAGGCTATTCATATCCTCGAATGATTCCACTGCCAGCCTTCTATCCCTTCGGAATCCGCCTTCTTCCTTCCCAAAGTTAGAAGCACAACCGATCTGTTCGGTGAAAGTCACAACCTCTGTTTATGTTGTCCTCTGACGTATTAGGTTTCTAAGTTTCCCTTGGTTTTTGTGATGATCTTTCAGCTTGTTGTTTCCTTATGGGAAAATCCCATTCCTCCTTTCTTTTTGGGCGTGCCGTCATATGGCAATCTCACTACATGTTGTGTTATAATAGTTATCTCACTAAATGTTGTGTTATAATAAGGTAACTCACTACATGTTGTGTTATAATAAGGTAACTAAATACATGTTGTGTTAAAACAGATAACTCACTACATGTTGTGTTATAATAGATATCTCACTGCATGTTATGTTATAATAAGGTAACTCACTACATGTTGTGTTATAATAGATATCTCACTGCATGTTGTGTTATAATAAGGTAACTCACTACATGTTGTGTTATAACAGATAACTCACTACATGTTGTGTTATAATAAGGTAACTCACTACATGCTGTGTTATAATAAGATTATTCACTACATGTTATTATAACAGATAACTCACTACATGTTGTGTTATAACAGATAACTCACTACATGTTGTGTTATAACAGATAACTCACTACATGTTGTGTTATAATAAGGTAACTCACTACATGTTGTGTTATAATAAGGTAACTTACAACATGATGTGTTATAACAGAAAACTCAGTGCATGTTGTGTTATAATAGATAACTGATTACATGTTGTGTTATAACAGATACCTTACTACATGTTGTGTCATAACAGATAACTGACTACATGTTGTGTTATAACAGATATAACTCACAATATGTTGTGTTATAACAGTGTCAAAGAGCTGGATATATAGATATAAGTAGGACCAAGACGGAAGTAAGGAAAGGACAGAGACAAGACATAGATAAGGACCTTTACAAGAGAATACATAGAGAAAGACAGTATAAGGAGGTAGAACTCCAAACAGTTCTAGGACAGGACATAGGACACGCACGTGTCATAACTAGGACATAACGGGGATCCACTCCCAAGATAGGACAGGGGACGTTAACCACGGGGAACTACCCAAAAACAGACTGAACGGTAGTATGACTGTATGTTAACGAGTACTGGACTACTGGACTACGTGACAAGTGACGCAGCACGCAGCGCTGCTGACCGCACGAGGACCAGTAAGTTAGCGAAACCTGTAAACTCAGGCAGACCGGACTTGACAGTTAGAGCGACAAGACATGTGTGGTGTTACTCTAGCCACTGTGTAGTTTAGGAAGGACGCAGTTAGACATAGCGAGTGTGAATAATGCATTTGAGTATTTGAGTGCGATTAATGTATGCTCGAGAAGCGAGCAGTATATATCTGTGTGACAATATCGCCTGATAGTAATTGTGTAGAATAAATATTGATTCATTATCTACCATTTATACAATCGTGTTTGTGATCGTGAGGTATGAATGAAGTGGCCAGCATGCCTGTGTGAATTCAGGTTCTTGACAGGCGGCCAAGAGTGGTGTCAGAACGTGTGAAAGAATCCATAACCTACGACAGCAAGAGTGGTGTCAGAAGTTCTTAATGAACCTATGACCTACTGACAAGAGAGTGAGTGTTTTTCATCGGTACGATGCTAAGAGTGAGATTAGAATGTTTAGATGAACCTATGATCTATTGTGTGGTTGTTTGACAACAGCAAGAACGTGATTACAGTGTGATAGTAACAGAAGAAACGGATTGAAAGCGTAAGAGTGCTTACGAAAGAAAGATTACGTTTGGAAAATTGCAGACAATTGTGAAATATAGAATGAATATTAACATGTTTCATAGAGATGTTTCAGTTGATGCCTCATGCCAGTGAAGACTACATGACAAAGACGAGATGACAACTGACACAACAAGAGACAAAATTTAATACAGTAATTTCGCATTTCAGCATCCCGTCGGAGAGAACTACGAGACAGAAATATTGTTAATTACCATATCAACTTGCGTGTTTGTGTTTTCAGAATATTAATTGTTGCTGCTCTATATAACATAATGCAGAGTAGCATTCAGAACAGCATTAGAAACTGAGCTGAGAGAAGACAACAACACCCATTAGACCCGGAAAAGCTGAAAGTTGTCAGATAAGTACACATATAGTTTTGATTAGTGCACCGTAGAATAGCATCTTATATTTTTGAATGCTGTGAATAATTAGAAATATTATAGAAAAAGTATTTCTCATTTTTGGATGTGTGTATAAGCTAACTAGCAAAAATGTCGACATTGAAAGAATGCATAGAAGCGGGTAAAGACCTAGGTTTTAGTGGAGATAAATTAGAGAGATAGGAAGGCGGCAAGTGAAAGAGAGGAACGAGCACAGGAACGGCAGCACCAAAAAGACCTAGCAGAGCTGGCCAAAACCACCAAAATAAAAGAACTAGCTCTAAAAGAAAAACAACTTGAGATTGAGGCACAAACCCAGTTACAGATGAAAGAGCTGGAAATAAAATCTCAAGTACACATAGCAACAACTAAAATAAAGAGTAAAGAAGAAGAGAATAAGTTTAGCAAGTACAAAGGGATAGTCAAACCCTTCTGCCAAGGAGACTCAATTTCTGAATGGACAGAGAATGTGGAATTCCAGCTAAAATTCCACGAAGTTCCACAAGAACATTGGGCGATGATTTACATGAAGAACCTCTCTGGGGAGCACTTAAAAGTAATAGAATCTATCCCCCAAGATCTGAGAAATGATTATGATTACATCCATCAATGCATTATGCAACATTTTTTGCTAGATGCCCCAGGTTACCAAATTCAGTTTTCCAAATTAAAACCTAAACCTAACGAAACATTCATTGATTATATTTCTAACGTACAAAGTTTATACAGTAAGTGGCTGAACGCTGCAAAGGTAAATAAAAGCTTTGAAAAGCTCAAGGACTTGATGATAATGGACAAAATTATCTCGACTGTCCCAACTCCCTTTGCCAAATGTTTACAGCAAGCTGATGTAGAGTCGTTAGAACAGCTAGAGAAACGGGGGTCAGCATATTTTTCTTCATATAGGGACATATTCAAATCAACCATAGAAGAAACTGAGATAGTGGCTTTTGCAAAAAGGTAAACCTCAAAAACCATTTCAAATGAGAGAAAAACAAAAAACAAAGCCACCTCAATGTCCACATTGCCATTTTTTTCATGATCAGTTTGCCATGTGTGACAAAAACCCAGGGTACCCATCTCACCTGGAGATGATGGTAAAAAAGCAAGAAAACAAAAGAGACACATATAGACGAGCGGTCAAATGTTTTTTTTTGCAAATCTTTTGGCCACTATAGTTCCAGATGTGTTGGACGTCAGAGATTGAGAGCTGCTAATGCTGTGCTTGTTGATACATCATCTGAGAGTGAAAGTGAGCTTGAAAGTGAGAACGAAAGAATGTTACAATCCGGAGAGAATGTGGTAGCTGCAAGTGACGTACTTAACTTTGAAAGATGTGATATATGTCAGAAGTTCCATGAAGACGGAATGCTAGAATGCGGGCATACAGTGCCGTGATCAACTGAGAACGCAAATACAGCAATTGCCTCCGTAGGAAAATTAGAACTCTATTGCCACGAAGTGAATGCTGTACAGGCTATCGATGCGTCCAGGGGTTGACATAATATTAATAATAATATGAATACCTTTGAATTCTGAAGACCAACACAGGCACTGGAACGAAGACTTTCTTCTTGACAATCACTTTTAATCTGTCGACTCAATTACTCACATGTTGACCACATTCAATCGCTCTACAGAACTTGAGAACACACACTGTATTAACAAAAGCGGCATAACGAAATGTTAGCCATGCTTAAAGACATGCTGCGTCCGAACAGGACGGCAGCCCAAGTCTAACTCCCTTAGTGACGTTTTTCGTGACGCTTCCCTAGTTTCCCTGTGCACCCTATAATTGTACATTTCGGTGCACCTTTTAGGGAAGCTCCCTTCAGCCTTTCTCAGTCTGCTTTGTGTCAGTGACTGATATGTGGCATCTATGATGGAATGGTCAATGATAAATCTTGCCAACTCTTAATCGATAGCGGCAGTACTATGATCGGTCTAAGGAAGGAACTGGCCAATCCAGAAGACTACACAGGCCAGTTTGTAAGCTGTCAAACTTTTTCAGGGAATATAGAGAAGTACCCGTTAGCAACGGCTCGCATAAATACTCCGTTCTTATCTGGCACATTTACATGTGCTATCTTAGATGACCCATGTACTGATCTTATAATCGGTTGCTTGCCTCAGGTAAAGAAATGTTCCACTAATGACATAAAAGCATGGAAAGAAGTCCATGCCCATGAAGTGGGGAACGCCTTTAAACTTCAACCGAGCAGGAAGTTATGGCGCTATTACCCGATAAGAGTGATGTACTAGCAATGTCATGGCAAGGGCCATTCAAAATAAGTAAAAAAGTATCTGACGTTGAGTATGAAATATCACTGAACCACAAACTCAAGATATTCCATATCAACTCACTTAAACTATATTACTCAAGACAAGAACAGAAGACAGAAAACAAACACAGCTCAACCACAGCAATCTATCAAACAGAAGACAAACAAGACCATCTACCAGAAATTACTAAATTAAGGGACACAACCAGTGATAACAAAACAAGACTCCATAAAGGGTGTCATAACCCATTTGTTGCTCATGCAAACTGTTGCACTGTGGGATACAAAAATGATAAAAACCTAATGAGTACACCAGCAGAAAATTTCATCACCAATAAAATAACACCACAAAACAACATCAACATGAACAAACAGGACATACAACAGACAACACACACATTAACCGCAGGACAAAGCTCATATTTCCATCAAATAGATACTGTTAGCACGATGCGCAACACATGAACAGTAACACAGAACACACTGACAGTTGTCTCAAGGGACACAATCAAAATGGCATAGGCAAAGAAAGAAACACACGCGACAAAAATGGTTCCATCACGATTAGATTACTGATCTTGTGGAAGGTTATATGGACAACAGGGTATTTGTACAAACTACACCCTACACCAGACATGTGTCCATGGGATGTTATAGTAATATTGCTTGCATACATTGTAATAGGACATATTTCTCCACCATTGTTAGACATTTTCAAAAATGTGACGTCATCTTGCAACACAATATCTTTGTGTATTTTCTATAATGTGATAAACAAATTGGTTAAAATGAAGATCATAGGCCATACCATATCTAAAGGCCAATTGAAAACTTATGACAAAATTGTGACCAAAATTTTGAACCTCACTATGCCAACCAGCAAAAAGCAAGTGGGAAGTTTACTTGGCTTGGTAAACTATTACAATAAGTTTATTCCCAATGTGGCAGAAATCACCAGTGTTTTTTCTAATCTATTAAAGTCGAATGTCAAAATTGATGTACAAGATGCTATTTTAATGAGTGCAATGTCAAAACTTAAGCATCTATTTAGCAATGTCCCAATCCTTCGGTTACCTAATCCAGATTTACAATATTTTCTTAGAACGGACGCCAGTGCAGTATCCATAGCCGGCGTATTATGTCAGAAGTATGACGACATTCTCCACCCAGTAATGTATGTAAGTCGCAAGATCACACCAACTGAGACAAAGTATGATGTCTCTCAATTGGAGGCTTTAGCTATTGTATACTGTGTCCGTAAATTACATAGATTCTTGGCAGGGACACACTTTGTCATCGAAACTGACAACTCTCCGCTCACAGTCATGGAAACAGGAGTCCATAAGAACAATAGGATCTACAGATTGTCCCTGATACTCCAGAATTATTCATTTTCGGTCAGGCATATTAAAGGTAGAAGTAACACACTAGCTGACATGAAGTATCTGAAGGGCAACAACAAGACGACGCAACACCATCATCGTCATTGACACCAGCAGCAAAGTGTTGTCAGACAGATGTGTCACTGTGATTGAGACTGTGTACATATATGATTGATTATCAACGTCGATACCATTACATATATTCGACAAAGATAAATAGAACATTGTAAATAGACACTTCAGGAACATCGCGGTGAATATCGAACAATGTTAAAAAGAAACTGAGTGAGTGCGTGGCGTGACACTGTGAGCTGTGAGTTTCGTGTGAAATGCTTTTGAATCTGCCCAAGTTTTTTGGAACGTGACTGCATGTTCGGAGCGATGGCAGCTGGCTATGTCCCAGAGTTGACCGGTTTTTGCCTTATGCAGAAATGCGTGGCTGCTGGGCTTCTGGTTGACTGCCACTGCCATCGACGATGAACTGTATTCTCGTGGACTGTGTGGGTGAACATCTAGGAAACATCCAGATGGGAAAATGACTGCCGATTCCATCAGAGATAAACTGGATGTTTCGTGGGAGACTATTGTGTTGACATTCTGGCGGCGGCATTATACACAGTGTATCTGTGCGGGCTGTTGTTTATCGAGACTCCTGTCTTTTCCACTTTTCACATTGGGCAGTGGGGAGCGTTTTATGTGATATTCACTGGCACAGGAACGGAGCATAATGGGGACGACCCGTTGCTGTGAAGTTGGAACCGTGACTAACTAACTAAATATTCAAGGAAAGAAGACGCGACATCATCACCTTACCTGGAGCAACTTAGTTTAATACTAGTGTGAAATGTATGTATTTGTGATATATATAATAATATTTTTATTGAAGTTTCACATGATAATGTAGTTTTTTATGTGTAGTTTAGTTTAGAATAACATAACTTTTCTTTTCAGTAAAATAGCAACACCAATTTTCTTACTCCCAGTTAGATAACAGGGATAGTTATACGTAAACATCATTACATTAGGTTAATTACATCTTATAAATCTCGTAAGAGACCATCATTCCATCGTTAAATGTAAAATATTTAGGACAATTTAGTTTAGTTAAGACAGATTAGTTTAAAAGTATAACTTAGTTAGAAATCATTACCATCGGTAACTATAGTGATATTAAGGGAACCAACACATTTCACTTCATTTCATTTATTTACTTAGATTATCTTCCCTTAGTTAGTAAATCTCAGCACACCAAAGTAGAATGTAGCATTTAATTAGAGTAGTAGTATACTTAGGATTAGCATAAGCAATCCATTCAACTTGTAAATACGATAAATAAGATAGACAGTGCTAATATACAGCACTATTATTCGGCTCTACGAATGTTTAGAGTGAGCCAAAACTATGGTTTTCATTATTGGTTTTTTCTCCATTTTATTTCATGATATTATTTTATTGACATACATTTTTTCTAAACCTGTGATGAGTGAATGTAGAGAGAGAAAGACGAGCGCAAGGATAGAGTGAATGTATTAAATAATATGTGAGTGAACAATGGGGCATTTTTTTTGCCGCACCCAAGAGTTTTTATGATTTGTCTTCGTCTTATATGTGACACATGTGTTTGTGTAGTTTTATGTGTGTTGTTTCCATTATTACATTACAAGTATAGGAGTATTTTCCAGCATCTCAGCTCGGCTGAGCAGTCATAAATTAAGCAAACGCATTCATTCGTGATTGCGTAAACCAATCTGCGATGCTTGAAAACGTCATTCAGTAAATTATAGACATACATCTATGATTGTGATTTAAACATACACTAAGGGTTAAATAAACACGCAAACAACCAGATATACGTACAGATAAAGATACAGACAGCAATATAAAGGAAAGGGGGGAAACATCATGAACAGGAGACATAACAGACTTAGTAAACTTTGAGAACACAGTGAAAGATTTACCCACAAACGGAAGTTAGAGAGGTGAACATTAGCTAACACGCAACATGTAAGAGAGTTGGAGAAACATTACACGGGAGCCATGAATTTTATTCATGTTTTGTACCCATAACAGGGACAATTTGTTCGAGATGTCGGTAATCGACATTTTGAAAAGCAGGTCTTATTGACATTTAGGCTTTGGTTCGATTACAGCTTCCATATGTGTAATGAAGATGAGTGTGGACTCTGGCCAACAATACAGTTGTGCGACGCTGACCATAAGCCAGTGGATAAATACCACAGTGTGACATCAGACTTTCATAAGTCATTGATTATACCCAGGACATGATTAATTAACCTAGCCAGCACTTTGACAAAATTAGACACAACTATTTTTTTTAGATGTTACGACAGATTGCGTCACACCCAATAACTTGAATTTGGTGACGCAATACAGGGGGGGGGGGACGAGAGCGTGTCAAAGAGCTGGATATATAGATAGAAGTAGGACAAAGACAGAAGTAAGGAAAGGACAGAGACAAGACATAGATAAGGACCTTTACAAGAGAATAGATAGAGAGAGACAGTATAAGGAGATAGAACTCCAAACAGTCTAGGACAGGACATGGATAGGACACGCACGTGTCATAACTAGGACATGACGGGGATCAACTCCCAAGATAGGACAGTGGACGTTAGGCCACGGGGAACTACCCGTAAACAGACTGAACGGTAGTACAGCTGTAGGGTAACGAGTACTGGACTACTGACTACGTGACAAGTGACGCAGCACGCAGCGCTGCTGACCGCACGAGGACTAAGGACCAGTAACTGAACGAGACCTGTAAACTCAGGCAGACCGGACTTGACAGTTAGAGCGACAAGACATGTGTGGTGTTACTCTAGCCACTGTGTAGTTTAGGAAGGACGCAGTTAGACATAACGAGGGTGAATAATGTATTTGAGTATTTGAGTGCGATTAATGTATGCTCGAGAAGCAAGCAGTATATATCTGTGTGGCCATATCGCCTGATAGTAATTGTGTAGAATAAATATTGATTCATTATCTACCATTTATACAATCGTGTTTGTGATCATGAGGTATGAATGAAGTGGTCAGCATGCCTGTGTGAATTCAGGTTCTTGACAAACAGATACCTCACTACATGTTGTGTCATAACAGATAACTAACTACATGTTGTGTTATAACAGATAACTCACAATATGTTGTGTTATAACAGATACCTCACTACATGTTGTGTCATAACAGATAACTCACTACATGTTGTGTTATAACAGATACCTCACTACATGTTGTGTTATAACAGATAACTCACTACATGTTGTGTTATAACAGATAACTCACTACATGTTGTGTTATAACAGATACCTCACTACATGTTGTGTTATAACAGATACCTCACTACATGTTGTGTCATAACAGATAACTGACTACATGCTGTGTTATAACAGATAACTCACTACATGTTGTGTTATAACAGATAACTCACTAAATGTTGTGTTATAACAGATACCTCACTACATGTTGTGTTATAACAGATAACTCACTATATGTCGTGTTATAACAGATACCTCACTACATGTTGTGTTATAACAGATAACTCACTACATGTTGTGTTATAACAGATAACTCACTACATGTTGGGTTATAATAGATACCTCACTACATGTATTATAATAAGGTAACTCACTACATGTTGTGTTATGACAGATAACTCACTACATGTTGGGTTATAATAGATACCTCACTACATGTTGTGTTATAACAGATAACTCACTACATGTTGCGTTAAAACAGGTTACTGACTACATGTGGTGTTATAACAGATAACTCACTGCATGTTGTATTACAACAGATAACTCATTACATTCTGTGTTATAACAGGTTAATAATGAGACCTGTGGACATTTGACAGGGGCCCTGGGTTAATGACAAGACTCACTACATCTATGTCTACACAGAACATTCCAGACCTATACTACATCTATGTCCACACAGAACATTCCAGACCTATACTACATCTATGTCTACACAGAACATTCCAGACCTATACTACATCTATGTCTACACAGAACATTCCAGACCTATACTACATCTATGCCCACACAGAACATTCCAGATCTACACTACATCTATGCCTACACAGAACATTCCAGACCTACACTACATCTATGTCTACACAGAACATTCCAGACCTACACAACATCTATGTCTAGACAGAACATTCCAGACCTCCACTACATCTATGTCTACACAGAACATTCCAGACCTACACTACATCTATGTCTACACAGAACATTCCAGATCTACACTACATCTATGCCCACACCGAACATTCCATACCTACACTACATCTATGTCTACACAGAACATTCCAGATCTACACTACATCTATGCCCACACCGAACATTCCAGACCTACACTACATCTATGCCTATACAAAACATTCCAGACCTACACTACATCTACGCCTATACAAAACATTCCAGATCTACACTACATCTACATCTATACAAAACATTCCAGACCTACACTACATCTACACCTATACAAAACATTCCAGACCTACACTACATCTACACCTATACAAAACATTCCAGATCTACACTACATCTATGCCTATACAAAACATTCCAGACCTACACAACATCTATGCCCACACAGAACATTCCAGACCTACACTACATCTATGCCTATACAAAACATTCTAGACCTACACTACATCTACACCTATACAAAACATTCCAGATCTACACTACATCTATGCCTATACAAAACATTCCAGACCTACACTACATCTATGCCTACACAAAACATTCCAGACCTACACTACATCTATGCCTACACAAAACATTCTAGACCTACACTATATCTATACCTATACACAACATTCCAGACCTACACTACATTCATGTCTACACAGAACATTCCAGACCTACACTTCGCAAGCTGGCATCCTTGGACTGGACTTCAGCTTCCAACTTGTCGTTGAGGTCATGGACTGAAGTGGACTCTCGCTGGGCATTGAGATAGCGTTTCTCCAGTGTGGCTATTCTCTCCTCCTGGTCCTCTTTCTGAGCCTGAGACTGACACAAAGACCAAGCAATCATTGTCATGCCAGGGTCTGTGCAGTTGCTTGTTGGTGTCAGCACCTGCCTCATGTCTCACTACCGTGAGTGACTAACCTGTTTCATGTCTCACTGTAATGACTAAACTGTCTCAAGTCTTAATGTACTGACTTAACTGTATCATGTCTCACTGCAGTGACTAACTAAATTGTCTCATGTCTCACTGTAATGACTGGACTGTCATGTCTCACTGGTGTGACTAACTAAACTGTCTCATGTCTCACTGGTGTGACTAACTAAACTGTCTCATGTCTCACTGGTGTGACTAACTAAACTGTCTCATGTCTCACTGTAGTGCCTAAACTGTCTCATGTTTCACTGTAGTGACTGTCTAATGTCTCATTGTAGTGACTAAACTGTCTCATGTCTCACTGTAGTGACTAAACTGTCTCCATGTCTCACTGTAGTGACTAACCAAACTGTCTCACATCTCACTAAGTGACTCATGTCTGTCTTAGTGACTAACTTTCCTCATGCCTGACTCAGTGACTGAATATCATATACCTGAAATCTTATTATATGATCACTTAACTCTCACATCTCACTTCAGTTACAACTCACATCTCTCCTATCTTATTATGTGACCACTTCTCTCAAATCTCACTTTATTTACAACTCACATCTCTCATATCTTATTCTGTGATCACTTAAATCTTTCAAACCTCTATGTTTGTATCACTTACCTCTCTCAAATCTCAGTGTCAATATTAACTATCTCTCTCAAATCTCAGTGTCAATTTTAATTACTTCTTTCAAATCTCAGTGTTGATATGAATTACCTCTCTCAAATCTCAGTGTCGATATTAATTACCTCTCTCAAATCTCAGTGTCAATTTTAATTACTTCTTTCAAAACTCAGTGTTGAAATTAATTACCTCTCTCAAATCTCAGTGTCAATTTTAATTACTTCTTTCAAATCTCAGTGTCGATATTAATTACCTCTCTCAAATCTCAGTGTCAATATTAATTACCTCTCAAATTTTAATGTAGATATTAATTACCTCTCTCAAATCTCAGTGCTGATATTAATTACCTCTCTCAAATCTCAGTGTAGATATTAATTACCTATCTCAAATCTCAGTGTTGATATTAATTACTTCTCTCAAATCTCAGTGTAGATATTAATTACTTATCTCAAATCTCAGTGTTGATATTAATTACCTCTCTCAAATCTCAGTGAAGATATTAATTACCTATCTCAAATCTCAGTGTCAATATTAATTACTTCTCTCAAATCTCAGTGTCGATATTACTTACCTCTCTCAAATCTCATTATTGATGATACTTACTTCTCTAAAATCTCATTTTTGAAAATCACCTATCTAAAATATCATTATTAATGATACTTACCTCTCTTAAATCTCATTGTTGATCATACTTTTTTTTTGCATATCCTTTAAAGGACATTGCAGTCAACACCAGCACTTTTCAGCTGCTGTTGATATTGTGGCAATTTTACGTTCAGTAGTTTGCCATTGCTTTCTGAACGACCGGCTCACATAGCTCCGTAAGTAACCAGCGCGACACGATCCGCCGCTTAATCTCGCGTAGCTATGTTTCATATGTAAGTATACGGGATTACGAACAACGTCCTTAACCCCTTCACCAGGGAAACCAGCACTGATTATATTTATCTCTCTCAAATCTCATTGTTGATAATTACTTATCTCAAATCTCACTGTTGATGATTATCTATCTCAAATCACATTGTTGATTATACTTACCTCTTTCAAATTTCATTGTTGATAATTACCTATCTCAAATCTCATTCTTGATGATACTTATCTCTCAAATCTTATTGCTGATGATAATTACCTCTCTCAAATCTCAATGTTGACAATAATTACCTCTGGTAAAACTCACCTCTCTCAGATTTCACTGTTGATATCCCTCTCATGTCTCTCAAACCTGACTGTGGATACAACTCACCTCTCTCAGATCTCACTGTTGATATCCCTCTCATGTCTCTCAAACCTGACTGTGGATACAACTCACCTCTCTCAGATCTCACTGTTGATACACCCTCTCATGTCTCTCAAACCTGACTGTGGATACAACTCATCTCTCTCGGATCTCACTGTTGATATCCCTCTCATGTCTCTCAAACCTGACTGTGGATACAACTCACCTCTCTCAGATCTCACTGTTGATATCCCTCATGTCTCTCAAACCTGACTGTTGTTACAACACACCTCTCTCAGATCTCACTGTTGATATCCCTCATGTCTCTCAAACCTGACTGTTGTTACAACTCACCTCTCTCAGATCTCACTGTTGATATCCCTCATGTCTCTCAAACCTGACTGTTGGTACAACACACCTCTCTCAGATCTCACTGTTGATATCCCTCATGCCTCTCAAACCTGACTGTTGTTACAACTCACCTCCCTCAGATCTCACTGTTGATATCCCTCATGTCTCTCAAACCTGACTGTTGGTACAACACACCTCTCTCAGATCTCACTGTTGATATCCCTCTCATGTCTCTCAAACCTGACTGTTGGTACAACACACCTCTCTCAGAGCTCACTGTTGGTATCCCTCATATTTCTCAAACCTGAAAGTTGGTATGGTACAACTCACCTCTCTCAGATCTCACTGTTGATATCCTTCATGTCTCTCAAACTTGACTGTTGGTACAACTCACCACTCTGTGTTGATATCCCTCATGTCTCTCAAACCTGACTGTTGGTATTGTACAACTCACTTCTCTCAGATCTCACTGTTGATATCCCTCATATCTCTCAAACCTGACTGTTGGTATGGTACAACTCACCTCTCTCAGATCTCGCTGCAACTTAATGACCAACTCCTGTGCCTTGACCAGCTCCTTCTGCCCTGTAGTGTAGTTCTCCTCCAGTTCGGTCATCTTGTTGTTAAGTTCCAGCAACCGTGTCCTTGCTGAGGTCAGCTCAGAGTTCTGTTTCTCAACAGTGTCCTGCAGGTCCATGACTCTGCCAATATCAGAGTCTGGCTCAATGGATCCATTAGATAATCTCTGCAAACATTAAAATATGGATCCATTAGATAATCTCTGCAATTAAACATTAAAATATGGATCCATTAGATCATCTTGGCGAAGTGGTCAAGCCGTTTGACTTGGGCTCTGAAGGTTGTGGATTCGACTCCGGGCCGCGTCCTTCAGTTCACGAGTTAAAATTTTCAGAGACACCTGTTGATCGTCGCTAAAGCCTCAGAGTTCGTGCTTTGTGAGACCGAGCCATATGGGATAAAACCCGGTGCAATGAAGTCAACCCTGTCAACTTTTAAGCGACTTTTAAGCGATCTCTGCAAACATTGAAATATGATCCATTAGATAATCTCTGCAAACATTCAAACATGGACCCATTAGATCATCTCTGCAATTCAACATTCAAATATGGATCCATTAGAATATCTCTGCAAATATTCAAAAATGATCCATTAGATAATCTCTGCAATTCAACATTCAAATATTGATCCATTAGATCATATCTGCAGTTAAACATTAAACTATGGATCCATTAGATCATCTCTGCAAACATTAAAATATTTATCCATTAGATCATCTCTGCAAACATTAAAATATGGATCCATTAGATCATCTCTGCAAACATTAAAATATGGATCCATTAGATCATCTCTGCAAACATTAAAATATGGATCCATTAGATCATCTCTGCAAACATTCAAATATGGATCCATTAGATCATCTCTGCAAACATTAAAATATGGATCCATTAGATCATCTCTGCAAACATTCAAATATGGATCCATTAGATTATCTCTGCAAACATTCAAATATGGATCCATTAGATCATCTCTGCAAACATTAAAATATGGATCCATTAGATCATCTCTGCAAACATTCAAATATGGATCCATTAGATTATCTCTGCAAACAGTGTCCTGCAGGTCTAATGACCCTGCCAATATCAGAGTCTGGCTCAATGGAATCATTGAAAGGATGTGGCGTGTAGGACACACACAGAGATCATCTCTGCAAACATTCAAACATGGATCCATTAGATAATCTCTGCAATTAAACATTAAAATATGGATGCATTAGATCATCTCTGCAATTAAACATTAAAATATGGATCCATTAGATTATCTCTGCGAATATTCTAATATGATCCATTAGATAATCTCTGCAATTCAACATTCCAATATGGATCCATTAGACTATCTCTGCAAACATTCAAATATGATCTATTAGATCAGGGGGGTCAAACTCAATCGCTCAGCAGGCCAAAACTCAAATCACACGTAAGGATGCGGGCCAGACAGGATAAACATTCAATAAGCCGAAAATTAAACCTTTTTTAAACATTAATTTGATATCTGATAAGGTTGACGGTTTGTGTTACAATGCTCATTACATCTTCCATGTTGAGGACTTTACCACATAGCAATCCTTGGTGTATTGTGCAGTGATATGCTATCAATTCACCAGTACAGTTCTCGTGCATCTTTAACCGCATCCTTTCAACTAGTCCACATTTTTCGCCACACATCGCCGGTGCTCCATCTGTTGTCAGTCCAACGAGTTTGTCCCAATGCAGGTTCATGTTGGTTAACCTTTGACATACGTTGTCAAAAATGTCTTTTCCTGTCGTTGTCCCATGCATGGATTTCATGTCCAATATTTCTTCTGCAACATTCAAACTGGAGTCCACTCCACTGATGAAGATAGCAAGCTGTGCAGTGTTAGTCGTGTCTTTACTTTCATCGACAGCAAGGGAGAATGCAACAAAGTCTTTGCCTTTTTCGATCAGCTTTGTTTTCACATCAGTGGCCATCTCACAAACCCGATAAACAACCGTATTTCTGCTAAGGCTTACCTTTGCAAACATCTGCTTTTTGTCTGAACACAAGACGTCACACACTTTCATCATGCAGCGCTTCAGAAACTCTCCTTCTGTAAATGGTCGGCCTGATTTTGTGTCCTCCTTTGACACAATAAAACTTGCTTTGACTGCAGCATCAGTTTGTGATTTTGCTTTGGTGAAAAACATCTGCTGTGATGTTAGATGCCTCTTCAATTCTTCTACATTCTGTAGCTTCTGCTCTACATTCAGGCTGTTTAACTTGTCTTGATATTTAGTCTCGTAGTGCCGTCTAGATTAGATTGATTAGAGAAATTAGACGTAGACAGTCAAAATTTTTTGGACATGTTATGAGAAGAAATGGACTGGAGAACTTAGTGACAGCTGGCAAGATCGAAGGGAACAGACCAAGAGGAAGACCGAGAGGAAAATACCTGGATGGCTTGGCCACATGGCATGGACGAGACAGGAACACTGAGCTGATCCACGACTCTGGTGATCGAGTGAAATGGCGAATCATGACCGCCCACGCTTTCCGGCATGGCACATGATTGATTGATTGAGTGCCGTCTAGGATTATATTTTTTTTATCAGTCACATTATCTCCACAAATTAGACACACAGGTTTACCGTCAATATCAGTAAACATATATTCAGCCTCCCAGCGGCTTTGACAGGTTCTGTTTTCAGAATCAACTTTTCTGTTGGCCTTTGTAAAGGCTAGCTTTGATTTTATAAGTTTGTGAATCTACCGACAGACGCTTGATTGATATCAGGTTAGCCGTAGCAGGAAAAGGTGATGTAATATCCAGGCATTACACTACTTTCAATTTTTATGCGCCAATCCAAAACGAGCATCTGAACATTGCTAGGTAACTACAACGACGAACACTAACTCACTACACAACTTTTATTATCGCTTATTCTGATTGAAGCGAGAACGCTCTCAGGTAGCCTATCATTCAGAAGACTGCTAATTAGGGAATTTGATTTGCACTTTATACTGTGACCATAAAAAAAAAATTTTGCCTAAAATTATCTCTTGGGCCGAATATATTTGTACGTTGGTTGAGACCTCTTGGGCCTGATATGATTGTACGGCGAGGCAGATGTGGCCCGCGGGCCTTGAGTTTGACAAATGTGCATTAGATCGTCTCTGCAATTCAACATTCAAATATGGATCCATTAGATTATCTCTGCAATTAAACATTAAAATATGGATCCATTAGATCATCTCTGCAAACATTAAAATATGGATCCATTAGCTCATCTCTGCAAACATTCAAATACGGATGCATTAGATTATCTCTGCAAACATTCAAACATGGATCCATTAGATAATCTCTGCAATTAAATATTAAAATATGGATCCATTAGATCGTCATATCCCACTAACCTTTGGCAGACTAGTCATGGAAGACTCCCGTGAATCGACATCAGCCTGGCTTATGGAATCTGTGCGGTGAGACTTGATCTCCTCCACACTTCCACTAGAGTGACGGGATTTGGTGGCCTGCTCTCGGAATGTAAACAGCTGAGAGGACACACACAAACATCAACATATTCATGTTTGCTGAATTTGAAATGGTCAGGACAGGTAAAAGTAGCTATATAAGAGTGGCAGAGCTAAGACTCCATCTACCAGAAACAACAATTCACATGTAAACATGATATCCATCAGTAATAAACAATGCCAGTCTGTAAACTATCGAACTGAGATGCATTGAAAGTGAAGTTAGTAACTAACACAGAAAACATTCTCTGTGTGACCAAGTGACAGGTGGATCATTACAATGTACAAAATATAGATCAATAACCAGTTTACCTATGTGACTTTGCCAGATCTGTCAGAACTACCATCAGCAGTAGAATCAATATATCAGTAGTAGTATCAATATATCAGTATTAGTATCAATATATCAGTAGTAGTACCAATATATCAGAACTAGTACCAATATATCAGAAGTAGTACCAATATATCAATAGTAGTATCAATATATCAGTAGTAGTATCAATATATCAGTAGTAGTACCAATATATCAGAAGTAGTATCAATATATCAATAGTAGTATCAATATATCAGTAGTAGTATCAATACATCAGTAGTAGTATCAATATATCAATAGTAGTATCAATATATCAGTAGTAGTATCAATATATCAGTAGTAGTACCAATATATCAGAAGTAGTATCAATATATCAATAGTAGTATCAATATATCAGTAGTAGTATCAATATATCAGTAGTAGTATCAATATATCAGTAGTAGTATCAATATATCAGTAATAGTATCAATATATCAGTAATAGTATCAATATATCAGTAATAGTATCAATATATCAGTAGTAGTATCAGTATATCAGTAGTAGTATCAGTATATCAGTAATAGTATCAATATATCAGTAGTAGTATCAATATATCAATAATAGTATCAATATATCAGTTATAGTATCAATATATCAATAGTAGTATCAATATATCAGTAATAGTATCAATATATCAGTAGTTGTATCAATATATCAGCAGTCTTCTTCTTCTTCAGCGTTCCGAGCCATTGAGGTTCTTTGCTGCATATACAATCCTTCTCCATTCATCTCTCTGGTTGACCTTCTCTTGCCAGTCGTTGATTCCAAGTGCTTGTAGGTCTGTATATATATTATATATTCCATTCTTTCCATGCTGTCTATTCATTCGGAGCGCAGACTGCCTGTTGCAATTTTCTGTGGGATGTTCATGGGTTCTGATACATTACTACGCGTGGGTGTGTGCATGCATGTGTGCGTGCTTGCATGTGTGTGGCTGCTTGCACTGCTGCTAATGTGAGTGTGCTCCTGCCCATGTGAGTGTGCTCCTTGTAGGTCTGTATATATATTACCTCTCCACCGTCTTTTTGGTCTACCTCGTCAAATGTCATTTATTTCCTGAGTGTAAGCGAGTTTTGTTTCCCTATTATCTTCCATTCTTTCTATATGCCCCAGCCATTGTAATCTATTAGCCTTCATGATACCAGTGATTAGCGGGAACTTAAACAGATCATAAATAATATATCAGTAATGGTATCAATATATCAGTAGTAGTATCAATATATCAGTAGTAGTATCAATATATCAGTAGTAGTATCAATATATCAGTAGTAGTATCAGTATATCAGAAGTAGAATCAATATATCAATAGTAGTATCAATATATATATCAGTAGTAGTATCAATATATCAGTAGCAGAATCAATATATCAGTAGTAGTATCACTGCTCTCCATGGGACACAACATTTAAATATTACAGCAACAATCTCTCCATGGGACACAAGATTTAAACATTACAGCAACAACCTCACTATGGGACACAACATTTAAATATTACAGAAAAAACCCTCCAACAACCCCTCCATGAGCCACAACATTTAAATATTACAGCAACAGCCCCACCATGGGATACAACATTTAAATACTATGGCAACAATGTCTCCATAGGACACAACATTTAAATATTACAGCAAGCATCATGAAGTTTAACTGTACAACCCCTCCATGCGACACAACATCATTTTCATGATAATACATAATGTGTGCATTTGCTCACTCACTTCTTGATTGGCACTTGCAAGCTCCTCTTCCAATTGGGCAACTCGCTCTAAGGCAACACGAAGTCGTTCTCTAACCTAATGAAATGAACATTAGATAAAACAATGTTATGTTGAATGACACCACTGCCCATTAGATTCCCACCAATGTTTAGTACCCTGGTGCAGAAAAATCCCAACGTACGAAGGCACACTGTTCCTGTGAGAACTTGGTTATATCTCCTCTTCTGACCTCAAGGACAGCAACAGTGTGCTTGACCAGGCTTGTCTTATCATCTGTTTAGTCAGGCTGGCACCAGATTCCAACCTGTACCCACACTGACTACAGCACTGTTCCCATTTCTATTGGTGCTATATTTGTCAGAGTCCCACCTGTACCAGCACTTATTATAGCACTGTTCCCATTTCTACTGGTGCCGTATTTGCCAGAGTCCCATCTGTACCCACACTGACTACAGCACTGTTCCCATTTCTACTGGTGCCGTATTTGCCAGAATCCCACCTGTACACACACTGACTACATCATTGTTCTCATTTCTATTGGTGCTGTATTTGCCAGAGTCCCATCTGTATCCACACTGACTAAAGCACTGTACCCATTTTTACTGGTGCTATATTTGCCAGCGTCCCACCTGTACCCACACTGACTACACACTGTTCCCATTTCTACTGGTGCCGTATTTGCCAGAGTCCTATCTGTACCCATACTGACCACAGCACTGTTCCCATTTCTACTGGTGCCGTATTTGCCAGAGTCTCATCTGTACCCACACTGACTACAGCACTGTTCCCATTTCTACTGATGCCATATTTGCCAGGTGGTCCACACTATCATTACCTTTTACTCTGGAATGTCTGGGGGTATACGTCCATTGAAGTGATGTCAAAAGTGATTTCCGAATGCTGTCTATTCATTCGGAGCGCAGACTGCCTGTTGCAATTTTCTGTGGGATGTTCATGGGTTCTGATACATTAATACGCGTGGGTGTGTGCATGCATGTGTGCGTGCTTGCATGTGTGTGGCTGCTTGCACTGCTGCTAATGTGAGTGTGCTCCTGCCCATGTGAGTGTGCTCCTGCCCATGTGAGTGCACTGCTGCCCATGTGAGTGCTCTGCTGCCCATGTGAGTGCGCTCCTGCCCATGTGAGTGCGCTCCTGCCCATGTGAGTGCACTGCTGCCCATGTGAGTGCTCTGCTGCCCATGTGAGTGTGCTCCTGCCCATGTGAGTGCACTGCTGCCCCTGCGAGTGCACTGCTGCCCATGTGAGAGCATTGCTGCCCAGATGAGTGCATTGCTGCCAAGGTGAGTACACTGCTGCCCGTTGAGTGCTCTGCTGCCCATGTGAGTTCACTGCTGCCCATGTGAGTGCACTGCTGCCCATGTGAGTGCTCTGGAGGTACAATAACCTCCATGGTCAAGCTGAATATAGTTGTCTGGAACATGCCGCTATCTTCTTTCATGACTGTCAACCTCATTCTTTGTGATGTGTACGCCAACACTGACCTTGAACAGCAAACACTTCATGAACTCATCTGTGTAGATGCTTCTACTAGTTCATCTACCTCATGTTGACCACTGCAGGCATCTTCTTCTTCTTTCATCTTTTGAACATAAATATATTGTCTATTTACAGCAGAGCTGCGATATTTGTTTCTTTTGGCCAACACATCCAACTTCTTCTGGCTTTTGTTGTCCAGGTTAACCTCCCCGAATGTTGGACATACCATGCTCTCAGTGTTGTGGTGTCATCTTCATCCCTCCATCTACACGAGGTGCCCCAGCTGATCCGTGTAGAACAGCTGTACACATGCTGGTTGGCTTTCAAGGAAAGGCAGGGACAGACCATGGGCACTTTTCCCCCCATTCTGTGAAGATAGCTATATATTTCTCTTGATTTTCCTCCATCAAGAGCACGTCTGCTGCAGTTTGTAAGGCCTCTACCTCTACCGTATCGTGCTGGTTTTAACGTATTGGTATGGGAGCCGGTCGTTCAGAAAGCAATGGCAAACTGCTGAACGTAAAAACTTGCCAAGACATCAACAGCGACAGTAAAATGCTGGTGTTGACTGCAACATCCTGTAAAGGATATGCAACTTTTTTTTAAAAGCATCTGCTTTGAAGTTACTTGAGTTTTCCAGCTGCCACTGACTGTATTTTGATAATTTTGGAAGGGGGGGGGGGGGGGGGGTGTGAGATTATGAAGACAGATTTTTCATATGACAATTACAAACATTGTCACAGAAGAAAGGAGGAAGCAACTGGGAGTGATAGGAAGAGGCAGGGAGGGAAGAAAGACATACAATAGGACACCAAACGCCAGTGAACACTAGACAATGAAGAAATTACCCTCCCTCCATACCTTCTCATCCAGGGCCTTATGATGCTCAAAGAGAGACTTCAAGGCCTTCAGAACTTCCACCTCACTAGAGACACCAGCCGGGGATGAGGCTTGGCGCTTGACCACAGTCATTCTCAGTGACCGCTCGTGTCGAGAGACCAGGCACTCCAGGTGTTCCAGCAGCAGCTGGGGAATGCATCAATCAACATTACATGACACATGTCAATCATACTCTCTGTCATTTATGTGGAGATACTAGACTATCATGTATGTGGAGATACTAGACCATCATTTATGTGGAGACACTAGACCATCATTTATGTGGAGATACTAGACCATCATGTATGTGGAGACACTAGACCATCATTTATGTGGAGATACTAGACCATCATTTATGTGGAGATACTAGACCATCATTTATGTGGAGATACTAGACCATCATTTATGTGGAGATACAAGACCATCATTTATGTGGAGATACTAGACCATCATTTATGTGGAGATACTAGACCATCATGTATGTGGAGACACTAGACCATCATTTATGTGGAGACACTAGACCATCATTTATGTGGAGATACTAGACCATCATTTATGTGGAGATACTAGACCATCATTTATGTGGAGATACTAGACCATCATTTATGTGGAGATACAAGACCATCATTTATGTGGAGATACAAGACCATCATTTATGTGGAGATACAAGACCATCATTTATGTGGAGATACAAGACCATCATTTATGTGGAGATACAAGACCATCATTTATGTGGAGATACAAGACCATCATTTATGTGGAGATACTAGACCATCATTTATGTGGAGATACAAGACCATCATTTATGTGGAGATACTAGACCATCATGTATGTGGAGATACTAGACCATCATTTATGTGGAGATACTAGACCATCATTTATGTGGAGATACTAGACCATCATTTATGTGGAGATACTAGACCATCATTTATGTGGAGATACAAGACCATCATTTATGTGGAGATACAAGACCATCATTTATGTGGAGATACTAGACCATCATTTATGTGGAGATACAAGACCATCATTTATGTGGAGATACAAGACCATCATTTATGTGGAGATACAAGACCATCATTTATGTGGAGATACAAGACCATCATTTATGTGGAGATACAAGACCATCATTTATGTGGAGATACTAGACCATCATTTATGTGGAGATACAAGACCATCATTTATGTGGAGATACAAGACCATCATTTATGTGGAGATACAAGACCATCATTTATGTGGAGATACAAGACCATCATTTATGTGGAGATACTAGACCATCATTTATGTGGAGATACAAGACCATCATTTATGTGGAGATACTAGACCATCATTTATGTGGAGATACAAGACCATCATTTATGTGGAGATACTAGACCATCATTTATGTGGAGATACTAGACCATCATTTATGTGGAGATACAAGACCATCATTTATGTGGAGATACTAGACCATCATTTATGTGGAGATACAAGACCATCATTTATGTGGAGATACTAGACCATCATTTATGTGGAGATACTAGACCATCATTTATGTGGAGATACTAGACCATCATTTATGTGGAGATACAAGACCATCATTTATGTGGAGACACTAGACCATCATTTATGTGGAGACACTAGACCATCATTTATGTGGAGATACTAGACCATCATTTATGTGGAGATACAAGACCATCATTTATGTGGAGATACTAGACCATCATTTATGTGGAGATACTAGACCATCATTTATGTGGAGATACAAGACCATCATTTATGTGGAGATACTAGACCATCATTTATGTGGAGATACTAGACCATCATTTATGTGGAGATACTAGACCATCATTTATATGGAGATACAAGACCATCATTTATGTGGAGATACAAGACCATCATTTATGTGGAGACACTAGACCATCATTTATGTGGAGATACTAGACCATCATTTATGTGGAGATACTAGACCATCATTTATGTGGAGATACTAGACCATCATTTATGTGGAGATACTAGACCATCATTTATGTGGAGATACTAGACCATCATTTATGTGGAGATACAAGACCATCATTTATGTGGAGATACTAGACCATCATTTATGTGGAGATACAAGACATCATTTATGTGGAGATACTAGATCAAGGGTTGCTACAGCAGCTGAGGAGACAGCCCAGAAGAATGTACGAGCAGCAGACAAGTATGCACAGACAGAAATACTTGGTGGACAGGTAGATCACAATGCTAGGCAGATGTGTGTAAAGATATGCACATAGACAGGTATGTTAGACAGATTGACTTGTAAGCCATTATCTCTATAAAGAGATTCCCTGTCTACTGTCGCAAACCTGAGACTACAACCAACTATCTGTGGGGTGCTCCTCAGCTCCACCCACTATGGAAGGTAAATATGCTAGGTGGATACGTGTGCATGGAAGGTGAATATGCTAGGTGGATACATATACATGGAAGGTGAATATGCTAGGTGGATACATATACATGGAAGGTAAATATGCTAGGTGGATACATATACATGGAAGGTAAATATGCTAGGTGGATACATATACATGGAAGGTAAATATGCTAGGTGGATACATAAACATGGAAGGTAAATATGCTAGGTGGATACATATACATGGAAGGTAAATATGCTAGGTGGATACATATACATGGAAGGTAAATATGCTAGGTGGATACATATACATGGAAGGTAAATATGCTAGGTGGATACATATACATGGAAGGTAAATATGCTAGGTGGATACGTGTGGATGGAAGGTAAATATGCTAGGTGGATACATATACATGGAAGGTAAATATGCAAGGTGGATACGTGTGCATGGAAGGTAAATATGCTAGGTGGATACATATACATGGAAGGTAAATATGCTAGGTGGATACATATACATGGAAGGTAAATATGCTAGGTGGATACATATACATGGAAGGTAAATATGCTAGGTGGATACATATACATGGAAGGTAAATATGCTAGGTGGATACATATACATGGAAGGTAAATATGCTAGGTGGATACATATACATGGAAGGTAAATATGCTAGGTGGATACATATACATGGAAGGTAAATATGCTAGGTGGATACATATACATGGAAGGTAAATATGCTAGGTGGATACGTGTGGATGGAAGGTAAATATGCTAGGTGGATACATATACATGGAAGGTAAATATGCTAGGTGGATACGTGTGGATGGAAGGTAAATATGCTAGGTGGATACATATACATGGAAGGTGAATATGCTAGGTGGATACATATACATGGAAGGTAAATATGCTAGGTGGATACATATACATGGAAGTGTAAATATGCTAGGTGGACAGGAATGTTTGGTGCATAGGTATGCTAAGCAGAAAGAATGCAATGCATATACTGATGTTAGGTATGTATCATTTCTTGGTAGACTAACCTTGACACAGCTACAGCTGTCTAGAGCATGGTCTGAGAGAAATCAGGCAGACCCTAGCTCATGCAGGTTTGTATGCACTATAACAGACACAAACAGACACACCTACCCTAGTATTATTTCTCTCAGCCTTCAGCTCAGAAATCTCCTCTTCTCTTTCCAGCAACTGTTCTCTAACCATGTTCAGCTCCTTCGTCACAGTGGCTAGTTCCTGCACAAGCAATTAAACATGGTGTTTTATCTAGTTCCTGCACAAGCAATCAAACATAGTGATTTATCTAGTTACTGCACAAGCAATCAAACATGCTGATTTATTTAGTTCCTGCTCAAGCAATCGAACAATGGTGATTTATCTAGATACTGCACAAGCATGCGAACAATGGTATTTATCTAGTTCCTGCACAAGCAATCAAACATAGTGATTTATCTAGTTGCTGCACAAGCAATCAAACATGGTGATTTATCTAGCTGCTGTACAATCAATCAATCATGGTGATTTATTTAGTTCCTGCACAAGCAATCAGACATGGTGATTTATCAAGTTCATGCACAAGCAATCAGACATGGTGATTTATCAAGTTCATGCACAAGCAATCAAACACGGTGATTTATCTTGTTCCTGCACAAGCTATCAAACATGGTGATTTATCTAGTTCTTGTACAAGCAATCATACATTGTGAATTATCTAGTTGCTGCATAATCAGTCAAACATTGTGATTTATCTAGTTCCTGCACAAGCAATCCAATATGGTGATTTATCAAGTTCCTGCAAAGCAATAAAATATCGTGATTTATCTATTTGCTGCACAATCAAACATGGTGATTTATCTAGTTCCTGCACAAGTAATCAAACATGGTGATTTATCTAAGTCCTGCACAAGCAATCAAACATGGTGATTTATCTAGTTCCTGCACAAGCAATCAAACATGATGATTTATCTAGTTCCTGCACAAACATGGCAATTTATCTAGTTCCTGCACAAGCAATTGAATAATGATGATTTATCTAGTTCCTGCACAAACAATCAAACATGGTGATTTATCTAGTTCCTGCATAAACAATCAAATATGGTAATTTATCTAGTTCCTGCACAAGCAATCAAACATGGTGATTTATCCAGTTCCTGTACAAACAATCCAACAATGGTGGTTTATCTAGTTCCTGCACAATCAAACATGCTGATTTCTCTAGTTCCTGCACAAGCAATCAAATATGGTGATTTATCTAGTTCCTGCACAAGCAATCAAACATGGTGATTTATCTAGCTGCTGCACAAGCAACTGAACATGATGATTTGTAGTGTCCTCCTTCGACCATCTCGCGTCCAGCCGTCTAGTCTCTTGCTGCTCCCTCAGTGTCCTCCTTCAACCAACTTGTCCTGTCTCTTGCTGCTCCCTCAGTGTCCTCCTTCAACCAACTTGTCCTGTCTCTTGCTGCTCCCTCAGTGTCCTCCTTCAACCAACTTGTCCTGTCTCTTGCTGCTCCCTCAGTGTCCTCCTTCAACCAACTTGTCCTGTCTCTTGCTGCTCCCTCAGTGTCCTCCTTCAACCAACTTGTCCTGTCTCTTGCTGCTCCCTCAGTATCCTCCTCTTGTGACTGCAGCACCCACCCACTGCCTGAGACAGCTTCTTTGTTGGCAGACCAGAAATCTCACCTTCAGGCTCCACAACCACATCTACTGCATTCAATGATTACAATGAAGTCATTTTCAATTATAAACAGCAAACACAAAACCGAGAATAGTTGGTCAGGGCAGATCTCAATATACTCACTCCTACAGCATGAAGACTTACAACAGTTGTACCTTGTGTGTGCTGATATGTCTCTAACGTAATAGACACTGTCAATGAGAGAATACACAAAACATCACAATATCACCAACATGAAGACTTACAACAGAAAATGTCAGTGAGAGAATACACAAAACATCACAATATCACCAACATGAAGACTTACAACAGAAAATGTCAGTGAGAGAATACACAAAACATCACAATATCACCAACATGAAGACTTACAACAGAAAATGTCAGTGAGAGAATACACAAAACATCACAATATCACCAACATACAGACTTACAACAGTTGTACCTTGTGTGTGCTGATACGTCTCTAACATAACAGAAACTGTCAATGAGAGAATACACAAAACATCACAATATCACCAACATACAGACTTATAACAGGTGTACCTTGTGTGTGCAATGTCTCTAACATAACAGAAACTGTCAGTGAGAGAATACACAAAACATCACAATATCACCAACATACAGACTTATAACAGGTGTACCTTGTGTGTGCAATGTCTCTAACATAACAGAAACTGTCAGTGAGAGAATACACAAAACATCACAATATCACCAACATACAGACTTATAACAGGTGTACCTTGTGTGTGCAATGTCTCTAACATAACAGAAACTGTCAGTGAGAGAATACACAAAACATCACAATATCACCAACATACAGACTTATAACAGGTGTACCTTGTGTGTGCAATGTCTCTAACATAACAGAAACTGTCAGTGAGAGAATACACAAAACATCACAATATCACCAACATACAGACTTATAACAGGTGTACCTTGTGTGTGCAATGTCTCTAACATAACAGACACTGTCAATGAGAGAATACACAAAACATCACAATATCACCAACATACAGACTTATAACAGTTGTACCTTGTGTGTGCAATGTCTCTAACATAACAGACACTGTCAATGAGAGAATACACAAAACATCACAATATCACCAACATTACAGACTTATAACAGTTGTACCTTGTGTGTGCAATGTCTCTAACATAACAGACACTGTCAATGAGAGAATACACAAAACATCACAATATCACCAACATTACAGACTTATAACAGTTGTACCTTGTGTGTGCAATGTCTCTAACATAACAGACACTGTCAATGAGAGAATACACAAAACATCACAATATCACCAACATACAGACATGTGATCACCAGAAATGTTTAACTACCTGTGGTGTGGTCTGCTGGAGCTGTTTCTGCATCATTTCTCTGTCCTTGTTTGCCTCCTGTAGCTTGGCCTCTAGCATCTCCAGTGTTTCCTGTTTCTCCCGAAGACTTTCCATCAATTTATCCCGCTCATCCAACATGTTCACCATCAATTGCTCAAAGTTCGAGTCATCACCCGAGCCCTGTGACTCTCGATCATTGCAACCATCTTCAGAGATGGTTGGCATCACGTCGCACATCATTTTGTCCCCCTCTCAGATGTTCACCACTGACAAGAATCAATAGAATCCCCTGTCATTGATGTGATATTTCCAGCGTTTCTATTGTCAATGGCACATTCTCTCAGACAACAGGAATCAATAGAATCCCCCGTCACTGATGTGATGTTTCCAGCATTTCTTTTGTCAGTGGCACATTCTCTCAGTGAGACAGACAAGAACCAATAGAATCCCCTGTCATTGATGTGATGTTTCCAGCATTTCTGTTGTCAGTGGCACATTCTCTCAGTGAGACAGATGGCAAACTCACATCTCTGCAGTATGGCTCCTCCAATAAACATCGCTCACAGTTATGATATTTGGTTGATTCCTTCACGGGAACATGCTATTTCACAGCACTACAGATTATCCTCTCACAGATGTGTTATTTCATGGCACTACACAGACTGTCAGTTTATCCTTTCACAGATGTGTTATTTCATGGCACTACACAGACTGTCAGTTTATCCTCTCATAGATGTGTTATTTCACAGCACTACACAGACTGTCAGTTTTTCATCTCACAGACGTGCTATGTCATGGTGCCACTTAGATAGCCACTTCATTCCCTCTGAGACATTCAGCTGATTGCCTCACAGTAATTTTGTTTTCACCAGATGCCCTCCAGCAACTAGCAGGTATGAGCACGGTACATGAGTGTAACATTAGATTTCAGTCAGTGGAAAACTGTCTCAGACATGTCATTTTAATTCATAGTTTCTGGGAATTTATCACCTCCTTCTAACCAGCAGAAACAGACGGTTGGTTGCTACAAAGCATTTGCATCATACTACGTGAATAGTTTCAGCACAGCTGCTCCAAATGGAAGTGGGTGTTACATGTGTAGAAGAACACAACACAAGCAGCTCTACAACCCGGGTGCCGTTATGTTATGAATTCCTCCAGTCAGTCAGCAACAGTTTCACATCTCCCACCTTACAGCTGTACAACACAACACTACAACAGAAGTTGAAGGACTCAAGGAGCACGGTTGTGAATTCCTTCGGTCAGACAGCAACGGTTTCACATCTCCCACCTTACAGCTGTAAGGACACAATACAAGCAGCTCTACAACAAGGGGTGCACGGTTATTAAATTCCCCCGGTCAGCCAGCAACGGTTTCACATCTCCCTGGGACACCCAGTAACTTCACATCTCCCACCCTCACCACCAGTCAATCAGCAGCAGACGACTGTTGTCAGGCACCGGTCCCGGTCATCCGATCTCCCTGCCAGTTGACACTCTTGTGCAAAGATCGGGTTGCTGAGCACAATGATTGACTACATTCAAAACGTGGAAAAGTTATCCATATTTGCAGGAAACTGTGAGGAGACGATGAAAGCGACGATGTCAGAGAGAAGCATCCGATTCCCTGTCTCCAAGCTCAGCCAGGGAGGACATTTTTCTCTTGGGGCAAATCTGTGTCACACCCATAATCCTCTGCTTCATGTCGGCATAACTCTGCCCAACTCTTCCCTCACATCTTTCCTCCTGATCTCCCCTCTCCACAGAAAATGACATCCAATTCCTCTCTGCGACGCTTCAGGGCAACAAGACAAGCGAAACGCAGAAAATGACACCCACCTCCTCTCTGCTAGGTTCCACTGATTGTTTCTCTGACTTTTGCAAACCTAATTCTCGCAGGACTTCTCGTCCAGGTGCGCCCCAAACGGTGAAATTGCTTATGTTGACTGCAACGTCATGTAAAGGATATGAAAAAAAAATACTACTACTACTGGAACCTGGGCATCTTGACAGACGATAGTTTATTATATTGTGCTTTTAAAAAAATGCATAATAACTACAACCCATTGTGGTAGCGAATGCGACTGATCAGACCAATTCGAACGGTAAATGTTCGTCCACAATTGATGAATCACCGAAGAACGAAAAGTAGATTGTGAGTTTTACTAGAGCACGACTACAAGAAACAAAATGGACGTTGCGGCCAAAGCCTTCGTCAACACAGAACATACAAACAAAAATTGACTAACAAATACACGAAAGACACTACATGAAAATATTAATTTCACTTATCTGTGTTCTTGTTTGAGCGGCTATCCGTGGATGGAATCAAACAATGGATGCACGTGAACACATGGTCATTTCCATTATCACGCACCATCTGATGTCTCACACGCTGTGTCTGACCTATTTGCAATCATTTTACCTTTGTCTTTATTCAATTCCTGATCTTTTCCTTCTATGCAACGCGATCAGTGGTGACTTGCTCCCAAGGTGCAATATCAATGTCTGTGTTAATCTTTGCTTGATATCGAAATAGTAATTTTGGATATACAACAACTGAGACTCAAACCAGTGCAACATTTCAACTAATCGGTAGAGGAGCAGTGGGCGCTCTCACATCTGACAATTCGTGACGACATTATTATTCAATCTGTCGATAAAGGATGAGCAGTGTTAGTTTGCTTGCTCGATTCAAAAACACAAATTCCAAATTCGGCCTCGTTCAACCTGCTTCTTCAGCCTTTGTTAGAGTTGAGGTCAGGTGGTTTTTGTGGGGGTTTTTTACCCTGTGTTTGTCTGTGCGCTCTTACGAGTGAGTCCTGACTCGGACTGGTTATATTAGCGTTTTTTGTCTGTGACGTCAGCTGGGGGATTGGTTGGTCGCAAGTGTTCCTTTGAGTCCGTCTCCTCTGGTGGTTTCTATTGTCAGTGTTGGCTACTTGTGCGTTTCGCTAGGCCGGACTTATACGGACTTTTTAATTTGGTCTTTTTGCCTCCTTTTTTGTGTATTTTCTGTAGAAGCTTTTCGACGTTTTCATTTTCTTCCTTGCGCCGGTTTTCTCTTTCGGGTTTGAGTTTCTGCTGCCTTTCGATTTCTTCCTCCGTGGTCAGCCACGGGACGAGCTCTCCGTCATCAAAATAGTACCCATATTCGTGTTCTTCATCATAGTATATCACTTCAGGGCGTTCTTCAAGGTCTGATGGGACATTGGTTTCCCTTTGAATTTCTTGGGCTTCTTCTTTTCCTTTTCTTCCTTGCGCCTGTTGAATTCCTTGCACCTGAGTTTGTCTTTCCTTTTTATTTCTGCGAGTCCCTCCATGGTAAATATTGGCAGCAACGGGGCGTCCTCTATGCCGTCGTCATAGTACTCATCTCGGTTTTCTTCAGATGTCTGATGGAGTATTGGTTTCCCCTTGAGTTTCTCGGGCGTCGTGGTTGGGCTGCTGGCTTGTGGTTCCGGCTCGGTCTTTTGTTGTGTTTCAGCTTGCGGTTTCTCTGTGTTCTTTTCCGTGTCTTTTGCTGGTTTGTTTTGGGTTGGCTCCCTTACAGTTCTTAGCTTCTCTCTCTCTCTCTCTCTCTCTCTCTCTCTCTCTCTCTCTCTCTCTCTCTCTCTCTCTCTCTCTCTCTCTCTCTCTCTCTCTCTCTGCTTTGATGTCTCGTAGAATCTCTTCATTCTTATTTGTCGTCTCCACCATGTGCTCCACCTCCTGTTTGATGTTTTGCTGGATCTCCTTTTTTCAGCAAGCAGTTTTTCATTGCGGTTGGTTTGTGTCGGTTTTTGAAGTAGCTTGACTTGTTTCTTTAACTCGTCTATCTGGCTTTGCAGTTGATCTCTTTCAGCGTGTGATATACATGCGGCTATCTCGCACCTCCGCATTGCTTCCTTGTAAGGCGTCTTTGTGGTAATGGCGATCTTTAAGACGTCTCTGTGTCTTTGGAAGTAAGGACAACCCAAGTATCTTGCTCCAAGCTTACCCAGGCAGTTGGCGCACTTTCTCTTGTTGTTGTGTGCTCGGAAGTTCGAGTCCTGTTTGGCCAGCGGACACTCCTTAAAAGCGTGGTGATCGACGCAGTATCGGCAGATCTCAGTTTTACTGCGACATGTTTCTCTACTGTGGCGGGCTCTCTGGCATCTTGAGCATTGAGATATTCTTGGAATGAATCCTTCAGGCTATTGTATTATCTTGTTTATCGATGCATGGCGTGGTATCTCGCTGCCGTCAGTCGTCACCACTGCTAGTGTAGTAGGATCTTGGAGTATGTAAGAATCCGCTCCGCCTTTAAGATTCAGATGTGGAGATTCTCTTCTTGTAGCTGCTTCATGATGTGTTCGTCTGCCGGCTCCACTTGAATACTCTTGACAACCCATCTGATCGTCTGTGAGTCAGTGTTTCCGACTCTGGTGTCATTCTCCTTCTTCTTCTCAGCTGTCTTGGCTCTTATCTGTGGTGGGTTGTCGTTGATCTTCCTCGTGGAAGCTTCAGTAGTACCTGTAGGTTCAGGTTGTTTGCTGCAGCTCACATGTATGTTCTCTCCGCTCGTCCTCTTTACGGTTTTGGCGGCTCCCACGCTGCACATCTTGTGAGTCTGTTGTCTCGTGGTGTTGGTCTTGCAACGTGACCTTTTCTCTTCCCCCCCCCCCCCCTCCCCCGTATCAGGCTTCCTGAACTGTTCAGGTAACTTGTTCTTGGTGGCGCTCGCAGTTGCGAATGGTGAATGTCATGGCGATTGAGCAGTGTTACCTTTTTGTAGAAGGACCTTTATATGCGGGAATGAAACAAACGACATCGAGATATCAACCATGGATACAAGATGGTACCGAATGGGAAAGCCAGCCCACGTTGTACTCTATGGACAACAAGCATAACGTAAAGAGTTCAAATAATATCATTCGGGCATCTTTCCATTCTTCTCGTTGATCCCTACTGGCGCAAATGTGCTATCGTAAACGCAAAGACGTACTGGTTAGCAGCAGATTACATCAATTTTCTGAGTCCCTTTTAGGGGCATCTTGATGTGCCTTAGACCTCGGAGTAAGATCTGCTAGGCTGTGTTTTAATGTAACTTTTTATATCAGTGAGGGATTGTCATGAACGAGCTGCAATGTCATAATCTGCAAACGGTGTGGCGTGAAATACATCGCTGAAATAGGCTTATGCTTGGCCGACAGATTTAGACAACACTCCTTGAATGTTAACGGTGATGTCCATAAACCGATGCATACTCAATGCTGATATCCACGTCGCAGCTAATAAATATTGCACATCCCATGAAAGATATCACACGACTCTGGAAAACGATATCATTTTTCAGTTCGGGTATCATTCGCAGCACGTTATATAACATAGTTTCATCCAATCACCGATCCTCCACTAGTCTGTCATTCTCACTTCTCACTTGTGTGCATTATCCTCTATGTTTGCCCATCTAATTCGTATCTTCCTCTATAATGCGATTTTCTCACCTCTCAGTTTAGTCGACGGATCAACATCACGGCACACGGGTGTAACCCAAAGGTGCTCCATTCTACTCCTGACTCAATTCTGAGTCTGGAGAATTTCAGCTCAGTGCACGAACTCCGTAGCACCGGCGAGGATCCTGAAATACATTGGGTATGTTTTTAACTCGAAATATTGCCCGGGTACCGTCATTAGGCTACTCTTTTTCGATTTCCAACTGCCAAGGGATTTAATTTGTACGTACGCAACAATACACACGGGCGTCCGATCTCACTACCCAGAGACCAAGCGAAATTTTTTTACTAGAAGTCCATGAAAAAAAAATCCAGGCCTCACCGCTGCTTGAGCCCGGGAGCTCCAGCACTCGAGGCGGACACCACACCTCGAGACCATTCAGCCCCGAAACCATTCAGCCCCATTTTTGAATCAAGGGCCCGTCTGCCGTGTATCCACCGTAATGAGGTAGAGGGGCTTGCGCGTTCCAATGACTCTTGAAAGAGGGTTGTTACGAACAGATAAAGCTAGGAATACGACAGGGGTGTGTCTTGTCACTAGATCTCTTCTCCAGCCCCTGATGGGAGCATCTCATTTAATTCATATAAGTAGTCATATAAGTTCCCGTTCCCGACTGTCTGTCTGTCTGTCTGTCTGACCCGGCCCGGCTTCGCCCAGTCCCTGGCGGGGATCTGTCTGTCTGTCTAATCCCTTGTAGGACGTTGCAGTCAACACCAGCATTTTCAGCTGCTGTTGATGTTTTTTTAAGATGTTGCATTTCCCTTACAGGACGTTGCAGTCAACACCAGCATTTTCCAGCTGCTGTTGATGTACTATGCAAGTTTTACGTTCAGTAGTTTGCCATTGCTTTCTGAACGACCAGCTCCCATACCAACACGTTATAACACAACACGATACGGTCTGCTGCACAAATCGGTCACGGCTGCGTTTCGAACGCCCGATAAGCGGCTCACGAACCGCGTTCGCAAGCCTTTGGCCACGGAGACCGGCTCTCTCCCTATACAGTGAAGTAATAACGAGAGAGAGAGAGAGAGAGAGAGAGAGAGAGAGAGAGAGAGAGAGAGAGAGAGAGAGATCAAAGAGACGCCAGGAATACTAGTTGGAGGTTATAATATAAACAATATATGCTATGCAGATGACACAGTATTGGTGGCGGAAAATTGTTGGATATTGTAGTTACAGAGCGGGTAAGGAAAGGACTCTCCTTGAATATCAAGAAGACAGTAACAATGGTGATATCAAAGAAAATGGTGACACCAAAATGTGAAATAGAAATAGAAGGGAAAATTCTTAACCAAGTGGATAATTTTAGATACCTAGGGACATTTATAACATCAGATGGAAGATGCACAACAGAGATTAAGAGCAGAATAGGGCAAGCAAAAGCCGCATTTCAGAAAATGAAGTGTATCTTATCATTCTTATACAATAAGTCAATGTCACTGAATGTAAGAAAGAGAGTGCTGAAGTGTCATGTAGAACCAGTTTCCCCTCTGCCGTGCGTCCACCTTGACGAGGTAGAGGGGCTTGCGCGTTCCAATGACCCCAAGAGCTATGCCGACGGTAGCACAGCTACTGGTAGTGTCACCCATGTCGGACAGGTCAAGGGAGAGGGACCAGACGAAGTGACGCACAAACCTGCTGCCTTGTAGGTAGACTGGGGACAGTCAAAGGCTAAGGAAAGCATCCCGAAAAATGCTTGTCGAAATCGGATGTACTGAGCCACAGGCTTGACAAAGAAGTGCAACGTAACTTTATCATTTCATGATGCCACAGATGAAAATTAATCGTTATGGTGCTAATCCCGTGAAGTCCCATCAGGCGGTGATAGTGCCGGGCCCCCTGCCTCGAGGGGGTCCACCCATGACTACTGGTGGTCACCTTCCCCTGTGCTGTGGAGTCAAGGCACAGAGGAGTAGGTTAAGAGCTATTGACCAAATACCAAGGACACTCAACATACTACAGTGGAATGCCGAAGGAGTTTATAACAAGAAAGAATCCCTGACACAGCGTCTTCATAAAGATAGAATAGATGTGACATGCATTCAAGAGACACACCCCAACGTCAAGCGCAAATTTTCAGTCAGGGGATATCAGGCCACACGTTTCGACCGCAAAGGACATAAAGGAGGAGTTCTAATACTTACACGAAATACAATACCTTGCAGCGAAGTATCTGTGATCTCTGACAACCAAACAGAAATTATAGGTGTTGATATAATGATAAAGGACGTGAAAATAAGAATTTACAATCTTTATAGCCCAGCAGATAAGGACCTTACACTCTCAAACATGAAAATAACTGACACAAATTGCATTATTGTCGGAGACTTTAATAGCCGTTCAGAAAGATGGGGATACCCAGATACTGACAAAAGAGGAGATGAAGTGGAGGACTGGGAAATAGACTCAAATCTCCATCTACTCAACAAAGTGGATGACACACCGAGCTTCTACTCCAGAAGATGGATTACCACTTCTACTCCAGACTTAGCTTTCTGCACAGGAGACATCCTCCACAAAATCGACCGCCATGTGCTGGACCAATTAGCAGGTAGTGACCACAGACCAATCAAGCTTGTAATGAATATGGAGTATGTTCCACAGGAGCAAAAGCCCTTGCCCCGCTGGAATTACAAACGAGCAGATTGGGACAGATTTGCCACACTAACAGACAAATATTGTGAAAACATAAATACACGATATAGCAACATGAAGCAAATGGTGGAAAGTCTAAACAGAGCAATAATACAGGCGGCCACTGAGTCTATTCCAAGAGGAGCGAGGAAAAATTACAAACCATACTGGACTGAAGAACTACAAAGTTTGGAGGACAAAGTTGAAGATGCCAGGAAGACCGCAGAGAGAGAACAAACAATTGAAGCGAACATCTCTCTCAAAGCCATCTCAGCAAAATATAAAAGAACAGTAAATCAAACAACAAGAGATTGTTGGAGGGAAAAAACAGAAAACCTGAATTTTGACAGGGATGGAAACAAACTATGGAAACTAGTGAAAGCCATGAACAATGAAGGACCTAGAAACAAACAAATAACAATTAAACAATGAAATGTCTTGCTTACAGGAAAAAAGGCTGCAAATGCGCTAATGGAACACTATGCCAGTGCAAACCACATTGATATTACAACCGAACAGAAGAAAGCAATCAAAGATAAACAGATACATCATAGTAATACAGAGACAGCAGCAGAATATATGATGGCAAATCTAACAATGGAAGAAATGGAACAGGCAATGAATACCCTAAAAAAGAAGAAATCACCAGGAAAGGATGGAATCACATTCATTCAGTGGCACCGTGCCGTCTTGACAGACGATAGTTTGTGCTCTAAAAAGGCATAATAACTTTTAACTATGGCGGTAGCGAGTGTGACTGATAAGGCCAATTTGCGCTGTAAATGTCCGTTCACAGTGGGTGCATGTGAACACGTGGTCATTTCCACCATCATGCACCATCTTACGCCTCAAACGCTTGGTGTGTGACTTTTCTGCAATAATGTTCTCCTTTGACTTTATTGCATTTCTGATATTTGCCCTCCATGCAACACGTTCAGATGGAATCACAAATGAAATGCTAATAGGACTAGGGACAAAGGCAAAAAAGAAACTACTAGCAGTCCTAAATTACAGCTGGAAGAGGGGAATAGTCCCACAGGCATGGAAGGAAGCTATACTAATACCAGTCCCAAAGAAAGGAAAAGACCTGGAAGAACCAAATGGCTATCGACCTATCAGTCTACTGAGCTGTGTAGGAAAATTAATGGAACGCATATCAATGGCAGGCTAACATGGCATCTGGAAGAAAACAAACTTTTAACACCACACCAAGCAGGATTCAGAAAGTACAGATCCACTGAAGATCAAATAACCTATATAGCTCAGGAATTAGAGGATGCCTTCCAAGAGAAAACGCACACACTAGCGGTCTGGATAGATTTAGAAAAAGCATTTGATAAAGTATGGAAGGAAGGACTGAAAGTAAAACTGCAAAAAATGCATGTTTGTGGAAAAATGTACACATGGATCAGCCACTACCTTGAGAACAGAACTGTCAGGACAAAAGTACAAGGACAAACCAGCAAAATGATGCTGTTGGAGCAAGGTGTCCCCCAAGGAGGAGTTCTTTCACCAACATTATTCCTAGCATATATAAACGACATCACGGAAAATTTTCCAGCCAGAGTACACACATCATCCTTTGCAGATGACCTAGCCATATGGACATCTGAAGAATATATTAGTACAGCTAACAGCAGAATACAGCAAGCCCTATTAGCACTAGAGGACTGGTCAAAATCATGGCTAGTGAAGATAAGTGAGGAGAAAACAACATGCACAGTGTTCTCCCTCTCAAATAAAACTCAGCAACCTAAGCTGGTATTGAATGGAAAAATATTGCGCCATGAAGAAAATCCAAACTATCTCGGAGTCACCTTTGATCGTCGCCTGACATGGAAAACACAGGTTGAGAAAAATCGAACAAGAGCAAGGCAAAGAATGGCAATCATGAAAAAGCTTGCTGGTACAACGTGGGGAGCAGATGAGAAAGTTCTCAAGAAGCTATATACTGGACGGGTGAGGCCAGTATTGGAATATGGCATTGCAGCTTGGGCAACAGCAGCTAAGTCAAACTTTAACAAAATAAGTAGAGTCCAAAACCAAGGAATGCGAATCATAACTGGAAGCCTGAAGACAACGCCTATTAATGAACTGAAAAGATCACTTGTTTACAACCAATGCAGGACAGAAGAGATAGCAGAGCCCAGCAACAAGCATAAAAATTTAGAAGATTGACAGACCACCCTATGTATAACAGATTTAATGGTTTTGGAAAAGGAAGACTGAAGCGTAGCAACTTTGTAGAAACTGCAAAACGAAAGATTAGGGCAGATCCCATACTTAACATATCAACAGTCAAGCCCATTTACTATGCACACAACTTCCCAGCTTGGAGACAGCAGCAACTGCCTGAGATGATAGAAAACATTCCTGGTATTGAGAAAAAGAACACTCAGCATGAAACCGAAAGAAGAGAAATAACCCTAAACTACATAAAAGAACATTACCCAAGCAGCAATTGGACCCATGCATATACAGATGGATCAGCCAAAAATTCAATAGAGAATGGAGGAGGAGGAATTCTCCTAAATTAAAAAAATTGAGTGAAAAAAACACATTCAGTGGCAACTGGAAAGTTTTCAAGTAACTTCAAAGCAGAGGTAGAGGCTCTGAAAAATGCAGCAGAAATGCTCTTGATGGAGGAAAATAAAGAGAAGCAAATAGCTATCTTCACAGATGCAAAGTCAGCTGTCTCATTACTGAAGAGCAATAACAGCACAGAAATAGCTGACCTAAGAGCAGCACTCCATGGTCTAATTCAGAAATCCAAAAAAGTTGTAATACAGTGGATCCCATCACATTGCAGTATACCTGGAAATGAAGAGGCTGACAGACTGGCAAAAGAGGGCGGACGACTACCACAGCCTGACATAGACATAACCTATAATGAGGCAAAAAGGTTTATAAAAAGCACTTATAGAACCAAATGGGAATCAGAGCATCCAGGCCACCAGAAGGATGATGCATATTACAAACTCGACCGAAGAGAACAAGTAGCAATCTTCAGACTCCGCACAGGACATAACAGGCTGAAATACCACTTGTTCAATAAACTAAAGATAGGAGATACTGATGAATGTAATTGTAGAACTGGAAAAATGACAGCAAAACATTTGCTGCAGGATTGCCCAATATATGCAGAATAGAGAAAGATATTTTGGCCCACACCTGCTTCATTTGAGGACAAGCTCTATGGAGATATCAACAAGCTCAAGTTGACCGCAGCTTACTTTAACTACATACAGGTTGACATTTAAAGGTGTATGAAGAAGTATTCAGACTGCCACACTTCATACCACAGGTATGTCGGTTACAAAAGCCTCCCAGAGGCATGAAATGGAATATTGCTCGGAGGGCAAATCCATTACGTGGAAAGTCCGAATCAAAAGCCCACTGTGTGAGCTTCATAAAAGGTGGAAAAAGTGTCTTAGTGGCACGAAATGGAATATTGCTTGGATAGCAAATCCATTACGTGGAAAGTCCGAATCAAAAGCTCACTGTGTGGGCTTCAAATAAGGTGGAAAAAGTGTCCTAGTGGCACGAAATGGAATATTGCTCGGATAGCAAATCCACTGCGCGGAAAGTCAGAGTCGAAAGCTCACTGTGTGGATGTCATCTGCACACTGCATTCTTCTGGTTTCAGGAAGAACAGCCTATGGTGAACGGAAGGCCCAATATACGGAAGTGAGGCTAAGCAGCCATGTGCAGGACGTGATGATTCCTTGGGTGAGCCCAGTACCAGAGCGCTGTGTGTTGGCTCTGCAATTATGGAAGCCTCCTTGGATTGCGGGGAATGCCCATGGTCTGCCCCTGCCTTCCCTTGAGGGCTGACCATGATGTCTTTGGCTGTTCTATATTCGCCAGCTAGGATGGGAGATAACACCACACCAGTGAGAGTCAAACGTCCTAAGAAACCCCCGGGAAGGTTAACCCGGTCAACAAATGCCCGCAGAAGTCGGATGTGTCGGCCTAACGGCGCAAGAACGCAGCTCTGCTGTAAACAGGCACAACGCAATCACATCCGGGAAAAAAACTCCGGATGAACGAAGAAGAAGAAGAAGAACCAGTTTTGCTGTATGGCAGTGAATTGTGGAATGTAAATGAACAGATTAAGAAGAACTTAGAAGCAACAGACATGTACCTGAGACAGGCTAATGAAACTAGAACATTATATACAACAATAAGATAGAGACAAACAGCTTTCTTCGGTCATGTGATGAGAAGAGAGGCATTGGAGAACATCATGACAACTGGAAAGATCGAGGGGAAGAGAGGCAGAGGCAGACCAACAGAAATGATGCTGGATGGATTGAGACAATGGAGGAATACCGTCAGCAGAGTTGATCCAGAACACCAAAGATCAAGATCTGTGGAGAGCCATGAACGCCTACGCCAGTTGGCAGGGCACTCGATGATGATGATGATGATGATGATGATGATGATGTTCAATGTTGGAGAGTGACTGCAAGCTGTAGATACCGTTTTTACCGTAAAGAACCGACGTTACCGAACAAACATGGCGACCGATAGTTGTTCAGCCACTTTCGGTTTCCTTCTTTCCTTAAAGAATATGTTTATTCTCATTAGTCATGGCAAGAACAGATGAAGACAACGATCACGAACAGACGGAGAATAGGATGCCAAAAGACAGCAAAAAGGGAAGGAAGCGGCAGGGTTACTTATGCATGTCAGGTAACACGCAGTAGTAGTACTAGTAATTAGTAGATAGTAGGCAGTCCAATCCTATGCTAATTTTGAGTATTTACTAATGAGACCGCCACAGTAGATAGGCCTTGAAATTCAAAATCTAATGGTACCACAATGATGCCTGTATGTCACTTATTAGTAAAGATATTCACATTTTTGTGAAGGTGAGACGAGTTGCGATTTCTCATGCTATTCACCCGTAAGTGGAACTCTCCAGTGTGTCCGATTACCTCCTCCAGCGGGTGTGCGTGTGAATGCGTGCGAGATTGTCTCAAACGATCATATGAAAACTGACTTCAAAAATATGTTCCGTCATGTTAAATGAAAATAAATGATTACAAAATAGTACAAGTATACAAATAAATTATTAATAATCTTTTTAAACTTGTGTTCTCTTTAACTTTAGTAGGTCAAATCACACGTTTTGTGTGTTGAAAAGTGTAGCGCAATTGATATGCAGCGGCCGTCATGACCCGTGGGTTTCCAATTCACAAAGTCACATCTTCGCAGAAAATCTGTTTTTCAACCACAATTTGAGCAAGTTTAGCGATGAAACTATGCTGATTCAGGGGCAATATTTTATATGGCAATTAAAATTCACATTAAACAAAGACATCTATTAGATTCATCGATTCCGATATGCGATCATTCCGCTGCCTCTGTGGGATGCGCCCCCCGGCAGTCGGCAGCTTGCACAGATCCATAGAGCACACTTTATTCACAAACTTCCAGTTTCTTAGTTCTATATAATATTTTAGTTTGTAATGTTTAATAGTTTCTATTATATCACCTAATAATTTTGTGAAAAATAAAAGAAACAAAAAAATGCATGACTGGGAACAGAACCCCGGCCTCCAGCATGACAGGCAGACTGCTTACGACTATGCCAGGGAGGATACAACTCTTGCTCTACAAAAATATTTATATAGTCAAGCCGCCGTTTTGGGTTTCATGATCGTAACATTTTCGCCTGTTTTTCAACCACAATTAAAGCAAGTTTAGCGATGAAACTTTCCAACTTCTGTAAAATTGAATACAGAATTCGAAGATCCATCTACAATTGATGGTTTTCTATTGAAAGTGCCAGAAAAAAAATTATTTACGGTTCAGTGTGCCGTTGTCATCTTTCTCCACGTGCAAGGTTGGTCTCAACCAACGGGTCATAGGCGGATTATGAAAACTGACTTCAAAAATATGTTCCGTCATGTTAATTGATTAAAAGATAGTACAAGTATACAAATAAATTATTAATAATCTTTAAACTTGTGTTCTCTTTAACTTTAGTAGGTCAAATCGCACGTTTTGAGTGTTGAAAAGTGAAAATGTACATACCATAGCGATCGATACGCGCATGCGCAGTCGCTATGGCACATGGCCATGCGTTTATCCATTCACAAAGGCATGCTTTGCAGAAAATGTTGTTTTTCATCCACCCTGCAGCGATTAAAGCGATTAAACTTTCCAGATATATTTAAAATTGTATGCAGAATTCAAAAATACATCTATAATTGAATTAATTCTATCAGCAACACCAGAATAATGTTACAAAGTGCACATGCCAGTCCGATATATATGCGCAAAAAAAAAAAACATATCTTCGCAGAAAATGTTGTTTACATCCACCCTGCAGCGATTAAAGCGATGAAACTTTCCAGATATATTTTAAATTCCATGCAGAATTTAAAAATACATGTATAATTGAATTAATTCTATCTGCAACACCAAAAAAATAATTAATTACGGTAAGTATGAAATATATTCTTATTTATATAAAAGGTCACGATGATTTCAACCAATCGCTGTGCACAGAATATTAGGCACAATATTATAAACCTTTCCTGGAAAACCCAGGGTGACGTGTGTTATTGTCACGTGAGATTTGAATGAATGAATGACGTCGAAAGAATGCATGGTAAATAGAGAGCATTTTCCGGGACAAGGTAAATCAACAGGCGGTGACTCCGTATATGACTTTTTTTTTTCCATTTCCGGTAACCGCACGATGGGACTCGCTACTTATACTAATTTAATTAGTACTTATACAGTACTATGACTACTACTATATACAGAAAATATTTTAAAATGGGGTTTCTACTTATGAAATCATCACAGTTGGATACAGCTTGATAAGACAAATCCAATGGTATCTCAACGAAGATTGTATGTCAATTCTAAGCTGATTTATTAAATATTTTTGTGTCCTGATCTACAATCAGGAAGTGCAAAGGAATCTACACCAATGTGTTAGTTCTTTTCATGGCCCATTAAATTGGGAGCTGAGAAATTCTGCCTTCTATTACTGTGGCTTGTTTAATTGTAATCGGACAACATAGTACCATATATCATTTCGAGGCCTAACTTGATGTATTATCTATTTTTCATTAGGATTTGCCATGACCTAATTAACAATTAAAAATGGGCGCCAATTGTTTATTATTCATTAAAAGTCTGTCACATTGCTAACAAACCTGGCAAGATGTATATTTTATTGTGCATTTTGGTAACAGAGAAACAAAGGTCACATTCCTCTTTCGATAGAATGTCGAGAGGATTGAGAGGATCGACTTCATTGCACCAGGTTTTACCCCATATGGCTAAGTCTCTTTCAGTATGGCAGCCTGCCGAAAGCATCGCACAAAGCACGAGAGTCTCAGAGTAGCCACTTTAGTAACTTTTTCTAAATTGCTTTTTAATTATATAACCTGCATAGTTGGATAGCTCTTGAAAAAACAAATCCAACGATACCATATTCAAGTCTGTGGGTCCATTTTAAACCGATATATTAATGCTTGTGTGTAAGTTTATAATTTACAAGGAAGATATAAAGAAAATGGTTTTGACCTTTCCACTTTTTGTGACCCTACCTACAAACTCACACAACTGTTGGTTGCACTGTCATCAAGGAGATTAACACACACAAGGGCTTATAACTCTGCCAGTTTATATATATATGTACACCCAGACACTCAGATGTATATATCACACCATGCCGTGATGACGTCGGACCACGCGCAGATTGCACACGGCGAGACTTGTCAGCCAGCTTAGATTTCTGTAGATGGATGCATTTTGACAAAAGATGTTCAGTTGAAAAGATTAAAAATTATCAATGAGCCCGCCCATGCAGAGTGATGAAAATATATACACAAATACTATATTTGACGTTGAATGCAATCATGCATTCATTAGCATTCACATCGCTGTGAATATTCCATAACAATATTAAATAGTCATCGTTGACAAGGAAACGGCTATTTCCGGCCATTGAAATATCACATCAGAGCAAGCAATTTTCATCATTTTCGTTTGGGATGAGCGTCTCGACTTTAATAGTCGAAAATGACAAGATTTACATAAAAATGGATGATACATCTAATAACACATACTAGAACAAACAAATACATCTACATAAAACATGATTTGTGGGTATACTTACATCTGAAAAGGTCACTCTATCTCTGTGTGTGAACCGAATTTCAGAAACACGAGATGTACACACGTAAACCGAGGAGGGAAAAACTATATAAAGTAATTGGTCCCTTTTTTAACGCGAACTTGAAATAATCGGGGAATTAAACATAACGAGTTCTCTATATATCCTTTAAATGGAGACACCGAAACAAAAAAACGAAAATTAACGGAAAAAATCTCCGGCAAAATACGCCAAATGGGAACGAAAGTACCTAGTCTCAGAATCTCCGACAAAAATGCACTCGACTTTTAAGATAGTATCTTATAGTACAAGTAGTATAGTATAAGTTAGTAACGCCAATGCCAAATAATTTCAAATATTCAATGGCAATATTTACATACATAATGATAATTGATAATTTAATAATAAATAATTGATGAATGAATGTGTTGACTACATTAGCATTTTACATCTGCTTGTTATTAATATAATAGAGCAAGGACCTAAAACTAATGCAAATATGCCGGCATTTAAGACCAGACGATGACAAACTATGACCTAAAATGTTCAAAGTATTATGTCAATATATTACCTTAACATTTCAATATGACCTTAAAATTTCCACAAATGAAGAAGGATATAGCAAGTTAATATAATTAAATTAAATAGTAAATACTGCCCAAACCAAATCTCTACATCATTATAAATGGTGTGAAATTGATTATACTTCAGAAAGAAAATAGCTGATGACTGTAATACATATAGAAATCTGTGGTATGATAGACTAACATATATAGAAACCTGTGGTTGAGTTGAGTTGAGTCAAGAACCGACATCACTGCACTCAGGACATTCCCATACGTGCTCAGTCCCCTCGTTCAACAGCCAGCAAAGAGTCATACTACTAATCTTTCCCACCGCTATCTGATTAAATGTTCTCCTGGTCTTCCCTCTCAGTTTTTGCCGGTCCCCCGCAATCTCATCCTTTCCACATATGGGTTCTCAATCTGTTCCTCTGCCTTCTCCACCTGGTCCCACAAGCGCACGACCACCTTCCCCTTGTCCATAGGCAAGATACCACCAAGAGGTGCATTCCCTGCTAGCCTATCAGCCTGTTCATTCCCCCATACACCCGCGTGGCCGGGGCAAATATCCATTCAATTCTCACAATCTGTGACCTCTGAAGCGACGAGAGCCATTCCACACGAAACATTCCTTTCTCCACCTTGCTAAGCATATTCTTTGAATCCATAATGAACACAATGTGTATTGCAGTAGTCTCCTCTAGCCACCGGAATGCTGCTGTTACTGCCTCCACCTCCATTCTCATGCTGGAGGTCGTAGTCTTATATGCCAGGCACTCCTTTTTCAAGACTCGCCCATTAGCCTTTGCAATAAAGCCCCAGCCACTACATCTGTTTCTCACCACTGACCCATCGGTGTAGATGACTATGTCACCTTGATGTGTGTTGCTCTGGATCAGCTGTTGCACTTCAAACTCAGTGCGGCCCACTGCCCATTCTCTGCACTCACGACCCAGTGTTATTATTACATTGTGCCAGTCCGTCATGTCATCCGGAATTTCAACCCACTCTCTTTCATGATTGATGGTCACACACCTGACTTATAGAAAGTTCTGCCTGTGCCATCCAGGACCTGCCTCGCCTTAGTCTATGACCCTTTACCATATCCATTGCTGCATGCAGCGAGTGATCCCTGTCTGCGGCAACTCTCAGGTACCGTTTGGCCTGAAGGACCCTATGTCTATCCGTCATTGTAGGTAGCGCCAGGAAATGCCTCATGCAGATAATTGGTGTGTCCTTTGTGCACCCTAGGATTAACCGCATGGCAGCATTCTGTATGCGCTCCAACCTTTCAAGCTGGCTTTTTGATACTGTCAGCAGCCCCAAACCATACTCAGTGACAGAAATTATTAACTGCTGAAAAAGCCTGTACAGCATCATCTGATCTACCCCGGTTGCCGCCATCACCTTCAATGCATTAAGTCCCCTACCAGCCTTCACCACCAAAACCTCCACGTGATCCTTAAAAGACAAACACCTGTCAAAGGTGATACCCAAGTACTTCAGTTTACTCTCTCGACTAAGAGGACATTAATTCAACATAATACCTGGGCCTGGGACGTCTGCCTTAACGATCCGGTTATCCTGCCATCATATCTAACCAACTAACCTGTGGTATGATTGGCTAACATATATAGACATCTGTGGTTTTTTTGTTTTTTGGCAGGCTCGCTTGCATTTGGACTGAATTTTGCATGTGGATTAGCTTTCCCTATTAACAGTGTCCCTCGCCATCAGGCAAATCCACTCCAACTTCAGAGGTACTTGTAATGAATGTCCAAAAGTCAAGGACGATAGGTCAACATTTTAGTCCAACTGTCCGGTGTAGGGGTTGAACTGCTTACCTCGGCATCAGCACACCAAATGTTGAAGAACACGCATTCTTATCCATTCAGCCATGCTGACATCTGTAGTATGATTGGCTAACATATATAGAAATCTGGTATGATTGGCTAAATATATATATATATATATATACATACATAAATCTGTGATATTGGCTAATAATATATATATATAGAAATCTGTGGCATGATTGGCTAACATATATAGAAATTTAACTTGAGCAATTTCAGTATATTTGCTGTCCTGTCATGTGAAAGTCATGTGATTTGTCTGCCATGAGAGCACTTGAGGTCAGGTCACGGACAGTGCATACAGAGATCATAGCACAATGATGACATGGTCTCCTGGTTTACGATGATGCAGCAGTTGACCGTGGGTGTTCAGTGTGGATCTGACAGGTCAGAGTAATGTACTTGAGAGTGTAAGCATCCACCCATGGCAGACTGCTTAGACTAACTGATCATCCGTCGGTGTTCCTGGAGGGCAATAGCTCTTGCAAATATAGAACTAGAGTAACAAGTTTCTCCATCTTTCCAGCACATTTTTGTTGCATATTTCCTAGACATCACATTGCATGATTTTGCGGATTGCCCAAGGCCTCAAGCGTGTGGCCGTGTGAAAAAGTCGGTGGCCAGTACAGCAGCAGCTGGGGGTAAGGTTTTCTTTCATTTATGTGACTGGAAAATATTAGTTTTTCAGCTGCCTGGCCGAGGGGTTAGCAGCTTTCTCCGTTAACCTCGAATACTCTCGTGGTCGGCGTGAGCGCACGAGAATTAGAAGTGGTTTGAGTCGCGCCAGTGACTTAGGAGAGTATGGAGCCGGTCGCTCAGAAAGTTGTGGCGTGCTGATGAGCGTAATCTAGCATAGGAATCAACATACAGCTGAAAGATGCTGGTGTTGACTGCAATATCCTGAAACAGGATGGAAACACGGAAAGAAAAAGGAAAAAAATTAATAGTAATGTTAATGATTTTGATACTCTTGATAGCTGCTCTCTGTCTCATAACTCAGTAAATCTGTGACTGTAGTTTACAACATGAACACATCTGTTACAGTAATTTACAAACAGTGATAGAGCAATTGCTATTTAAATATTTAACAATGTAGTCTATCCAGTGAGAAGATAATGTATTTTGCCCATAAACAACTGCCATCAATTTCCTCTCATCTCAGTCAGGATGGCCAGTAAGTGACTAAACAGAGCAGGTTTTACAGCAAGTATGATTACAACTATTGTGATCAACCTGACTGTTTGACCTGTAGAGAATAGATGGATGTGTTACCTGTGATCAACTTGTTGATGTATAGAATAGCTGTGTTTCCTGTGATCAACTTGTTGATGTACAGAATAGATGTGTTTCCTGTGATCAACTTGTTAATGTACAGAATAGATGTGTTTCATGTTATCAACTTGACTGTTTGACTTGTACAGAATATATGTGTTTCGTGTGATCAACTTGTTGATGTACAGAATAGATGTGTTTCCTGTGATTAACTAGTTGATGTACAGAATAGATGTGTTGTATGTGATCAGCCTGACTTTTTGACTTGTAGAGAATAGATGTGTTTCCTGTGATTAATTTGTTGATGTACAGAATAGATGTGTTTCCTGTGATCAACCTGACTGTTTGACTTGTAGAGAATAGATGTGTTTCCTGTGATTAACTTGTTGATGTATAGAATAGCTGTGTTTCCTGTGATCAACTTGTTGATGTACAGAATAGATGTGTTTCCTGTGATCAACTTGTTAATGTACAGAATAGATGTGTTTCATGTTATCAACTTGACTGTTTGACTTGTACAGAATATATGTGTTTCGTGTGATCAACTTGTTGATGTACAGAATAGATGTGTTTCCTGTGATTAACTAGTTGATGTACAGAATAGATGTGTTGTATGTGATCAGCCTGACTTTTTGACTTGTAGAGAATAGATGTGTTTCCTGTGATTAATTTGTTGATGTACAGAATAGATGTGTTTCCTGTGATCAACCTGACTGTTTGACTTGTAGAGAATAGATGTGTTTCCTGTGATTAACTTGTTGATGTACAGAATAGATGTGTTTCCTGTGATTAACTTGTTGATGTACAGAATAGATGTGTTTCCTGTGATTAACTTGTTGATGTACAGGATAGATGTGTTTCATGTGATCAACTTAACTGTTTGACTTGTAGAGAATAGATGTGTTTCCTGTGATCAATTTGTTGATGTACAGAATAGATGTGTTTCATGTGATTAACTAGTTGATGTACAGAATAGATGTGTTTCCTGTGATCAGCCTGACTGTTTGACTTGTAGAGAAAAAATGTGTTTCCTATCATCAACTTGTTAATGTACAGAATAGATGTGTTTCCTGTGATCAACTTGTTGATGTACAGAATAGATGTGTTTCCTGTGATCAACCTGACTGTTTGACTTGTAGAGAATAGATGTGTTTCCTGTGATCAACTTATTGATGTACAGAATAGATGTGTTTCCTGTCATCAACTTGTTAATGTACAGAATAGATGTGTTTCCTGTTATCAACCTGACTGTTTGACTTGTACAGAATAGATGTGTTTCCTATCATCAACTTGTTAATGTACAGAATAGTTGTGTTTCCTGTTATTAACTTGTTAATTGATGGAAACATTGGTTCTCATCCGTGACTTAATCAACATTCTTGTGGCAGTCCTTGAGCAATTACCATTACTAACTTGTACAGAAATTGTGCATATCATATCTGAGCTGTGAACTGTGCCATTGAGAATCTGTGAACAGCTGCAACCTTACTCTACCTAACAGCCATACCAAAAACACCCAGCACACATACTGCTCTCAACACTACCTTACTCTACCCAACAGCCATACCAAAAACATGCAGACCGCACTCAACACAACCTTACTCTACCTAACAGCCATACCAAAAACACCCAGCACACATACTGCTCTCAACACTACCTTACTCTACCCAACAGCCATACCAAAAACATGCAGACCGCACTCAACACAACCTTACTCTACCAAACAGCCATACCAAAAACACCCAGCACACATACTGCTCTCAACACTACCTTACTCTACCCAACAGCCATACCAAAAACATGCAGACCGCACTCAACACAACCTTACTCTACCTAACAGCCATACCAAAAACACCCAGCACACATACTGCTCTCAACACTACCTTACTCTACCCAACAGCCATACCAAAAACATGCAGACCGCACTCAACACAACCTTACTCTACCAAACAGCCATACCAAAAACACCCAGCATGCAGACTGCTCTCAACACAACCTTACTCTACCCAACAGCCATACCAAAAACACACAGACCACTCTCAACACAACCTTACTCCACCCAACAGCCATACAAAAACACCCAGCATGCAGACTGCTCTCAACACAACCTTACTCTACCAAACAAACATACCAAAAACACCCAGCACGCAGACCGCTCTCAACACAACCTTACTCTACCTAACAGCCATACCAAAAACACCCAGCACACATACTGCTCTCAACACTACCTTACTCTACCCAACAGCCATACCAAAAACATGCAGACCGCACTCAACACAACCTTACTCTACCAAACAGCCATACCAAAAACACCCAGCACACATACTGCTCTCAACACTACCTTACTCTACCCAACAGCCATACCAAAAACATGCAGACCGCACTCAACACAACCTTACTCTACCTAACAGCCATACCAAAAACACCCAGCACACATACTGCTCTCAACACTACCTTACTCTACCCAACAGCCATACCAAAAACATGCAGACCTCACTCAACACAACCTTACTCTACCAAACAGCCATACCAAAAACACCCAGCATGCAGACTGCTCTCAACACAACCTTACTCTACCCAACAGCCATACCAAAAACACACAGACCACTCTCAACACAACCTTACTCCACCCAACGGCCATACCAAAACACCCAGCATGCAGACTGCTCTCAACACAACCTTACTCTACCCAACAGCCATACCAAAAACACACAGACCACTCTCAACACAACCTTACTCCACCCAACAGCCATACCAAAACACCCAGCATGCAGACTGCTCTCAACACAACCTTACTCTACCAAACAAACATACCAAAAACACCCAGCACGCAGACCGCTCTCAACACAACCTTACTCTACCCAACAGACATACCAAAAACACCCAGCATGCAGACTGCTCTCAACACACCCTTACTCTACCCTACAGCCATACCAAAAACACCCAGCACGCAGACAGCTCTCAGCACAGCCGATGATGACCTTAGCTGGTTTGAGAAAGACCTAGAGAACTTTGTTATTGAAGATGAAACAAACGAAGATGAAGAAGATCTCAACGCCATTACAGGTGAGCACAGTGTTAGTTGTAAGCAGTGTCTTCTCATTTTGAGTCAGCTTTGAGTTTCTCTCATTGTTGTTCACAGAGTGGGCTGGGTATTGAATTTCTCTAATTGTTTTCACATGGTGGGCTGGGTAATGAGTTTTTCTAATTGTGTGTTGACATGATGAGTTAAGTAGTGACTTTCTCTATGACTTTCAATTATTTTAGTTGTATTTTGTTGCACGGAATGTTTATGGCTGTCAATTATTTTAGTTGTACTTTGTTGCAAGGAATGTTTATGACTGCCAGTTACTTTAGTTGTATTTCATTTGCAAGGAATGTTTATGACTGCCAGTTACTTTAGTTGTATTTAATTTGCAAGGAATGTTTATGACTGTCAGTTACTTTAGTTGTATTTCATTTGCAAGGAATGTTTATGACTGCCAGTTACTTTAGTTGTATTTCATTTGCAAGGAATGTTTATGACTGTCAGTTACTTTAGTTGTATTTCATTTGCAAGGAATGTTTATGACTGCAACTTTAGTTGTATTTCATTTGCAAGGAATGTTTATGACTGCCAGTTACTTTAGTTGTATGACTTTATTTCTGTGCCTTCCTGAGCACATTGATACGAGCGAGTGTACCTGGCAAAGAGCTGCTGACTGCCTCCTGTCAAGTCCATGGTGCTGTTAGAGAGTTACATGTAGCGATTCTGAACCTTGGTTTAGGAATTCACTTTTTTATTCTTGTAGCAAACCACCTGGGCCTTTGTTAGGTAAGTGATATTATTGTTTGTATATTGCATCTTTCATATATGCTTCATTGACTGTTTGTGAATGTGCTTATGTATGTAGTTTCAAATTTTTACATCAACAGCAAGTGTGATTGGGAAAGGCCAGAAGCGACAAGAAAAGACAACTTCAAGTACTGGTATTGTGTATCCACATGATTTATGGTTCCTGATCTCGGATTACATCCATCCTGAGGATATAGGAAGGTTTTCTGGGATATGCAGGGGAGCACACTCTATAACACTTACTGCAACTTTTTGGAGGCGATTATATGAAAGGTTTCTAGTTTACACAATGGTTTTAGATTCTTGATTTGTCTTTAGTTAGGTCGTGTTTGATATGTCTCAACTAGGACATATGTGTGATGAGTTATTTTAATTTAGGACATTTGTGATTAGCTGTTGCCTCAGATAAGGATGTGCATGGTGAGTTGTCCCAAGCTGGGACACGTGTGTGGTGAGCTCTCTCATGTTGGGGCATGTGTGTGTGTGGTGAGCTCTCTCATGTTGGGTCATGTGTGTGGTGAGCTCTCATGTGGGGGCATGTGTGTGGTGAGCTCTCTCATGTGGGGGCATGTGTGTGGTGAGCTGTCTCATGTTGGGACATGTATGTGGTGAGCTCTCTCATGTTGGGGCATGTGTGTGGTGAGCTCTCTCATGTGGGGGCATGTGTGTGGTGAGCTGTCTCATGTTGGAACATGTGTGTGTGGTGAGCTGTCTCAAGTTGGAACAGTGTGTGTGGTGATCTGTCTCAGGTTGGGACATGTGTTTGTGGTGATCTTTCTCATGTTGGGGCATGTGTGTGGTGATCTGTCTCAGGTTGGGACATGTGTGTGTGGTGATCTTTCTCAAGTTGGGACATGTGTGTGGTGAGCTGTCTCAGTTTGGGACATGTGTGTGTGGTGATCTGTCTCAAGTTGGGGCATGTGTGTGGTGAGCTGTCTCAGTTTGGGACATATGTTTGTGGTGATCTGTCTCAAGTTAGGACATGTGTGTGGTGATCTGTCTCAAGTTGGGACATGTGTGTGGTGAGCTGTCTCAAGTAAATCATGTAAGGAAAGGTAAAGAACTGCTCCTAGCATGTGAGTAGACAAAATTTGACATGACACCGGCTGTGACATGTTGTCATTGGTAGACCAGTTAGTTGTCTTGTTTTCTGGAGCAATGTCATCTGGCTGAACATATCTCAAAGATCAACATGTCATTTTGCTCACTAAATCAGTTGGAAGAATGACATGTAATTTGACCAAAAGTGTTAGCATCCCATGAAATGTCAAATCAAAGAATGAGTCATTTGACTAAAAGTATTAGAATTCTGTGAAATGTCAAATCAAAGAATGTGTCATTTGACTAGAAGTGTTAGAATTCCATGAAATGTCAGATCAAAGAATGTGTCATTTAACTAGAAGTGTTAAAATTTCATGAAATGTCAAATCAAAGAATGTGTCATTTGACTAAAAGTGTTAGAATTCCATGAAATGTCAGATCAGAGAGCATGTCATTTGATTGAATGTGCTAGAATTTTATGAAATGTCAAATCAAAGAATATGTTATTTGACTGAATGTACTAGAATTCCATGAAATGTCATATCAAAGAGTAATATTCTTATCTTAGGTTTGGTGTCCAGGGCAAGGACTCACTGCCGGAACACTTGAGACCTCACAGCATGGAGAGACTGCACGGGTTGAGGGCCAGAGTTATTCGCTCTTTGTTCTATCTGAACCCAACGTTGATGGCCAGAGTACAGGGCCGAGGAGCCATGGAGGATGAACCACATTGTCTCAGAGGTTGAACTGTTACAGTATCTAGAGTGATAGCATTGTCTCAGAGATTGAACTGTTGCAGTATATAGAGTAATAGCATTGTCTCAGAGGTTGAACTGTTACAGTTTATAGAGTAATAGCATTGTCTCACAGGTTGAACTGTTAAGTATATAGAGTAATAGCATTGTCTCACAGGTTGAACTGTTACAGTATATAGAGTAATAGCATTGTCTCACAGGTTGAACTGTTACAGTTTATAGAGTAATGGAATTGTCTCACAGGTTGAACTGTTACAGTATTTAGAGTAATGGAATTGTCTCACAGGTTGAACTGTTACAGTATATAGAGTAATAGCATTGTCTCAGAGGTTGAACTGTTACAGTATATAGAGTAATGGAATTGTCTCAGAGGTTGAACTGTTACAGTATATAGAGTAATAGCATTGTCTCACAGGTTGAACTGTTAAAGTATATAGAGTAATAGCATTGTATCAGAGGTTGAACTGGTACAGTATGCAGTGTAATGGAATTGTCTCAGAGGTTGAACTGTTACAGTATATAGAGTTATAGCATTGTCTCAGAGGTTGAACTGTTACAGTATATAGAGTAATGGAATTGTCTCAAAGGTTGAACTGTTACAGTATATAGAGTAATGGCATTGTCTCACAGGTTGAACTGTTACAGTATGTAGAGTAATAGCATTGTGTCAGACGTTGAACTGTTACAGTATATAGAGTAATAGCATTGTCTCACAGGTTGAACTGTTACAGTATATAGAGTAATAGCATGATCTCACAGGTTGAACTGATTGATTGATTGATTTATTTAGGAACCGACATCACAGCATTCGGGACATTCCCATAAGCGCTCCATCCCCATCCCCAGCAGCCAGCGAAGAGTTCCAACACTAATAGTTCCAGTAGCAATCTGATTATATGTCCGTCTCGCCTTGCCTCTGAGCGTCGAGCGTCGGCCAGATCCCCTCGTCACGCCTCGCTGTCTCATTCTTACCAGACTATGGTGATCCATCTGCTCCTCCGAGGTGTACACGTGCTCCCACAAGGCCGCAACCATGTCTGCCTTGTCATGCATCAATACTCCACCAAGTTTTGCCGAGCCAGCCAATCTGTCCGCCTGTTCATTCCCCAGCACACCGGCATGCCCAGGAGAAAAGATCCAGGTGATGCTTGCCACCCGTGACCTCCGAAGCGAAGCAAGCCACTCTGCACGAAGCTTGCCTGTTCTCACCCTTCTCAGCATGCTTTCTGAGTCAGTTACAATCACAATGTGTGTATGTATCGTGTTTTCTATCCAGCGGAAAGCTGCACTGACCGCCTCCACCTCCATTCTTAAGCTAGATGTAGTGTCATCATACGCCAGGCTCTCCTGCACCAAACGCCGACCATTAGTTTTTGCCAATAACCCCCAGGCACTTCTACTACCTCTCAACACTGACCCATCCGTGTAGATAATCACATCACCCGGGCGAGAATTTTAATTTTCCTGAATTAGTTGCTGAATTTCCACTTCCGTGGCCCCTGCTGGCCACTCCCTGCACTCCCGGCTCAATGTTATTACAACTCTGCACAAGTCTGACTGCACGGCTGGCACTCTGACCCACTCCTCTCCTCGCCTGATGTTCTCCAAGGGGCACACCTGTCTGATCGTATCCTCCGCCTGAGCCATCCATGATTTCCCTCTTATCAGTCTCTGACCCTTAACTACGTCCAGCGCCTCATGCAACGGGTGATCTGTGTCTGCAGCTACTCTGAGGTATGCCTTCGCTTGCATCACCTTGTGCCTACCAGCACCAGTAGGCAGACCAAGGTTGAACTGTTACAGTATATAGAGTAATAGCATTGTCTCACAGGTTGAACTGTTACAGTATATAGAGTAATGGAATTGTCTCATAGGTTGAACTGTTACAGTATATAGAGTAATGGAATTGTCTCAGAGGTTGAACTGTTACAGTATATAGAGTAATGGAATTGTCTCAGAGGTTGAACTGTTACAGTATATAGAGTAATAGCATTGTCTCACAGGTTGAACTGTTACAGTATATATAGTAATGGAATTGTCTCCCAGGTTGAACTGTTACAGTATATAGAGTAATAGCATTGTCTCAGAGGTTGAACTGTTACAGTATATAGAGTAATAGCATGATCTCACAGGTTGAACTGTTACAGTATATAGAGTAATAGCATTGTCTCACAGGTTGAACTGTTACAGTATATAGAGTAATAGCATTGTATCAGAGGTTGAACTGTTACAGTATATAGAGTAATAGCATTGTCTCACAGGTTGAACTGTTACAGTATATAGAGTAATGGAATTGTCTCAGAGGTTGAACTGTTACAGTATATAGAGTAATGGAATTGTCTCACAGGTTGAACTGTTAAAGTATATAGAGTAAGCATTGTCTCACAGGTTGAACTGTTACAGTATATAGAGTAATAGCATTGTCTCAGAGGTTGAACTGTTACAGTATATAGAGTAATGGAATTGTCTCACAGGTTGAACTGTTACAGTATATAGAGTAATAGTATTGTCTCAGAGGTTGAACTGTTACAGTATATAGAGTAATAGTATTGTCTCAGAGGTTGAACTGTTACAGTATATAGAATAATACAGAGGTTGAACAAAGTGTATTTTTCTCAGACAGTCAGCACACATTGAACCCTGACTTAGGTAAACCCATACCAGTGTCACTGATTTACAGTAAAAACATACTGTGGCAGAATTCATTTTTTTTACATGGCAATCAACAAAGTTTACATGACAACAAGTTGACATAACACTATAACAATTTGACATGACAGTAAGCTGACATAACAATCATAACAAGTTGACATGACCATCACAACAAGTTGACAGAGATAAACACTATTTCAGGCCACAGATGTCTCCTGGCGTGGCACCAGCCGGCAACCAAAGGTTGGCAGTTCTGCTTCAAGTTTCAGAAACCAACCTTCCAGTCTCTGACTAGCCAGCGGCCAGCTAGCAAGCTGGATGTTTACCATGGTAACGATGCTTTCTTCATGGCAACAGCAGATCATCATGTAAATGCTTCACACTGACTGACACATTGGTAGACATCATGTGGTGACTTCTGGCTTGTCATCTCTACATGTCCTCTACTAGTTACAGACATCATGTGGTGACTTCTGGCTTGTCATCTCTACATGTCCTCCATTAGTTACAGACATCATGTGGTGACTTCTGGCTTGTCATCTCTACATGTCCTCTGCTAGTTACAGACATCATGTGGTGACTTCTGGCTTGTCATCTCTACATGTCCTCCATTAGTAACAGACATCATGTGGTGACTTCTGGCTTGTCATCTCTACATGTCCTCCATTAGTTACAGACATCATGTGGTGACTTCTGGCTTGTCATCTGTACATGTCCTCTACTAGTTACAGATATCATGTGGTGACTTCTGGCTTGTCATCTCTACATGTCCTCCATTAGTTACAGACATCATGTGGTGACTTCTGGCTTGTCATCTCTACATGTCCTCCATTAGTTACAGACATCATGTGGTGACTTCTGGCTTGTCATCTCTACATGTCCTCTACTAGTTACAGATATCATGTGGTGACTTCTGGCTTGTCATCTCTACATGTCCTCCATTAGTTACAGACATCATGTGGTGACTTCTGGCTTGTCATCTCTACATGTCCTCTACTAGTTACAGATATCATGTGGTGACTTCTGGCTTGTCATCTCTATATGTCCTCTACTAGTTACAGACATAATGTGGTGACTTCTGGCTTGTCATCTCTACATGTCCTCTACTAGTTACAGATATCATGTGGTGACTTCTGGCTTGTCATCTCTACATGTCCTCTACTAGTTACAGATATCATGTGGTGACTTCTGGCTTGTCATCTCTACATGTCCTCTACTAGTTACAGATATCATGTGGTGACTTCTGGCTTGTCATCTCTGCATGTCCTCCATTAGTTACAGACATCATGTGGTGACTTCTGGCTTGTCATCTCTACATGTCCTCTACTAGTTACAGATATCATGTGGTGACTTCTGGCTTGTCATCTCTACATGTCCTCTACTAGTTACAGATATCATGTGGTGACTTCTGGCTTGTCATCTCTACATGTCCTCTACTAGTTACAGATATCATGTGGTGACTTCTGGCTTGTCATCTCTACATGTCCTCTACTAGTTACAGAAATCATGTGGTGACTTCTGGCTTGTCATCTCTACATGTCCTCTACTAGATACAGACATCATGTGGTGACTTCTGGCTTGTCATCTCTAATGTCCTCTACTAGTCACAGACATCATGTGGTGACTTCGGGCTTGTCATCTCTACATGTCCTCTACTAGTTACAGACATCATGTGGTGACTTCTGGCTTGTCATCTCTACATGTCCTCTACTAGTTACAGACATCATGTGGTGACTTCTGGCTTGTCATCTCTAATGTCCTCTACTAGTCACAGACATCATGTGGTGACTTCGGGCTTGTCATCTCTACATGTCCTCTACTAGTTACAGACATCATGTGGTGACTTCTCGCTTGTCATCTCTACATGTCCTCTACTAGTTACAGACATCATGTGGTGACTTCTCGCTTGTCATCTCTACATGTCCTCCATTAGTTACAGACATCATGTGGTGACTTCTGGCTTGTCATCTCTACATGTCCTCCATTATTTACAGACATCATGTGGTGACTTCTGGCTTGTCATCTCTGCATGTCCTCTACTAGTTACAGACATCATGTGGTGACTTCTGGCTTGTCATCTCTACATGTCCTCTACTAGTTACAGATATCATGTGGTGACTTCTGGCTTGTCATCTCTGCATGTCCTCTACTAGTTACAGACATCATGTGGTGACTTCTGGCTTGTCATCTCTACATGTCCTCTACTAGTTACAGATATCATGTGGTGACTTCTGGCTTGTCATCGCTACATGTCCTCCATTAGTTACAGACATCATGTGGTGACTTCTGGCTTGTCATCTCTGCATGTCCTCTACTAGTTACAGACATCATGTGGTGAATTCTGGCTTGTCATCTCTACATGTCCTCTACTAGATACAGACATCATGTGGTGACTTCTGGCTTGTCATCTCTACATGTCCTCTACTAGATACAGACATCATGTGGTGACTTCTGGCTTGTCATCTCTACATGTCCACCACTAGTTACAGACATCATGTGGTGACTTCTGGCTTGTCATCTCTACATGTCCTCTACTAGTTACAGATATCATGTGGTGACTTCTGGCTTGTCATCTCTACATGTCCTCCATTAGTAACAGACATCATGTGGTGACTTCTGGCTTGTCATCTCTACATGTCCTCCATTAGTTACAGACATCATGTGGTGACTTCTGGCTTGTCATCTCTACATGTCCTCTACTATTTACAGACATAATGTGGTGACTTCTGGCTTGTCATCTGTACATGTCCTCTACTAGTTACAGATATCATGTGGTGACTTCTGGCTTGTCATCTCTACATGTCCTCCATTAGTTACAGACATCATGTGGTGACTTCTGGCTTGTCATCTCTGCATGTCCTCTACTAGTTACAGACATCATGTGGTGAATTCTGGCTTGTCATCTCTGCATGTCCTCTACTAGATACAGACATCATGTGGTGACTTCTGGCTTGTCATCTCTATATGTCCTCCACTAGTTACAGACATCATGTGGTGACTTCTGGCTTGTCATCTCTACATGTCCTCTACTAGTTACAGATATCATGTGGTGACTTCTGGCTTGTCATCTCTACATGTCCTCCATTAGTTACAGATATCATGTGGTGACTTCTGGCTTGTCATCTGTACATGTCCTCTACTAGTTACAGATATCATGTGGTGACTTCTGGCTTGTCATCTCTACATGTCCTCCATTAGTTACAGATATCATGTGGTGACTTCTGGCTTGTCATCTCTGCATGTCCTCTACTAGTTACAGACATCATGTGGTGACTTCGGGCTTGTCATCTCTATATGTCCTCTACTAGTTACAGACATAATGTGGTGACTTCTGGCTTGTCATCTCTATATGTCCTCTACTAGTTAAGACATCATGTGGTGACTTCTGGCTTGTCATCTCTATATGTCCTCTACTAGTTACAGACATAATGTGGTGACTTCTGGCTTGTCATCTCTGCATGTCCTCTACTAGTTACAGACATCATGTGGTGACTTCTGGCTTGTCATCTCTACATGTCCTCTACTAGTTACAGATATCATGTGGTGACTTCTGGCTTGTCATCTCTATATGTCCTCTACTAGTTACAGACATAATGTGGTGACTTCTGGCTTGTCATCTCTATATGTCCTCTACTAGTTACAGACATAATGTGGTGACTTCTGGCTTGTCATCTCTACATGTCCTCTACTAGTTACAGAAATCATGTGGTGACTTCTGGCTTGTCATCTCTACATGTCCTCTACTAGTTACAGATATCATGTGGTGACTTCTGGCTTGTCATCTCTATATGTCCTCTACTAGTTAAGACATCATGTGGTGACTTCTGGCTTGTCATCTCTATATGTCCTCTACTAGTTACAGACATAATGTGGTGACTTCTGGCTTGTCATCTCTATATGTCCTCTACTAGTTACAGACATAATGTGGTGACTTCTGGCTTGTCATCTCTATATGTCCTCTACTAGTTAAGACATCATGTGGTGACTTCTGGCTTGTCATCTCTATATGTCCTCTACTAGTTACAGACATAATGTGGTGACTTCTGGCTTGTCATCTCTATATGTCCTCTACTAGTTACAGACATAATGTGGTGACTTCTGGCTTGTCATCTCTACATGTCCTCTACTAGTTACAGAAATCATGTGGTGACTTCTGGCTTGTCATCTCTACATGTCCTCTACTAGTTACAGATATCATGTGGTGACTTCTGGCTTGTCATCTCTGCATGTCCTCTACTAGTTAAGACATCATGTGGTGACTTCTGGCTTGTCATCTCTACATGTCCTCTACTAGTTACAGATATCATGTGGTGACTTCTGGCTTGTCATCTCTACATGTCCTCTACTAGTTACAGAAATCATGTGGTGACTTCTGGCTTGTCATCTCTACATGTCCTCTACTAGATACAGACATCATGTGGTGACTTCTGGCTTGTCATCTCTAATGTCCTCTACTAGTCACAGACATCATGTGGTGACTTCGGGCTTGTCATCTCTACATGTCCTCTACTAGTTACAGACATCATGTGGTGACTTCTGGCTTGTCATCTCTACATGTCCTCTACTAGTTACAGACATCATGTGGTGACTTCTGGCTTGTCATCTCTAATGTCCTCTACTAGTCACAGACATCATGTGGTGACTTCGGGCTTGTCATCTCTACATGTCCTCTACTAGTTACAGACATCATGTGGTGACTTCTCGCTTGTCATCTCTACATGTCCTCTACTAGTTACAGACATCATGTGGTGACTTCTCGCTTGTCATCTCTACATGTCCTCCATTAGTTACAGACATCATGTGGTGACTTCTGGCTTGTCATCTCTACATGTCCTCCATTATTTACAGACATCATGTGGTGACTTCTGGCTTGTCATCTCTGCATGTCCTCTACTAGTTACAGACATCATGTGGTGACTTCTGGCTTGTCATCTCTACATGTCCTCTACTAGTTACAGATATCATGTGGTGACTTCTGGCTTGTCATCTCTGCATGTCCTCTACTAGTTACAGACATCATGTGGTGACTTCTGGCTTGTCATCTCTACATGTCCTCTACTAGTTACAGATATCATGTGGTGACTTCTGGCTTGTCATCGCTACATGTCCTCCATTAGTTACAGACATCATGTGGTGACTTCTGGCTTGTCATCTCTGCATGTCCTCTACTAGTTACAGACATCATGTGGTGAATTCTGGCTTGTCATCTCTACATGTCCTCTACTAGATACAGACATCATGTGGTGACTTCTGGCTTGTCATCTCTACATGTCCTCTACTAGATACAGACATCATGTGGTGACTTCTGGCTTGTCATCTCTACATGTCCACCACTAGTTACAGACATCATGTGGTGACTTCTGGCTTGTCATCTCTACATGTCCTCTACTAGTTACAGATATCATGTGGTGACTTCTGGCTTGTCATCTCTACATGTCCTCCATTAGTAACAGACATCATGTGGTGACTTCTGGCTTGTCATCTCTACATGTCCTCCATTAGTTACAGACATCATGTGGTGACTTCTGGCTTGTCATCTCTACATGTCCTCTACTATTTACAGACATAATGTGGTGACTTCTGGCTTGTCATCTGTACATGTCCTCTACTAGTTACAGATATCATGTGGTGACTTCTGGCTTGTCATCTCTACATGTCCTCCATTAGTTACAGACATCATGTGGTGACTTCTGGCTTGTCATCTCTGCATGTCCTCTACTAGTTACAGACATCATGTGGTGAATTCTGGCTTGTCATCTCTGCATGTCCTCTACTAGATACAGACATCATGTGGTGACTTCTGGCTTGTCATCTCTATATGTCCTCCACTAGTTACAGACATCATGTGGTGACTTCTGGCTTGTCATCTCTACATGTCCTCTACTAGTTACAGATATCATGTGGTGACTTCTGGCTTGTCATCTCTACATGTCCTCCATTAGTTACAGATATCATGTGGTGACTTCTGGCTTGTCATCTGTACATGTCCTCTACTAGTTACAGATATCATGTGGTGACTTCTGGCTTGTCATCTCTACATGTCCTCCATTAGTTACAGATATCATGTGGTGACTTCTGGCTTGTCATCTCTGCATGTCCTCTACTAGTTACAGACATCATGTGGTGACTTCGGGCTTGTCATCTCTATATGTCCTCTACTAGTTACAGACATAATGTGGTGACTTCTGGCTTGTCATCTCTATATGTCCTCTACTAGTTAAGACATCATGTGGTGACTTCTGGCTTGTCATCTCTATATGTCCTCTACTAGTTACAGACATAATGTGGTGACTTCTGGCTTGTCATCTCTGCATGTCCTCTACTAGTTACAGACATCATGTGGTGACTTCTGGCTTGTCATCTCTACATGTCCTCTACTAGTTACAGATATCATGTGGTGACTTCTGGCTTGTCATCTCTATATGTCCTCTACTAGTTACAGACATAATGTGGTGACTTCTGGCTTGTCATCTCTATATGTCCTCTACTAGTTACAGACATAATGTGGTGACTTCTGGCTTGTCATCTCTACATGTCCTCTACTAGTTACAGAAATCATGTGGTGACTTCTGGCTTGTCATCTCTACATGTCCCTCTACTAGTTACAGATATCATGTGGTGACTTCTGGCTTGTCATCTCTATATGTCCTCTACTAGTTAAGACATCATGTGGTGACTTCTGGCTTGTCATCTCTATATGTCCTCTACTAGTTACAGACATAATGTGTGTGACTTCTGGCTTGTCATCTCTATATGTCCTCTACTAGTTACAGACATAATGTGGTGACTTCTGGCTTGTCATCTCTATATGTCCTCTACTAGTTAAGACATCATGTGGTGACTTCTGGCTTGTCATCTCTATATGTCCTCTACTAGTTACAGACATAATGTGGTGACTTCTGGCTTGTCATCTCTATATGTCCTCTACTAGTTACAGACATAATGTGGTGACTTCTGGCTTGTCATCTCTACATGTCCTCTACTAGTTACAGAAATCATGTGGTGACTTCTGGCTTGTCATCTCTACATGTCCTCTACTAGTTACAGATATCATGTGGTGACTTCTGGCTTGTCATCTCTGCATGTCCTCTACTAGTTAAGACATCATGTGGTGACTTCTGGCTTGTCATCTCTACATGTCCTCTACTAGTTACAGATATCATGTGGTGACTTCTGGCTTGTCATCTCTACATGTCCTCTACTAGTTACAGATATCATGTAGTGACAGTTATTTGTATGTTTGAATCTGATTACAATAGCTCTTTTATTCTCTCTCTCTCTCTCTCTCTCTCTCTCTCTCTCTCTCTCTCTCTCTCTCTCTCTCTCTCTTGCACGCACACTCACATGTCTTTCATTTTGTAAAAATATATATTTAAAAAGTCTTAAAAGTCTAGTGGATCGACTTCATTGCACCAGGTTTTATCCCATATGGCTTGGTTTCTTTCCGCAGGGCAGCCTGCCGAAAGCATCGCACAAAGCACAAACTCCGTAGCTTCAACACTGTCCCCCAGGAGTCTCTGAGAAAAATGCATTCATGAACAAGAACAACGTAGCCCAAAATCAAACCCACAACTTAGGATCACGACCACTTAATCATAGAGACTCCTGATATATACACACATATACATATATACAGAGAGAGAGAAAGAGAAAGGCACTCAGATGAATGCAGATAGGTACTCACCCGAGGCATTGCTAGTTTATTTTATTTTATGAATTCATAAATCTAATAATCTACTGTGCACGTAAACATTTGACTGTATCATAGTTGTACAATGACAGCACATGTTGATCTACAGCATGTCCCATATTTGTACAATGATAGCACATGTTGATCTACAGCCTGTCCCATAGTTGTACAATGATAGCACATGTTGATCTACATCCTGTCCCATAGTTGAACATTGACAGCACATGTTGATCTACAGCCTGTCCCATAGTTGAACATTGACAGCACATATTGATCTACAGCCTGTCCCATAGTTGTACACTGATAGCACATGTTGATCTACAGCATGTCCCATAGTTGTACAATGATAGCACATGTTGATCTACAGCCTGTCCCATAGTTGAACATTGACAGCACATGTTGATCTACAGCCTGTCCCATAGTTGTACAATGATAGCACATGTTGATCTACAGCCTGTCCCATAGTTGAACATTGACAGCACATGTTGATCTACAGCCTGTCCCATAGTTGTACAATGATAGCACATGTTGATCTACAGCTTGTCCCATAGTTGAACATTGACAGCACATGTTGATCTACAGCCTGTCCCATAGTTGAACATTGACAGCACATGTTGATCTACAGCCTGTCCCATAGTTGTACAATGATAGCACATGTTGATCTACAGCCTGTCCCATAGTTGAACATTGACAGCACATGTTGATCTACAGCCTGTCCCCTAGTTTGAACATTGGACAGCACATGTTGATCTACAGCTTGTCCCATAGTTGTACAATGACAGCACATGTTGATCTACGCCTGTCCCATAGTTGTACAATGATAGCACATGTTGATCTACAGCCTGTCCCATAGTTGTACAATGATAGCACATGTTGATCTACAGCATGTCCCATAGTTGAACATTGACAGCACATGTTGATCTACAGCCTGTCCCATAGTTGTACAATGACAGCACATGTTGATCTACAGCCTGTCCCATAGTTGTACAATGATAGCACATGTTGATCTACAGCCTGTCCCATAGTTGTACAATGATAGCACATGTTGATCTACAGCCTGTCCCATAGTTGAACATTGACAGCACATGTTGATCTACATCCTGTCCCATAGTTGAACATTGACAGCACATGTTGATCTACATCCTGTCCCATAGTTGTACAATGATAGCACATGTTGATCTACAGCCTGTCCCATAGTTGTACAATGATAGCACATGTTGATCTACAGGCCTTCCCATAGTTGTACAATGATAGCACATGTTGATCTACAGCTTGTCCCATAGTGAACATTGACAGCACATGTTGAATTACAGCCTGTCCCATAGTTGTACAATGATAGCACATGTTGATCTACAGCCTGTCCCATAGTTGTACAATGATAGCACATGTTGATCTACAGCCTGTCCCATAGTTGAACATTGACAGCACATGTTGATCTACATCCTGTCCCATAGTTGAACATTGACAGCACATGTTGATCTACAGCTTGTCCCATAGTTGTACAATGATAGCACATGTTGATCTACAGCCTGTCCCATAGTTGTACAATGATAGCACATGTTGATCTACAGCCTGTCCCATAGTTGTACAATGACAGCACATGTTGATCTACAGCCTGTCCCATAGTTGTACAATGATAGCACATGTTGATCTACAGCTTGTCCCATAGTTGAACATTGACAGCACATGTTGATCTACAACCTGTCCCATAGTTGTACAATGATAGCACATGTTGATCTACAACCTGTCCCATAGTTGTACAATGATAGCACATGTTGATCTACAGCCTGTCCCATAGTTGTACAATGATAGCACATGTTGATCTACAGCCTGTCCCATAGTTGTACAATGATAGCACATGTTGATCTACATCCTGTCCCATAGTTGTGCAATGATAGCACATGTTGATCTACAGCCTGTCCCATAGTTGTACAATGATAGCACATGTTGATCTACAGCTTGTCCCATAGTTGTACAATGATAGCACATGTTGATCTACAGCCTGTCCCATAGTTGTACAATGATAGCACATGTTGATCTACAGCCTGTCCCATAGTTGTACAATGACAGCACATGTTGATCTACAGCCTGTCCCATAGTTGTACAATGATAGCACATGTTGATCTACAGCTTGTCCCATAGTTGAACATTGACAGCACATGTTGATCTACAACCTGTCCCATAGTTGAACATTGACAGCACATGTTGATCTACAACCTGTCCCATAGTTGTACAATGATAGCACATGTTGATCTACAACCTGTCCCATAGTTGTACAATGATAGCACATGTTGATCTACAGCCTGTCCCATAGTTGTACAATGATAGCACATGTTGATCTACAGCCTGTCCCATAGTTATACAATGATAGCACATGTTGATCTACAGCCTGTCCCATAGTTGTACAATGATAGCACATGTTGATCTACAGCCTGTCCCATAGTTGAACATTGACAGCACATGTTGATCTACAGCTTGTCCCATAGTTGTACAATGATAGCACATGTTGATCTACAGCCTGTCCCATAGTTGTACAATGACAGCACATGTTGATTTACAGCTTGTCCCATAGTTGTACAATGATAGCACATGTTGATCTACAGCCTGTCCCATAGTTGAACATTGACAGCACATGTTGATCTACAGCCTGTCCCATAGTTGAACATTGACAGCACATGTTGATCTACAGCCTGTCCCATAGTTGTACAATGATAGCACATGTTGATCTACAGCCTGTCCCATAGTTGAACATTGACAGCACATGTTGATCTACAGCCTGTCCCATAGTTGAACATTGACAGCACATGTTGATCTACAGCCTCTCCCATAGTTGTACAATGATAACACATGTCAGTGTTCCTACAGCCTGTCCCATAGTTGTACAATGATAGCACATGTTGATCTACAGCCTGTCCCATAGTTGAACATTGACAGCACATGTTGATCTACAGCCTGTCCCATAGTTGTACAATGATAGCACATGTTGATCTACAGCCTGTCCCATAGTTGAACATGACAGCACATGTTGATCTACAGCCTGTCCCATAGTTGTACAATGACAGCACATGTTGATCTACAGCCTGTCCCATAGTTGTACAATGATAGCACATGTTGATCTACAGCCTGTCCCATAGTTGTACAATGATAGCACATGTTGATCTACAGCCTGTCCCATAGTTGTACAATGATAGCACATGTTGATCTACAGCCTGTCCCATAGTTGTACAATGACAGCACATGTTGATCTACAGCCTGTCCCATAGTTGTACAATGACAGCACATGTTGATCTACAGCCTGTCCCATAGTTGTACAATGACAGCACATGTTGATCTACAGCCTGTCCCATAGTTGAACAATGACAGCACATGTTGATCTACAGCCTGTCCCATAGTTGTACAATGATAGCACATGTTGATCTACAGCCTGTCCCATAGTTGAACATTGACAGCACATGTTGATCTACAGCCTGTCCCATAGTTGTACAATGATAGCACATGTTGATCTACAGCCTGTCCCATAGTTGAACATTGACAGCACATGTTGATCTACAGCCTGTCCCATAGTTGAACATTGACAGCACATGTTGATCTACAGCCTGTCCCATAGTTGAACAATGATAGCACATGTTGATCTACAGCCTGTCCCATAGTTGTACAATGACAGCACATGTTGATCTACAGCCTGTCCCATAGTTGTACAATGACAGCACATGTTGATCTACAGCCTGTCCCATAGTTGAACATTGACAGCACATGTTGATCTACAGCCTGTCCCATAGTTGAACATGACAGCACATGTTGATCTACAGCCTGTCCCATAGTTGTACAATGATAGCACATGTTGATCTACAGCCTGTCCCATAGTTGAACATGACAGCACATGTTGATCTACAGCCTGTCCCATAGTTGAACATTGACAGCACATGTTGATCTACAGCCTGTCCCATAGTTGTACAATGACAGCACATGTTGATCTACAGCCTGTCCCATAGTTGTACAATGATAGCACATGTTGATCTACAGCCTGTCCCATAGTTGTACAATGACAGCACATGTTGATCTACAGCCTGTCCCATAGTTGTACAATGACAGCACATGTTGATCTACAGCCTGTCCCATAGTTGTACATTGACAGCACATGTTGATCTACAGCCTGTCCCATAGTTGTACAATGATAGCACATGTTGATCTACAGCCTGTCCCATAGTTGTACAATGACAGCACATGTTGATCTACAGCCTGTCCCATAGTTGTACATTGACAGCACATGTTGATCTACAGCCTGTCCCATAGTTGAACATTGACAGCACATGTTGATCTACAGCCTGTCCCATAGTTGAACATTGACAGCACATGTTGATCTACAGCCTGTCCCATAGTTGTACAATGACAGCACATGTTGATCTACAGCCTGTCCCATAGTTGTACAATGACAGCACATGTTGATCTACAGCCTGTCCCATAGTTGTACAATGACAGCACATGTTGATCTACAGCCTGTCCCATAGTTGTACAATGACAGCACATGTGATCTACAGCCTGTCCCATAGTTGTACAATGACAGCACATGTTGATCTACAGCCTGTCCCATAGTTGTACAATGACAGCACATGTTGATCTACAGCCTGTCCCATAGTTGTACAATGACAGCACATGTTGATCTACAGCCTGTCCCATAGTTGTACAATGACAGCACATGTTGATCTACAGCCTGTCCCATAGTTGTACAATGACAGCACATGTTGATCTACAGCCTGTCCCATAGTTGTACAATGACAGCACATGTTGATCTACATCCTGTCCCATAGTTGTACAATGACAGCACATGTTGATCTACAGCCTGTCCCATAGTTGTACAATGATAGCACATGTTGATCTACAGCTTGTCCCATAGTTGTACAATGACAGCACATGTTGATCTACAGCCTGTCCCATAGTTGAACATTGACAGCACATGTTGATCTACAGCCTGTCCCATAGTTGAACATTGACAGCACATGTTGATCTACATCCTGTCCCATAGTTGAACATTGACAGCACATGTTGATCTACATCCTGTCCCATAGTTGTACAATGATAGCACATGTTGATCTACAGCCTGTCCCATAGTTGTACAATGATAGCACATGTTGATCTACAGCCTGTCCCATAGTTGTACAATGATAGCACATGTTGATCTACAGCCTGTCCCATAGTTGTACAATGATAGCACATGTTGATCTACAGCCTGTCCCATAGTTGTACAATGACAGCACATGTTGATCTACAGCCTGTCCCATAGTTGTACAATGACAGCACATGTTGATCTACAGCCTGTCCCATAGTTGTACAATGACAGCACATGTTGATCTACAGCCTGTCCCATAGTTGTACAATGATAGCACATGTTGATCTACAGCCTGTCCCATAGTTGTACAATGATAGCACATGTTGATCTACAGCCTGTCCCATAGTTGTACAATGATAGCACATGTTGATCTACAGCCTGTCCCATAGTTGTACAATGACAGCACATGTTGATCTACAGCCTGTCCCATAGTTGTACAATGACAGCACATGTTGATCTACAGCCTGTCCCATAGTTGTACAATGACAGCACATGTTGATCTACAGCCTGTCCCATAGTTGTACAATGACAGCACATGTTGATCTACAGCCTGTCCCATAGTTGTACAATGATAGCACATGTTGATCTACAGCCTGTCCCATAGTTGTACATGATAGCACATGTTGATCTACAGCCTGTCCCATAGTTGAACATTGACAGCACATGTTGATCTACAGCCTGTCCCATAGTTGTACAATGATAGCACATGTTGATCTACAGCCTGTCCCATAGTTGTACAATGATAGCACATGTTGATCTACAGCCTGTCCCATAGTTGTACAATGATAGCACATGTTGATCTACAGCCTGTCCCATAGTTGTACAATGATAGCACATGTTGATCTACAGCCTGTCCCATAGTTGTACAATGACAGCACATGTTGATCTACAGCCTGTCCCATAGTTGAACATTGACAGCACATGTTGATCTACAGCCTGTCCCATAGTTGTACAATGACAGCACATGTTGATCTACAGCCTGTCCCATAGTTGTACAATGACAGCACATGTTGATCTACAGCCTGTCCCATAGTTGTACAATGATAGCACATGTTGATCTACAGCCTGTCCCATAGTTGAACATTGACAGCACATGTTGATCTACAGCCTGTCCCATAGTTGAACATTGACAGCACATGTTGATCTACAGCCTGTCCCATAGTTGTACAATGATAGCACATGTTGATCTACAGCCTGTCCCATAGTTGAACAATGACAGCACATGTTGATCTACAGCCTGTCCCATAGTTGTACAATGACAGCACATGTTGATCTACAGCCTGTCCCATAGTTGTACAATGACAGCACATGTTGATCTACAGCCTGTCCCATAGTTGTACAATGATAGCACATGTTGATCTACAGCCTGTCCCATAGTTGAACATTGACAGCACATGTTGATCTACAGCCTGTCCCATAGTTGTACAATGATAGCACATGTTGATCTACAGCCTGTCCCATAGTTGAACATTGACAGCACATGTTGATCTACAGCCTGTCCCATAGTTGTACAATGACAGCACATGTTGATCTACAGCCTGTCCCATAGTTGTACAATGACAGCACATGTTGATCTACAGCCTGTCCCATAGTTGTACAATGACAGCACATGTTGATCTACAGCCTGTCCCATAGTTGTACAATGATAGCACATGTTGATCTACAGCCTGTCCCATAGTTGTACATGACAGCACATGTTGATCTACAGCCTGTCCCATAGTTGAACATTGACAGCACATGTTGATCTACAGCCTGTCCCATAGTTGTACAATGATAGCACATGTTGATCTACAGCCTGTCCCATAGTTGTACAATGATAGCACATGTTGATCTACAGCCTGTCCCATAGTTGTACAATGATAGCACATGTTGATCTACAGCCTGTCCCATAGTTGTACAATGATAGCACATGTTGATCTACAGCCTGTCCCATAGTTGTACATTGACAGCACATGTTGATCTACAGCCTGTCCCATAGTTGTACAATGACAGCACATGTTGATCTACAGCCTGTCCCATAGTTGTACAATGATAGCACATGTTGATCTACAGCCTGTCCCATAGTTGTACAATGACAGCACATGTTGATCTACAGCCTGTCCCATAGTTGTACAATGACAGCACATGTTGATCTACAGCCTGTCCCATAGTTGAACATTGACAGCACATGTTGATCTACAGCCTGTCCCATAGTTGAACATGACAGCACATGTTGATCTACAGCCTGTCCCATAGTTGTACAATGATAGCACATGTTGATCTACAGCCTGTCCCATAGTTGTACAATGACAGCACATGTTGATCTACAGCCTGTCCCATAGTTGAACATTGACAGCACATGTTGATCTACAGCCTGTCCCATAGTTGAACATTGACAGCACATGTTGATCTACAGCCTGTCCCATAGTTGTACAATGATAGCACATGTTGATCTACAGCCTGTCCCATAGTTGTACAATGACAGCACATGTTGATCTACAGCCTGTCCCATAGTTGTACAATGATAGCACATGTTGATCTACAGCCTGTCCCATAGTTGTACAATGACAGCACATGTTGATCTACAGCCTGTCCCATAGTTGTACAATGATAGCACATGTTGATCTACAGCCTGTCCCATAGTTGTACAATGACAGCACATGTTGATCTACAGCCTGTCCCATAGTTGTACAATGACAGCACATGTTGATCTACAGCCTGTCCCATAGTTGAACATTGACAGCACATGTTGATCTACAGCCTGTCCCATAGTTGAACATTGACAGCACATGTTGATCTACAGCCTGTCCCATAGTTGTACAATGATAGCACATGTTGATCTACAGCCTGTCCCATAGTTGTACAATGACAGCACATGTTGATCTACAGCCTGTCCCATAGTTGTACAATGACAGCACATGTTGATCTACAGCCTGTCCCATAGTTGAACAATGACAGCACATGTTGATCTACAGCCTGTCCCATAGTTGTACAATGACAGCACATGTTGATCTACAGCCTGTCCCATAGTTGTACAATGACAGCACATGTTGATCTACAGCCTGTCCCATAGTTGTACAATGACAGCACATGTTGATCTACAGCCTGTCCCATAGTTGTACAATGACAGCACATGTTGATCTACAGCCTGTCCCATAGTTGTACAATGATAGCACATGTTGATCTACAGCCTGTCCCATAGTTGTACAATGACAGCACATGTTGATCTACAGCCTGTCCCATAGTTGTACAATGACAGCACATGTTGATCTACAGCCTGTCCCATAGTTGTACAATGACAGCACATGTTGATCTACAGCCTGTCCCATAGTTGTACAATGACAGCACATGTTGATCTACAGCCTGTCCCATAGTTGTACAATGATAGCACATGTTGATCTACAGCCTGTCCCATAGTTGTACAATGATAGCACATGTTGATCTACAGCCTGTCCCATAGTTGAACATTGACAGCACATGTTGATCTACAGCCTGTCCCATAGTTGTACAATGACAGCACATGTTGATCTACAGCCTGTCCCATAGTTGTACAATGATAGCACATGTTGATCTACAGCCTGTCCCATAGTTGTACAATGATAGCACATGTTGATCTACAGCCTGTCCCATAGTTGTACAATGATAGCACATGTTGATCTACAGCCTGTCCCATAGTTGTACAATGATAGCACATGTTGATCTACAGCCTGTCCCATAGTTGTACAATGATAGCACATGTTGATCTACAGCCTGTCCCATAGTTGTACAATGACAGCACATGTTGATCTACAGCCTGTCCCATAGTTGACAATGACAGCACATGTTGATCTACAGCCTGTCCCATAGTTGAACATTGACAGCACATGTTGATCTACAGCCTGTCCCATAGTTGTACAATGATAGCACATGTTGATCTACAGCCTGTCCCATAGTTGTACAATGATAGCACATGTTGATCTACAGCCTGTCCCATAGTTGTACAATGATAGCACATGTTGATCTACAGCCTGTCCCATAGTTGTACAATGATAGCACATGTTGATCTACAGCCTGTCCCATAGTTGTACATTGACAGCACATGTTGATCTACAGCCTGTCCCATAGTTGAACATTGACAGCACATGTTGATCTACAGCCTGTCCCATAGTTGTACAATGACAGCACATGTTGATCTACAGCCTGTCCCATAGTTGTACAATGACAGCACATGTTGATCTACAGCCTGTCCCATAGTTGAACATTGACAGCACATGTTGATCTACAGCCTGTCCCATAGTTGAACATTGACAGCACATGTTGATCTACAGCCTGTCCCATAGTTGTACAATGATAGCACATGTTGATCTACAGCCTGTCCCATAGTTGTACAATGATAGCACATGTTGATCTACAGCCTGTCCCATAGTTGAACATTGACAGCACATGTTGATCTACAGCCTGTCCCATAGTTGAACATTGACAGCACATGTTGATCTACAGCCTGTCCCATAGTTGAACATTGACAGCACATGTTGATCTACAGCCTGTCCCATAGTTGTACAATGACAGCACATGTTGATCTACAGCCTGTCCCATAGTTGTACAATGACAGCACATGTTGATCTACAGCCTGTCCCATAGTTGTACAATGATAGCACATGTTGATCTACAGCCTGTCCCATAGTTGTACAATGATAGCACATGTTGATCTACAGCCTGTCCCATAGTTGTACATTGACAGCACATGTTGATCTACAGCCTGTCCCATAGTTGTACAATGACAGCACATGTTGATCTACAGCCTGTCCCATAGTTGTACAATGACAGCACATGTTGATCTACAGCCTGTCCCATAGTTGTACAATGACAGCACATGTTGATCTACAGCCTGTCCCATAGTTGTACAATGACAGCACATGTTGATCTACAGCCTGTCCCATAGTTGTACAATGACAGCACATGTTGATCTACAGCCTGTCCCATAGTTGTACAATGATAGCACATGTTGATCTACAGCCTGTCCCATAGTTGAACATTGACAGCACATGTTGATCTACAGCCTGTCCCATAGTTGACATTGACAGCACATGTTGATCTACAGCCTGTCCCATAGTTGTACAATGACAGCACATGTTGATCTACAGCCTGTCCCATAGTTGTACATTGACAGCACATGTTGATCTACAGCCTGTCCCATAGTTGAACATTGACAGCACATGTTGATCTACAGCCTGTCCCATAGTTGAACATTGACAGCACATGTTGATCTACAGCCTGTCCCATAGTTGTACAATGACAGCACATGTTGATCTACAGCCTGTCCCATAGTTGTACAATGATAGCACATGTTGCTCTACAGCCTGTCCCATAGTTGTACAATGATAGCACATGTTGATCTACAGCCTGTCCCATAGTTGTACATTGACAGCACATGTTGATCTACAGCCTGTCCCATAGTTGTACAATGACAGCACATGTTGATCTACAGCCTGTCCCATAGTTGACAATGACAGCACATGTTGATCTACAGCCTGTCCCATAGTTGAACATTGACAGCACATGTTGATCTACAGCCTGTCCCATAGTTGTACAATGACAGCACATGTTGATCTACAGCCTGTCCCATAGTTGTACAATGACAGCACATGTTGATCTACAGCCTGTCCCATAGTTGTACAATGATAGCACATGTTGATCTACAGCCTGTCCCATAGTTGTACAATGATAGCACATGTTGATCTACAGCCTGTCCCATAGTTGTACAATGATAGCACATGTTGATCTACAGCCTGTCCCATAGTTGTACAATGACAGCACATGTTGATCTACAGCCTGTCCCATAGTTGTACAATGATAGCACATGTTGATCTACAGCCTGTCCCATAGTTGTACATTGACAGCACATGTTGATCTACAGCCTGTCCCATAGTTGTACATGACAGCACATGTTGATCTACAGCCTGTCCCATAGTTGTACATTGACAGCACATGTTGATCTACAGCCTGTCCCATAGTTGTACAATGACAGCACATGTTGATCTACAGCCTGTCCCATAGTTGTACAATGATAGCACATGTTGATCTACAGCCTGTCCCATAGTTGTACAATGATAGCACATGTTGATCTACAGCCTGTCCCATAGTTGTACAATGACAGCACATGTTGATCTACAGCCTGTCCCATAGTTGTACAATGACAGCACATGTTGATCTACAGCCTGTCCCATAGTTGAACATTGACAGCACATGTTGATCTACAGCCTGTCCCATAGTTGAACATTGACAGCACATGTTGATCTACAGCCTGTCCCATAGTTGAACATTGACAGCACATGTTGATCTACAGCCTGTCCCATAGTTGTACAATGACAGCACATGTTGATCTACAGCCTGTCCCATAGTTGTACAATGATAGCACATGTTGATCTACAGCCTGTCCCATAGTTGTACAATGATAGCACATGTTGATCTACAGCCTGTCCCATAGTTGTACAATGACAGCACATGTTGATCTACAGCCTGTCCCATAGTTGTACAATGACAGCACATGTTGATCTACAGCCTGTCCCATAGTTGTACATGACAGCACATGTTGATCTACAGCCTGTCCCATAGTTGTACAATGATAGCACATGTTGATCTACAGCCTGTCCCATAGTTGTACATTGACAGCACATGTTGATCTACAGCCTGTCCCATAGTTGTACAATGATAGCACATGTTGATCTACAGCCTGTCCCATAGTTGTACAATGACAGCACATGTTGATCTACAGCCTGTCCCATAGTTGTACAATGACAGCACATGTTGATCTACAGCCTGTCCCATAGTTGTACATTGACAGCACATGTTGATCTACAGCCTGTCCCATAGTTGTACAATGACAGCACATGTTGATCTACAGCCTGTCCCATAGTTGAACATTGACAGCACATGTTGATCTACAGCCTGTCCCATAGTTGAACATTGACAGCACATGTTGATCTACAGCCTGTCCCATAGTTGTACAATGATAGCACATGTTGATCTACAGCCTGTCCCATAGTTGTACAATGATAGCACATGTTGATCTACAGCCTGTCCCATAGTTGTACAATGATAGCACATGTTGATCTACAGCCTGTCCCATAGTTGTACAATGACAGCACATGTTGATCTACAGCCTGTCCCATAGTTGTACAATGACAGCACATGTTGATCTACAGCCTGTCCCATAGTTGTACAATGACAGCACATGTTGATCTACAGCCTGTCCCATAGTTGTACAATGACAGCACATGTTGATCTACAGCCTGTCCCATAGTTGTACAATGACAGCACATGTTGATCTACAGCCTGTCCCATAGTTGTACATGACAGCACATGTTGATCTACAGCCTGTCCCATAGTTGAACATTGACAGCACATGTTGATCTACAGCCTGTCCCATAGTTGTACAATGATAGCACATGTTGATCTACAGCCTGTCCCATAGTTGTACAATGATAGCACATGTTGATCTACAGCCTGTCCCATAGTTGAACATTGACAGCACATGTTGATCTACAGCCTGTCCCATAGTTGAACATTGACAGCACATGTTGATCTACAGCCTGTCCCATAGTTGTACAATGACAGCACATGTTGATCTACAGCCTGTCCCATAGTTGTACAATGATAGCACATGTTGATCTACAGCCTGTCCCATAGTTGTACAATGATAGCACATGTTGATCTACAGCCTGTCCCATAGTTGTACAATGATAGCACATGTTGATCTACAGCCTGTCCCATAGTTGTACAATGATAGCACATGTTGATCTACAGCCTGTCCCATAGTTGTACAATGACAGCACATGTTGATCTACAGCCTGTCCCATAGTTGTACAATGATAGCACATGTTGATCTACAGCCTGTCCCATAGTTGTACAATGACAGCACATGTTGATCTACAGCCTGTCCCATAGTTGAACATTGACAGCACATGTTGATCTACAGCCTGTCCCATAGTTGAACATTGACAGCACATGTTGATCTACAGCCTGTCCCATAGTTGTACAATGATAGCACATGTTGATCTACAGCCTGTCCCATAGTTGTACAATGACAGCACATGTTGATCTACAGCCTGTCCCATAGTTGTACATGATAGCACATCTTGATCTACAGCCTGTCCCATAGTTGAACATTGACAGCACATGTTGATCTACAGCCTGTCCCATAGTTGTACAATGACAGCACATGTTGATCTACAGCCTGTCCCATAGTTGAACATTGACAGCACATGTTGATCTACAGCCTGTCCCATAGTTGTACAATGACAGCACATGTTGATCTACAGCCTGTCCCATAGTTGTACAATGACAGCACATGTTGATCTACAGCCTGTCCCATAGTTGTACAATGATAGCACATGTTGATCTACAGCCTGTCCCATAGTTGTACATTGACAGCACATGTTGATCTACAGCCTGTCCCATAGTTGTACAATGACAGCACATGTTGATCTACAGCCTGTCCCATAGTTGTACAATGATAGCACATGTTGATCTACAGCCTGTCCCATAGTTGTACAATGATAGCACATGTTGATCTACAGCCTGTCCCATAGTTGTACAATGATAGCACATGTTGATCTACAGCCTGTCCCATAGTTGTACAATGATAGCACATGTTGATCTACAGCCTGTCCCATAGTTGAACATTGACAGCACATGTTGATCTACAGCCTGTCCCATAGTTGAACATTGACAGCACATGTTGATCTACAGCCTGTCCCATAGTTGAACATTGACAGCACATGTTGATCTACAGCCTGTCCCATAGTTGTACAATGACAGCACATGTTGATCTACAGCCTGTCCCATAGTTGTACAATGATAGCACATGTTGATCTACAGCCTGTCCCATAGTTGTACAATGATAGCACATGTTGATCTACAGCCTGTCCCATAGTTGTACAATGATAGCACATGTTGATCTACAGCCTGTCCCATAGTTGTACATTGACAGCACATGTTGATCTACAGCCTGTCCCATAGTTGTACAATGACAGCACATGTTGATCTACAGCCTGTCCCATAGTTGAACATGACAGCACATGTTGATCTACAGCCTGTCCCATAGTTGTACAATGACAGCACATGTTGATCTACAGCCTGTCCCATAGTTGTACAATGATAGCACATGTTGATCTACAGCCTGTCCCATAGTTGTACAATGATAGCACATGTTGATCTACAGCCTGTCCCATAGTTGTACAATGATAGCACATGTTGATCTACAGCCTGTCCCATAGTTGTACAATGACAGCACATGTTGATCTACAGCCTGTCCCATAGTTGAACATTGACAGCACATGTTGATCTACAGCCTGTCCCATAGTTGTACAATGACAGCACATGTTGATCTACAGCCTGTCCCATAGTTGTACAATGATAGCACATGTTGATCTACAGCCTGTCCCATAGTTGACATTGACAGCACATGTTGATCTACAGCCTGTCCCATAGTTGAACAATGATAGCACATGTTGATCTACAGCCTGTCCCATAGTTGAACATGACAGCACATGTTGATCTACAGCCTGTCCCATAGTTGTACAATGATAGCACATGTTGATCTACAGCCTGTCCCATAGTTGAACATTGACAGCACATGTTGATCTACAGCCTGTCCCATAGTTGAACATTGACAGCACATGTTGATCTACAGCCTGTCCCATAGTTGAACAATGACAGCACATGTTGATCTACAGCCTGTCCCATAGTTGTACAATGACAGCACATGTTGATCTACAGCCTGTCCCATAGTTGTACAATGATAGCACATGTTGATCTACAGCCTGTCCCATAGTTGTACAATGACAGCACATGTTGATCTACAGCCTGTCCCATAGTTGTACAATGATAGCACATGTTGATCTACAGCCTGTCCCATAGTTGTACAATGACAGCACATGTTGATCTACAGCCTGTCCCATAGTTGAACATTGACAGCACATGTTGATCTACAGCCTGTCCCATAGTTGAACATTGACAGCACATGTTGATCTACAGCCTGTCCCATAGTTGTACAATGACAGCACATGTTGATCTACAGCCTGTCCCATAGTTGTACAATGATAGCACATGTTGATCTACAGCCTGTCCCATAGTTGTACAATGACAGCACATGTTGATCTACAGCCTGTCCCATAGTTGTACAATGATAGCACATGTTGATCTACAGCCTGTCCCATAGTTGAACATTGACAGCACATGTTGATCTACAGCCTGTCCCATAGTTGAACATTGACAGCACATGTTGATCTACAGCCTGTCCCATAGTTGTACAATGACAGCACATGTTGATCTACAGCCTGTCCCATAGTTGTACAATGATAGCACATGTTGATCTACAGCCTGTCCCATAGTTGAACATGACAGCACATGTTGATCTACAGCCTGTCCCATAGTTGAACATTGACAGCACATGTTGATCTACAGCCTGTCCCATAGTTGAACATTGACAGCACATGTTGATCTACAGCCTGTCCCATAGTTGTACAATGATAGCACATGTTGATCTACAGCCTGTCCCATAGTTGAACATTGACAGCACATGTTGATCTACAGCCTGTCCCATAGTTGAACATTGACAGCACATGTTGATCTACAGCCTGTCCCATAGTTGAACATTGACAACACATGTTGATCTACAGCCTGTCCATAGTTGAACATTGACAGCACATGTTGATCTACAGCCTGTCCCATAGTTGAACATTGACAGCACATATTGATCTACAGCCTGTCCCATAGTTGAACATTGACAGCACATGTTGATCTACAGCCTGTCCCATAGTTGAACATTGACAGCACATGTTGATCTACAGCTTGTCCCATAGTTGAACAATGATAGCACATGTTGATCTACAGCCTGTCCCATAGCTGTACAATGATAGCACATGTTGATCTACAGCCTGTCCCATAGTTGTACAATGATAGCACATGTTGATCTACAGCATATCCCATAGTTGTACAATGACAGCACATGTTGATCTACAGCCTGTCCCATAGTTGTACAATGACAGCACATGTTGATCTACAGCCTGTCCCATAGTTGTACATTGACAGCACATGTTGATCTACAGCCTGTCCCATAGCTGTACAATGATAGCACATGTTGATCTACAGCCTGTCCCATAGTTGTACATTGACAGCACATGTTGATCTACAGCCTGTCCCATAGTTGTACAATGACAGCACATGTTGATCTACAGCCTGTCCCATAGTTGTACAATGATAGCACATGTTGATCTACATCCTGTCCCATAGTTGTACAATGATAGCACATGTTGATCTACAGCCTGTCCCATAGTTGTACAATGATAGCACATGTTGATCTACAGCCTGTCCCATAGTTGTACAATGATAGCACATGTTGATCTACAGCCTGTCCCATAGTTGAACATTGACAGCACATGTTGATCTACAGCCTGTCCCATAGTTGAACATTGACAGCACATGTTGATCTACAGCCTGTCCCATAGTTGAACATTGACAGCACATGGTGATCTACAGCCTGTCCCATAGTTGTACAATGACAGCACATGTTGATCTACAGCCTGTCCCATAGTTGTACAATGATCAGCACATGTTGATCTACAGCCTGTCCCATAGTTGTACAATGATAGCACATGTTGATCTACAGCCTGTCCCATAGTTGTACAATGATAGCACATGTTGATCTACAGCCTGTCCCATAGTTGTACAATGACAGCACATGTTGATCTACAGCTTGTCCCATAGTTGTACAATGATAGCACATGTTGATCTACAGCCTGTCCCATAGTTGAACATTGACAGCACATGTTGATCTACAGCCTGTCCCATAGTTGAACATTGACAGCACATGTTGATCTACAGCCTGTCCCATAGTTGTACAATGATAGCACATGTTGATCTACAGCCTGTCCCATAGTTGTACAATGACAGCACATGTTGATCTACAGCCTGTCCCATAGTTGTACAATGATAGCACATGTTGATCTACAGCCTGTCCCATAGTTATACATTGACAGCACATGTTGATCTACAGCCTGTCCCATAGTTGAACATTGACAGCACATGTTGATCTACAGCCTGTCCCATAGTTGAACTTTGACAGCACATGTTGATCTACAGCCTGTCCCATAGGTTGTAACAATGATAGCACATGGTTGATCTACAGCTGTCCCATAGTTGTACAATGATAGCACATGTTGATCTACAGCCTGTCCCATAGTTGTACAATAATAGCACATGTTGATCTACAGCCTGTCCCATAGTTGTAAAATGAATATAGCACATGTTGATCTACAGCCTGTCCCATAGTTTGTAACATTGACAGCAACATGGTTGATCTACAGCCTGTCCCATAGTTGTACAATGACAGCACATGTTGATCTACAGCCTGTCCCATAGCTGTACAATGATAGCACATGTTGATCTACAGCCTGTACCCATAGGTTGTACAATGATAGCACATGTTGATCTACAGCCTGTCCCATAGTTTGTACAATGACAGCACATGTTGATCTACAGCCTGTCCCATAGTTGTACAATGATAGCACATGTTGATCTACAGCCTGTTCCCATAGTTGAACATTGACAGCACATGTTGATCTACAGCCTGTCCCATAGTTGTACAATGATAGCACATGTGTCTACAGCCTGTCCCATAGTTGTACAAGATAGCACATGTTGATCTACAGCCCTGTCCCATGTTGAACATTGACAGCACAATGTTGATCTACAGCCTGTCCCATAGTTGAACATTGACAGCACATGGTGATCTACAGCCTGTCCCATAGTTGTACAATGACAGCACATGTTGATCTACAGCCTGTCCCATAGTTGTACAATGATAGCACATGTTGATCTACAGCCTGTCCCATAGTTGTACAATGATAGCACATGTTGATCTACAGCCTGTCCCATAGTTGTACAATGATAGCACATGTTGATCTACAGCTTGTCCCATAGTTGTACAATGATAGCACATGTTGATCTACAGCCTGTCCCATAGTTGTACAATGACAGCACAATGTTGATCTACAGCTTGTCCCATAGTTTGTACAATGATAGCACATGTTGATCTACAGCCTGTCCCATAGTTGAACATTGACAGCACATGTTGATCTACAGCCTGTCCCATAGTTGAACATTGACAGCACATGTTGATCTACAGCCTGTCCCATAGTTGAACATTGACAGCACATGTTGATCTACAGCCTGTCCCATAGTTGTACAATGATAGCACATGTTGATCTACAGCCTGTCCCATAGTTGTACATTGACAGCACATGGTGATCTACAGCCTGTCCCATAGTTGTACAATGATAGCACATGTTGATCTACAGCCTGTCCCATAGTTGAACAATGATAGCACATGTTGATGTACAGCCTGTCCCATAGTTGTACAATGATAGCACATGTTGATGTACAGCCTGTCCCATAGTTGTACAATGATAGCACATGTTGATCTACAGCCTGTCCCATAGTTGTACAATGATAGCACATGTTGATGTACAGCCTGTCCCATAGTTGTACAATGATAGCACATGTTGATCTACAGCCTGTCCCATAGTTGTACAATGATAGCACATGTCAGTTCAAACAGTCTCACTCTAACAACCACTAGTTGCCAGATACATCCCGGCCTCCCACCTCTGACCCGTGTGACCTTGCTAACCCAATGCTTTCATGTCCATCCTGTACCCAGGCTACAATGACCTCCTGTACAACCCGGAGGAAGGCTGCTGTGTCCTGCAAGTCACCTGCTGCCATTTTGCATCTGTGGCGGCTGTTATGGGACTGTTACTAAGCCAGGTCAGTTGTGTGTTTTCAGTTGCCATGGTTCATCTTCTTCTTTGCGTTCATCCAGAGTGTTTTTTCAGATGTGATTGCGGTGTGTCTCGTTAGGCACCCTTGGGTCAAAACCCTTAGGTCAACATATCCGACTTTTAGCATGCATTTTTTACCAGGTTAGCATTCCTGGGAGACTCTCACTTTTGCGGTACCGTCCACCTTCGAGCTGGTCAAGTTGGAACAGTCGAAGAATTCACGGTCATCCCTCAAAGGAAGGCAGGGACAGTCCATAGCATTTTCCGCAATCCTGGGTGGCTTCCATAATTGCAGAGCTGATACATAGCGCTCTGGTGCTGGGCTCACCGAGGGAATCGTCACGTCCTGCTCATGGCTGCTTTAATTACTCACTTCAATATACTGGGCATTTCGTTTGCCCCAGGCCGTTCCTGCGCAAACCAGACAGGTCTGCAGATGGTATCCACTCAGCGAGTTTTCGACTCGGACATGTGCTTGTCGTTGTGCCCGTCAGAGCTGTTCCAGGCACGACAGACATTCGGAAAACTACCTAGTCAGAACTATTCCGAACAAGAGCGGCATTCGGAAACAAGGTAGTCAGAGCTGTTCCTAGCATGAGAGACATTCGGACGAGACATTTCACTCGGACGTAAATGCATAGTGCCAATTTTTATTTTGCCACCCGTAGGACGGCACTTCCGGCTTCGGCGGGCATTTTTAATGAGGTTAGCCTTCCTCGGATTTTGGGGCACGTTAGACTTATTGTTGTGATTTCGCCCACATCTCAGCTGGTCAAGATAGAACTGTCAAACGACATCACGGTCAGCCCTCAAGGGAAGGCAGTGGCAGGCCATGGGCATTCCCTCACTATCCAAGGAGGCTTCCATAATTGCAGAGCCGGCACATATTGCTCTGAGACTGGGCTCACCCAAGGAGTTGCCACGTCCTGCTCATGGCTGCTTTAGTTCCTCACTTCCATGTGTTGGGTGCCATACGGCTACAATTCTAACACTCATAAAAGAACAGAACATTAAATATAATTTAAAGAACTTATAACATAAATCTGTTCCTCTATTAATTATAATCGACTGAGAATGTCTCTGATTGACTGATTAAAATCTTGCAGACATAGAGTTGTGAAGAATCGTACCTATTAAAGATTTAAGACATCTAAAAAAAAATTAAATCAGGAATATAATATTCAACAAGAATAAATAAACCAAATAATTTATTAAGTTCTCTAATAAGATATAGTTAAGAAAAATTATCTGGAGAATAGATAACCGAAATATTTCACTACACTATTAAGTGTAGAGCTATGATATAGTCTGAACACTTTGAACAAATATAGATTTAGATCCAAGAATTTTTTTTGAATTCTAAGTAATAAAACTGTAAATGTGTCTGTAATGTACTATGTGTAAATATGAAGTTCATTCGCTTTCATCCCATTTTATTTTCCTTTATTTATTTCTTCCATTCAATTTTTTTTCCTTTCTTTCTTTGTTTCAAACCTGTAAAATCTCTCTTCTGCACTCATGCCAATATTTGTACATTGTAACTTTATTGATTGAAACAATGTTATTGTTTTCAGTCTTGTGTATCTTCTGTAATGCATACGCTGTAACGACGTATGTTTGTACTGAGTGCGTGTAACTTTCATTCTGTTTTTGGGATTTTTAACAAAAATGTCATTGAGAGACATGTAATCACGTTTGCTTTGTTTTGTAACAACAGTTATTTCTTCATGTATGGGTTCGTTGACTTTGTACAATTCGCAATTATTTACCGTTGTGTTATCATGTATGTCTACAGTTGATGTACCCTGTTCTATTTGCGTCTTTTCTTCTTTAATTTCTTCTTCTTCTTCTTGTGTTGTTTCAATTTGGGCATTTGTACTTGTAAGTGTTTCGTTAAACTTGTGTTCGATAGTTATTTTCTGAACGAAATCTCTGGCGTTCGGTTCTTTCACTACTGCAGCACATACTTTACCTGCGTAATTACTTTCTTTTATTTCATACATTTGTCTTTGTTTTCTCATTTGTTCCTTCCAAATTGTTTCCTTTGCAAGATTCTCCTTTTCAAGTGCGAGTCGTTTCTGTTTGATTTCTGCCTCTATGGTTATTTGTCTTGCCTTTAACTCTGCCTCTGCGGTTATCTGTTTTTCTTTCATATCTTTTCTCATTGTAGCTATCTTTTCACGTTGCAAAGTTATCTCATTTTGTTTGATAGCCATCTCTTTTTCTTTCAGTTCTCTCTCAAGAGTCATTTGCAGTTGTTTGGTTTCTTTCTCTGCTGCTAGTCGTTCCTGTCGCTCCTCCTTCTGACGTTGTTTCTCTTCACTGAACTCATGTTTACCCCATATGCCTCGAAGTGCCTACACCGGCAACCGTCGAGGTATCAACTCGTAATAATGCAAAACAGCAATGAAGGACGAGGAATTAAACTTGCGTCCTTACCTTGAATACAATGACAATCAACGGCAAAAGTCAAGATATCAAAACGCCACCAGAAGTTTATTCCGTAGCAGACATGTGAACATTAAACTCACGCAGACCTGTAGGTTGACCCCTATAGACGGGGTCGGCACCTACTTTACTAATCCACCGATGAGTGTCCAGTCTACTGCGCTCTGCTTGAAGCCCTGATCCACTGATTCCATTTACGCTGTAATTCCACTCTAGGTTTTTCCGCCCGGTTACTTCACTGCGGTTTCATCATCAACAGATCCCTCTCCTGACTCAGAGCTGTCTCACGCTCATATCATCGCGTCCAGAGGTCACCTCACACAGATCCTTAGAAAACACGTCCTTGTTCGAAATCACAATCACGGCGTCTCCCGTTGCTGTCCAATTACGTTGTCCACATTCTCCTTGGATTCTTTTGTTGACGTCCACTTTCGTGTCCGAGTGGGGAATTCCCATTTTCCAATTTATACTTTTCGTGGTGGGTCGTGCCGCCGTATGACATTGGGCATCTCACTTGCCACTGGTCGCTCAAGCACACACCAAGAACGGTCAGACTGCGGGCGACATCCACTCGGTAAGCTTTTGCTTTTGACTTCGGACCACGCAATGGATTCGCTAGCCGTGCGTTCCATTTCTTGTTATTGAAACGTTTTTCCACTTTTGTCTACACTCTCTATGAGTTATATACAGACAGTTTTCGTAACCATTTCATTCGACTGGGGCACTTTCTACCTTTTAGTACTCGCTCACGAGGTAGGCTACATGTGCTGTCGGCTCAGCACCTTACCTCCGTGAAGCAGTGAATGAGAAACGGCCAGGCCCTCTCATCCAGGGATCCCTCATATCCCCCAGCAGATTGCCTTCGAACAAGTATCAGAACTGGGCATGTAGCGTGCTCAGTATCTCACCTCTATTTTTCGGTAGGTGGGTATCAGCCCGGCTCTCACATCCGAGGGTTTATGGCTTAGAGGCGTTCAGCCTCAACCCTCGACAGAGAGCCTTATAGTATGTATCTGGACCAAGAATTCTGCCTTCGTGCGCCTGATTTAAACTTTTGACTGCTATCCTCAGTCTACCTGCAGAGCAGCAGGTTGTGTCTCTCATAGTCTGGCCCCTATCCCATAAGCTGTCCGATATGTAGTTTTCATCCATCGACAAGCACATGGGGTCAATGGGACACGCAAGCTCCCCCACCATGGCAAGGTGGAGACACATCGGGGGAGAGTTGCCATGGTTCATGGTGTGCTTTCAGCTGCCATGGTTCCTGGTGTGTTTTCAGCTCCCATGGTTCATGGCATGCTTTCAGTTGCCATGGTTCATCGTGTGCTTTGAGAAGGTCGTGCCAACAGAGAATACATCACATATTGTGCAAGCCAAGAGCTTTAACCAGAGCAAAAGTTGCCAGATGTTAAATTAGTTTAAAACAGATAAAAGTTACACATGAAGGAAATCTTGTATAAGTATGACTTTTCCCATGTGTTCCCTTGCTGAAATACTTTACTTGTGACCTTTCCCATGTGTTTCCTTGCTGTAATACTTCATTTGTGACTTTTCCCGTTTCCTTGCTGAAATACTTCACTTGTGACCTTTCCCACATGTTTCCTTGTTGCAGTACTTCACTTGTGACCTTTCCCATGTTTCCTTGCTGTAATACTTCACTTGTGACCTTTCCCATGTGTTTTCTTGCTGTAATACTTCACTTGTGACCTTTCCCAAGGTTTCCTTGCTGAAATACTTCACTTGTGAGAGAAAATTAACACATTATCATGTTCTTTACTAGCATAATCATCATCATCCTATGCCATGTTGGGTTCATGTTCCTCCATAAGCTTCTGTTTTCTATTTTGCTGATCAAATTAACTCCTGATCAGCAACTCATCATCTGTGCCACGCAATCAACCAGTCCTCAACCTTCTGTTTTCTCTTGTTGATACATTTCTACATGAGTAGAAACAGCAAATCATCATCTGTGCCATGCAGTCAACCTATGTAACATTTTCTACTCATCTAAGACCCTCAACTTTCCCAGTTGTGACATGTGCTAATAGACAGGTGTGCTAGTAGACCTGACACAGGGTAGTATGACAGTAGACAGGTGTGCTAGTAGACCAGACACAGGGTAGTATGACAGTAGACAGGTGTGCTAGTAGACCAGACACAGGGTAGTATGACAGTAGACAGGTGTGCTTGTAGACCAGACACATGGTAGTATGACAGTAGACAGGTGTGCTAGTAGACCAGACACAGAGTAGTATGGCAGTAGAGAGACCAGACACAGGGTAGTATGACAGTAGACAGGTGTGCTAGTAGACCAGACACAGGGTAGTATGACAGTAGACAGGTGTGCTAGTAGACCAGACACAGGGTAGTATGACAGTAGACAGGTGTGCTAGTAGGCCAGACACAGGGTAGTATGACAGTAGACAGGTGTGCTAGTAGACCAGACACAGGGTAGTATGACAGTAGACAGGTGTGCTAGTAGACCAGACACAGGGTAGTATGACAGTAGACAGGTGTGCTAGTAGGCCAGACACAGGGTAGTATGACAGTAGACAGGTGTGCTAGTAGACCAGACACAGGGTAGTATGACAGTAGACAGGTGTGCTAGTAGGCCAGACACAGGGTAGTATGACAGTAGACAGGTGTGCTAGTAGACCAGACACAGGGTAGTATGACAGTAGACAGGTGTGCTAGTAGACCAGCCACAGGGTAGTATGACAGTAGACAGGTGTGCTAGTAGACCAGACACAGGGTAGTATGACAGTAGACAGATGTGCTAGTAGACCAGCCACATGATGGTATGACAATAGACAGGTGTGCTAGAACAGAGACAATAACTTTTGTGATTGGTTATTAATGGTCATCGTACCAGTACATGCTCACAGACAACATTGATCATCATCATCATACCAGTACATGCTCACAGACAACATTCATCATCATCATCATACCAGTGCATGCTCACAGACAACATTGATCATCATCATCATACCAGTGCATGCTCACAGACAACATTGATCATCATCATCATACCAGTGCATGCTCACAGACAACATTGATCATCATCATCGTACCAGTACATGCTCACAGACAACATTCATCATCATCATACCAGTACATGCTCACAGACAACATTGATCATCATCATCATACCAGTGCATGCTCACAGACAACATTCATCATCATCATCATACCAGTACATGCTCACAGATAACATTCATCATCATCATACCAGTACATGCTCACAGACAACATTGATCATCATCATCATACCAGTGCATGCTCACAGACAACATTCATCATCATCATACCAGTACATGCTCACAGACAACATTCATCATCATCATCATACCAGTGCATGCTCACAGACAACATTCATCATCATACCAGTACATGCTCACAGATAACATTGATCATCATCATCATACCAGTACATGCTCACAGACAACATTCATCATCATCATCATACCAGTACATGCTCACAGACAACATTCATCATCATCATCATACCAGTACATGCTCACAGACAACATTGATCATCATCATCATCATACCAGTACATGCTCACAGACAACATTCATCATCATCATACCAGTGCATGCTCACAGACAACATTGATCATCATCATCATACCAGTGCATGCTCACAGACAACATTAACCACCATCATACCAGTACATGCTCACAGACAACATTGATCATCATCATCATACCAGTACATGCTCACAGACAACATTGATCATAATCATCGTCATACCAGTACATGCTCACAGACAACATTGATCATCATCATCATACCAGTACATGCTCACAGACAACATTAACCACCATCATACCAGTACATGCTCACAGACAACATTCAACACCATCATACCAGTACATGCTAACAGACAACATTCAACACCATCATACCAGTACATGCTCACTGACAACATTAACCACCATCATACCAGTACATGCTCACAGAAAACATTCATCATCATCATCATACCAGTACATGCTCACAGACAACATTCATCATCATCATCATATCAGTACATGCTCACAGACAACATTCATCATCATCATCATACCAGTACATGCTCACTGACAACATTGATCATCATCATCATACCAGTACATGCTCACAGACATCTTTGATCATCATCATCATCATACCAGTACATGCTCACAGAAAACATTGATCATCATCATCATACCAGTACATGCTCACAGAAAACATTGATCATCATCATCATACCAGTGCATGCTCACAGACAACATTCATCATCATCATCATACCAGTACATGCTCACAGATAACATTCATCATCATCATACCAGTGCATGCTCACAGACAACATTCATCATCATCATCATCATACCAGTGCATGCTCACAGACAACATTCATCATCATCATCATCATACCAGTGCATGCTCACAGACAACATTCATCATCATCATCATCATACCAGTACATGCTCACAGACAACAACAATCATCATCATCATCATCATACCAGTACATTCTCACAGACAACATTCATCATCATCATCATCATCATCATCATACCAGTACATGCTCACAGACAACATTCATCATCATCATACCTGTACATTCTCACAGACAACATTGATCATCATCATCATACCAGTACATGCTCACAGACAACATTCATCATTATCATACAGTACATGCTCACAGACAACATTGATCATCATCATCATACCAGTACATGCTCACAGACAACATTCATCATCATCATACCAGTGCATGCTCACAGACAACATTCATCATCATCATCATCATACCAGTGCATGCTCACAGACAACATTCATCATCATCATCATCATACCAGTGCATGCTCACAGACAACATTCATCATCATCATCATCATACCAGTACATGCTCACAGACAACAACAATCATCATCATCATCATCATACCAGTACATTCTCACAGACAACATTCATCATCATCAAACCAGTGCATGCTCACAGACAACATTCATCATCATCATCATCATCATCATCATACCAGTGCATGCTCACAGACAACATTCATCATCATCATACAGTGCATGCTCACAGACAACATTCAGCATCATCATACCAGTACATGCTCACAGACAACATTCATCATCATCATACCAGTACATGCTCACAGACAACATTCATCATCATCATCATACCAGTGCATGCTCACAGACAACATTGATCATCATCATCATACCAGTGCATGCTCACAGACAACATTCATCATCATCATCATACCAGTGCATGCTCACAGACAACATTGATCATCATCATCATACCAGTGCATGCTCACAGACAACATTGATCATCATCATCATACCAGTGCATGCTCACAGACAACATTGATCATCATCATCATACCAGTGCATGCTCACAGACAACATTGATCATCATCATCATACCAGTACCTTGCTCACAGTCAACATTGATCATCATCATCATACCAGTACATGCTCACAGATAACATTCATCATCATCATCATACCAGTACATGCTCACAGTCAACATTGATCATCATCATACCAGTACATGCTCACAGACAACATTGATCATCATCATCATACCAGTGTATGCTCACAGACAACATTCATCATCATCATACCAGTACATGCTCACAGACAACATTGATCATAATACCAGTACATGCTCACAGACAACATTCAACACCATCATACCAGTACATGCTCACAGACAACATTGATCATCATCATCATACCAGTGCATGCTCACAGACAACATTGATCATCATCATCATACCAGTACATGCTCACAGACAACATTGATCATCATCAACATACCAGTGCATGCTCACAGACAACATTCATCATCATCATCATACCAGTACATGCTCACAGACAACATTGATCATCATCATCATACCAGTGCATGCTCACAGACAACATTAACCACCATCATACCAGTACATGCTCACAGACAACATTGATCATCATCATCATCATCATACCAGTACATGCTCACAGACAACATTGATCATCATCATCATACCAGTACATGCTCACAGACAACATTAACCACCATCATACCTGTACATTCTCACAGACAACATTGATCATCATCATCATACCAGTACATGCTCACAGACAACATTCATCATTATCATACAGTACATGCTCACAGACAACATTGATCATCATCATCATACCAGTACATGCTCACAGACAACATTCATCATCATCATACCAGTGCATGCTCACAGACAACATTCATCATCATCATCATCATACCAGTGCATGCTCACAGACAACATTCATCATCATCATCATCATACCAGTGCATGCTCACAGACAACATTCATCATCATCATCATCATACCAGTACATGCTCACAGACAACAACAATCATCATCATCATCATCATACCAGTACATTCTCACAGACAACATTCATCATCATCATCATCATCATCATACCAGTACATGCTCACAGACAACATTCATCATCATCATACAGTACATGCTCACAGACAACATTGATCATCATCATCATACCAGTACATGCTCACAGACATCATTCATCATCATCAAACCAGTGCATGCTCACAGACAACATTCATCATCATCATCATCATCATCATCATCATACCAGTGCATGCTCACAGACAACATTCATCATCATCATACAGTGCATGCTCACAGACAACATTCAGCATCATCATACCAGTACATGCTCACAGACAACATTCATCATCATCATACCAGTACATGCTCACAGACAACATTCATCATCATCATCATACCAGTGCATGCTCACAGACAACATTGATCATCATCATCATACCAGTGCATGCTCACAGACAACATTCATCATCATCATCATACCAGTGCATGCTCACAGACAACATTGATCATCATCATCATACCAGTGCATGCTCACAGACAACATTGATCATCATCATCATACCAGTGCATGCTCACAGACAACATTGATCATCATCATCATACCAGTGCATGCTCACAGACAACATTGATCATCATCATCATACCAGTACCTTGCTCACAGTCAACATTGATCATCATCATCATACCAGTACATGCTCACAGATAACATTCATCATCATCATCATACCAGTACATGCTCACAGTCAACATTGATCATCATCATACCAGTACATGCTCACAGACAACATTGATCATCATCATTATACCAGTGTATGCTCACAGACAACATTCATCATCATCATACCAGTACATGCTCACAGACAACATTGATCATAATACCAGTACATGCTCACAGACAACATTCAACACCATCATACCAGTACATGCTCACAGACAACATTGATCATCATCATCATACCAGTGCATGCTCACAGACAACATTGATCATCATCATCATACCAGTACATGCTCACAGACAACATTGATCATCATCAACATACCAGTGCATGCTCACAGACAACATTCATCATCATCATCATACCAGTACATGCTCACAGACAACATTGATCATCATCATCATACCAGTGCATGCTCACAGACAACATTAACCACCATCATACCAGTACATGCTCACAGACAACATTGATCATCATCATCATCATCATACCAGTACATGCTCACAGACAACATTGATCATCATCATCATACCAGTACATGCTCACAGACAACATTAACCACCATCATACCAGTACATGCTCACAGACAACATTCAACACCATCATACCAGTACATGCTCACTGACAACATTCATCATCATCATCATACCAGTACATGCTCACAGACAACATTCATCATCATCATCATATCAGTACATGCTCACAGACAACATTCATCATCATCATCATACCAGTACATGCTCACAGACAACATTAACCACCATCATACCAGTACATGCTCGCAGACAACATTGATCATCACACCAGTACATGCTCACAGAAAACATTAACCACCATCATACCAGTACATGCTCACAGAAAACATTGATCATCATACCAGTACATGCTCACAGACAACATTGATCATCATCATCATACCAGTACATGCTCACAGAAAACATTGATCATCATCATCATATCAGTACATGCTCACAGACATCTTTGATCATCATCATCATACCAGTGCATGCTCACAGACAACATTCATCATCATCATACCAGTACATGCTCACAGACAACATTCTTCATCATCATCATCATCATCATCATCATCATACAAGTACATCCTCACAGACAACATTCATCATAATCATCATGTCCATATATCAGAAAGCATGTATTTGCTTGTGCTGATAGGTCTGTTTTTACTTGGCCAGGTGTATGTGACACTGAGCACTGGTTTCCGACATCATCGGCTGCGGCTACACTTTGACTCCAGCGTCAGTGCCAGTCACAATGCTTCGGACACTGTGGTTGTGCTGGACGATGTCCTCTCCATGAAAGTGCTGCGCTGGTGGCACCCTGGATACCCCTTCACTTGCTGACCTTGTGATCATTCCTAGAGCTAGATGTTTGTAGACTAGGGGCAGATAGGGGTTAATATAGGGATGATCTAAACCTAGGGGTAATATGGGGGATGTTGTATACCTAGGCGCAGCTGAGGGTAATATAGGGATGTTGTACACCTGGGGGTAATATAGGGATGTTGTACACTTGGGGGTAATATAGGGATGGTGTACACCTGGGGGTGATATAGGGATGTTGTACACCTGGGGGTAATATAGGGATGTTGTACACCTGGGGGTAATATAGGGATGTTGTACACTTGGGGGTAATATAGGGATGTTGTACACTTGGGGGTAATATAGGGATGGTGTACACCTGGGGGTGATATAGGGGATGGTGTACACCTGGGGGTAATATAGGGATGGTGTACACCTGGGGGTAATTTAGGGATGGTGTACACCTGGGGACAGCTGAGGGTAATATATGGATGTTGTACACCTGGGGACAGCTGATGGTAATATAGGGATGTTGTACACCTGGGGGTAATATAGGGATGGTGTACACCTGGGGGTTAGGGATGGTGTACACCTGGGGACAGCTGAGGGTAATATAGGGATGATGTACACCTGGGGACAGCTGAGTGTAATATAGGGATGTTGTACACCTGGGGGAAATTGAGGGTAATATAGGGATGTTGTACACCTGGGGGTAATATAGGGATGTTGTACACCTGGGGGTAATATAGGGATGGTGTACACCGGGGAACAGCTGAGAGTAATATAGGGATGATGTACACCTGGGGGAAGCTGAGGGTAATATAGGGATACTGTACACCTGGGGGAAGCTGAGGGTAATATAGGGATGTTGTACACCTGGGGGTAGTATAGGGATGTTGTACACCTGGGGATAATATAGGGATGTTGTACACCTGGATGTAATATAGGAATGTTGTACACCTGGGGGTAATATAGGGATGTTGTACACCTGGGGGTAATATAGGGATGTTGTACACCTGGGGGTAATATAGGGATGTTGTACACCTGGGGGTAATATAGGGATGTTGTACACCTGGGGGTAATATAGTCAGGTGTACACCTGGGGATAGCTGAAGGTAATATAGGGATGATGTACAACTGGGGGTAGTATAGGGATGTTGTACACCTGGGGATAATATAGGGGTGTTGTACACCTGGGTGTAATATAGGGATGTTGTACACCTGGGGGTAATATAGGGATGTTGTACACCTGGGGGTAATATAGGGATGTTGTACACCTGGGGGTAATAAAGGGATGTTGTACACCTGGGGGTAATATAGTGTTGGTGCACACCTGGGGATAGCTGAGGGTAATATAGGGATGATGTACACCTGTTGGTACCATAGGGATGTTGTTCACCTGGGGGTACCATAGGGATATTGTACACCTGGGGGTACCATAGGGATGATGTACACCTGGGGGTACCATAGGGATGTTGTTCACCTGGGGGTACCATAGGGATATTGTACACCTGGGGGTACCATAGGGATGTTGTACACCTGGGGCTACCATAGGGATGTTGTACACCTGGGGTAATATAGTGATGGTGTACACCTGGGGGTAATATAGTGATGTTGTACACCTGGGGGTAATATAGGGATGTTGTACACCTGGGGATAGCTGAGGGTAATATAGGGATGATGTACACCTGGGGGTACCATAGGGATGTTGTACACCTGGGGGTACCATAGGGATGTTGTACACCTGGGGGTACCATAGGGATATTGTACACCTGGGGGTACCATAGGAATATTGTACACCTGGGGGTACCATAGGGATGTTGTACACCTGGGGGTAATATAGGGATGTTGAACACCTGGGGGTAATATAGTGATGGTGTACACCTGGGGATAGCTGAGGGTAATATAGGGATGATGTACACCTGGGGGAAGCTGAGGGCAATATAGGGATGATGTACACCTGGGGGAAACTGAGGGCAATATAGGGATGTTGTACACCTGGGGGAAGCTGAGGGTAATATAGGGGTGATGTACACCTGGGAGAAGCTGAGGGTAATATAGAGATGTTGTACACCTGGGGGTAATATAGAGATGCTGTACACCTGGGGGTAATATAAGGATGGTGTACACCTGGGGATAGCTGAGGGTAATATAGAGATGTTGTACACCTGGGGGTAATATAGGGATGTTGTACGCCTGGGGTAATATAGGGATGGTGTACACCTGGGGATAGCTGAGGGTAATATAGGGATGATGTACACCTGGGGGTAATATAGGGATGTTGTACACCTGGGGGTAATATAGGGATGGTGTACACCTGGGGATATCTGAGGGTAATATAGGGATGATGTACATCTGGGACAGCTGAGGGTAATATAGGGATGATGTACACCTGGGGGAAGCTGAGGGCAATATAGGGATGATGTACACCTGGGGACAGCTGAGGGTAATATAGGGATGTTGTGCACCTGGGATAAGCTGAGGGTAATATAGGGATGGTGTACACCTGGGGACAGCTGAGGACAATATAGGGATGATGTACACCTGGGGACAGCTGAGGGTAATATAGGGATGATGTACACCTAAGGGAAGCTGAGGGCAATCTAGGGATGTTGTACACCTGGGGGCAGCTGAGGGTAATATAGCGATTTGTACACCTGGGGACAACTGAGGGTAATACAGGGATGTTGTACACCTGGAACAGCTGAGGGTAATATCTAGTCAGTGTAGAGACAATTTAGAGACCAGAAACTACACTACTTGATCTAGTGAAGTATCTTTTGAAAGTTTAATCATATCTGACATTAGAGTTGTGCCTGGTGTCAGAGTTTCCTGTGGTAAACCACATTACTTACAGAATATTTACTCCAGGGTAGAATGGGTTCATATTAGCCATATTATTGAGTTGTAAAGATTTATATCTGACATAAGTGAGTGGAATAGATTAATAAATGACATTAGGGAGTAGAATAGATTCATATGTGACATTAGCGAGTAGACTATATTCATATGTGACATTAGTGAGTAGACTAGATTCATATGTGACATTAGTGAATAGACGATATTCATGTGTGACATTAGTGAGTAGACTATATTCATATGTGACATTACTGAGTAGACTAGATTCATATGTGACATTAGTGAGTAGACTTGATTCATATGTGACATTAGTGAGTAGACTAGATTCATATGTGCCATTAGTGAGTAGACTAGATTCATATGTGACATTACTGAGTAGACTATATTCATATGTGACATTAGTGAGTAGACTAGATTCATATGTGACATTAGTGAGTAGACTTGATTCACATCAACCACATGACTAAACATATAGCAGATTCATGTGAATCAACTGACTGAATTAGCTGGACATAGAGACAGTCATCACATAATTGAATTAGCTGGTCATAGAGACAATCATCACATAACCTCGTGTTTGTCTGCTAAACAAGAAACCCTCCCCAGAAGTCCAGATAGCCAAGAACACATTGTGAACGGACGTGAGCGCTACAGTGAGATATTTATTCTAAGCTTGTATGGCTAAAGCTGTGATGAATGTTTGAAATAAACAGATTGTTAATGTATGTTACGACTTGCTACCTTGTCAGCTGTGAGGTCAAGTGCTCTGAGGTTTGGGGGGTGTGAGGCCAAGTGCTCTGAGGTGAGGGTGATGTGAGGTCAAGTGCTCTGAGATGTGGGTAAAGTGGGGTCAAGTGCACTGAAGTTTGGGGATGTGAGATCAAGTGCACTGAAGTTTAGGCGATGTGAGGTCAAGTGCTCTGAGGTGAGGATGATGTCAGGTCAAGTGCTCTGAGGTGAGTGTCAGAAGTCAAAGTTCTCTCACACTGGCGTTTAGTTATGGATGCAGGTTCAGATCCCTTACACTCCAGATCCCATAGAGAAAACTTGGGACAAATGTCTCTTGTATGCTGATTGTGAAGAAACAGTCCCTAGATACTCAAGAAAACAGCCAAGAATTGGCTCGTTGAAAAGATAGATGTAGCTGCTCTTGGTATCCCCAGGAGTGAGAAAGAGGATTTTAGATCTGCAGAATAAACTTTTTGCATAAGCACTGCATAGGGCAAGTTACCTCCTTGACTTATCCCCTACTGGAAAGGTATTCCCACTAACTGTAATTTCAAGAGTTTACAAGCACTTACACTACACAATCATTTACATACAGTTATGAATCTTATGGAAGAACTATGAGTTTAAATAAACTACCACTGTATTTATTAACTTTTCATAATCATTCAACACAACGGATGATATGAATAAATCAGAATTGTTTATATGTTAATGGTTGATGTTTTGACATGCTGGTGGCATGCGATAATAGAATGATGTATGATCAAATGGCATGTACACCATGTAGAAAATAATATGTATGTAACTTTTTGGCTCAAATGACGAAGAAACCTCTTAAATGTAGGCTCCACAGTGAAACGTGTTGCACATTCAGCTTGCAGGATACACACTGTGTCCTTACATGAGGATCAGCCGCTTTGTTATGTGAATGAATTGCTGACTGTCCGCGGCTTCTATGTGTACTGTAATGAAACAAGCGAGGATGGGTAGTATCTATCTGTCTGCACATCTCTCTCTCTCTCTCTCTCACTCACTCACTCACACACAAAAGAAAGAGGCAAACAGCTGTTTTTGGTCATGTGATGACAAGGGTAGCGGGGTAGGGGTATTCCCTATCAAAGGAGAAGTAAGGCGCCTCCTTCCCTCCGCTAGCCTACGGGACACCCTTGGGCAAGGTGGAGTACCCGTTTAGCCCCCCGATCAGGGTTACGTGAAGCCATGGGTGCAGGTGGTGGATGAAGATGGAGAGCAGCCAACAGATAGTTGTAGGTTATGGTCTCCACCTTCACGACGGTAGGCAGAGGATCTCTATTTTGAGGAGACAATGGCTACGGTCACTGACCAGTATGGTCACTGATAGGAAGAAAAGCAATGGCAAACTACCTTCTTTACAGATGCCAAGAAAATCATGTTGTGTGAAATCATCGATAATCAGAGAAACGGCGTAAATGGGTGCTCCATAGGAGCAGCCTCGCCCGGTAGGGATAGTCATGCGCACCAGGTGACTCCAGACCGTCAACAGGCTACTAGGTGCAACAGATTAATATCATTGAAAGTAGGAACTTGGAACGTTAGAACAATGAATGCAGATGGAAAATTAGAAAACATCAAAAAAGAAATGGGGAGAGAGAAGATTAACATATTAGGAGTATCGGAAACGAGATGGAAAGGAGCAGGGATAAGGACAGGAGAGGATTGTAAGATTATTTACTCTGGGGGAGAAGAACAGCAAAGAGGTGTAGACATTATATTAGATAAGCAAACATCAAATTCTGTCAAAGGATATCATGCTGTGTCAGACAGAGTCCTATTAGTAAAATTAAACAGAAGACCTTTTAAAATAAATGTCATTCAAGTATATGCCCCAACAAGTGAAAGCAGTGAAGAAAGCATAGAGGAATTTTATAATGACGTGGAGTCTGCTTTGAAGAACTGCAAAAAATCAGAAATAAATATCATAATGGGTGATTTCAACGCAAAAATAGGACAGCAAGGCGATGGATGCAGTGTAGGCAACCATGGTTTGGGAGAGAGAAATGAAAGAGGATACAGACTTGTAGAATGGGCAAAAGAACAAGAAATGGTTGTAGGAAACACCTGGTTTAAACAGCATCCTAGAAGATTATGGACATGGAGGAGTCCAGACAGCAGGATTAAAAACCAGATAGATTACATCCTGATTAGCAAAAGGTTTCGAAATGCGTTAACAGTCGTAAAAACAGTTCCAAATGCAGACTGTTATAGTGATCACAGATTAATTACAGGCACATTGAGGGTAAAGTTAAAGAAAGTCAAGTATACAGCAGGAAACCCTAAATATGACTTGTGCAAATTGAAAACTGACAAAGAAATACAAGATAATTTTAACATAGAAGTAAAGAACAAATTTGATATATTGTCTGATCTAGAGATCCTGTTTCAAGATGTAGATGATCAATGGGAAACGATGAAGAATTCAATCAGTTGCGCAGCAGAAAAAACTATTCCAAAAGTAAAGAAAGTGGGCCGTAAGACATGGATGACTGAAGAAATTTTACAACTAATGGAAACAAGAAGACAGAACAAAAATAATCCTGCCAAATATGAAGAAATTCACAGAAAAGTGAGAACCTTATGTAAGGAGGCAAAAGAAACATGGCTTGAGAAAAATTGCAGAGAAATTGAAAAACAACACAACAGTAACAATGCGAAACTAATGCACAAAAGAATTCAGGAGCTTACTAATCAAAGAACACGTACATCAGCAGGCTGCCTAAAGACAAAAGATGGAAGAGTCATAATAGAAAAAGATCAGATCTTACATGAATGGTCAGATTATGTGAAAAACCTTTATGACGATAACAGAGACGAACAGTATGATGTCCAAAATAATAATGAAGGACCAGCAATTTTAAAGATGGAGGTTCAGAATGCGCTTAACCATATGAAATCTGGCAAGACCCCCGGTTCAGACAGCGTCACAACAGAAATGATTAATGCTTTAGAAGAATATGGAATAGATAAAGTTACCAGTCTGCTTAATACAATATATGATACTGGAAATATACCTCAGGAGTTATGTAATTCTGTATTTATTGCAATCCCAAAGAAATCAGGAGCCTTGGAATGTGATCAACATCGAACAATTAGTATAATGAGTCACATCACGAAGATTTTGCTAAGAATTATCATGCAAAGAGTTAGGAGGAAAATACAACCTGAAATAGGAGAAGAACAATGTGGGTTTGTGGAAGGCAAGGGTACAGTAAATGCTGTGTATATACTGAGAAACATAATCGAACGTTCTATAGAAGTAAACAAAGATCTACACCTTTGCTTTATTGACTACACAAAGGCTTTTGATAAAGTGAGACATGTCAACATGATAAGGATGCTTGAAGATCTACAAATTGATGGAAAAGATCTTAGACTTGTAAAAAACATATATTGGAAACAACAAGCTGCCATAAGAGTTGATAATGAAGTAAGCCAATATCAGTCTATTAAAAGGGGTGTGAGACAGGGATGTGTAATGTCTCCAGATCTGTTTTCCCTGTACAGTGAAAGTATTTTCAGAAATATTGAAGATATGGAAGGAATCAACATTGGGGGACGATGCATCAATAACATTAGATATGCAGATGATACAGTCTTGATTGCAGACAATGAACAGGACCTGCAAAATTTAGTAGATGCGATTGTTACACACAGTGAACAACTAGGGTTAGAATTAAATTGTAAAAAGACACAGATTATGGTCGTCACTAGGAAGGACGAAATACCACAATGTAATATACAAGTAAATGGGAATATTCTTCAACAAGTGAGCAGGTACAATTATCTCGGAACAGTAATAACATCTGATGGGAGATGGCTTGAAGAGATTAGAACAAGAATCGCCATGGCAAAAGTAGCCTTTAGCAAGATGAAAAACATATTGACCAATAAAAAGATGTCAATTGAAACGAGAAAAAGAGTGTTGAGATGCTACATTGAACCTGTACTTTTATATGGATGTGAAGCGTGGACAATGAGCAGTCAGGCTGAAAAACATCTGATGGCTGTAAAGATGTGGTTTCTGAGGAAAATGCAAAGAATACCATGGACAGCCAGAAAGATCAATGAACAAGTCCTTCAAGAAACAAATGAAGATCGTAAATTGATTAGAGAAATTAGACGTAGACAGCCAAAATTTTTTGGGCATGTTATGAGAAGAAATGGATTGGAGAATTTGGTGACAACTGGTAAGATTGAGGGGAACAGACCAAGGGGAAGACCTAGAAGCAAGTACCTGGATGGCTTGGCCTTGTGGCATGGTCGAAACAGAAACACGGAGCTGATTCACGACTCTGGTGATCGAGTGAGATGGCAGAACATGACCGCCCACGCTTACCGGCATGGCACATGATGGATGGATGGATGACAAGAGAGGTATTGGAGAATCGTGACAACTGGAAAGATCGAGGGGAAGAGAGGCAGAGGCAGACCAAGAGAAATTACGATGGCATGGAGGAATATCAACAGCGGAGTCGATCCAGAAAACCAAAGACAGATCTGTGGAGAGTCATGAACGCTAGTTGGCATGGCACGTGACAAGATATATATATATATATATATATATATATATATATATATATATATATATATATATATATATTCAGATAAACATATATAATTGAGTGTTTCTCAATTTACTCTCTCTCTCTCACACAGTCTGAAGGGCTCTAGTCGCACATTACGATTGAAAACAACAAAGGTCATCTCCTCCCTGTCTTGATGGATGAGTGTCCTAAGTTCTCTGTCTATCCTCATGCAGACAAGTTGAAATGGTGACATTTCTTCGCCCAAGTGGTTTTACACCAATCGTGGTAGGTATTCAAAATGTTGGTCCAAATAATCAACGTTATTTTTGGACGCTATCAATTGACTGCTTATCCTCAGGAATTTCTCGTGAGTAGTCAGTCTCCAGTGTGTGTCGGCCTCATGCAGGACACATCTTAATGTCTATCCTGTATGTGAATAGGCCAAGCACTCCGTTCTTGAATATTGAATTTCTCCAAATTATCACATACAATAAGGAGAAAACAGTTATCACAGTGACATTGTAATGGCTCAAGCTGGAACAATAAGTAACAAAGAAAATCCACAAGCTTGAAATTTGGAAGAGTAAACAGAAACAGAAAACTAAAGCAGGCCCTCAGAGAACAGAAGACAAATGATAAAAAATATCTTGGTATTACCTGAGTTTATAGCTAGGAATCCCGCCTCTAGACTCTTTGGTGAAGTCGGATAAAATGAGATGGTGATGTCTTGCCAGAAGGCTTCCTGAGTATGCTATACTGTGCCTGTGTCTGAGTTTTTGTCAGCAATGCCCGTAGGTTAAATACTGCTTTTGTCTTTAACATTATTTCCATCTTCTCTCTTCCCCTTTTCACTGTGGATGGTTATCTGGATGCTTCATGTCCAGTATTCTTTAACTCCTCCCCTACTTTCTATATTGACTGTAGTTTCACCTGTCAATCAACTCTGACCGACGCTACAACATGCGGCTGCAACCAACTTCCTTCCATTGCTCAGAGGTGCGACTGACATTACGTCATACACTCCAATCTGCTGTCTACACTCGCCTTCCCTGTTTGCCAGCATTTGAACTTTTTATGTATTTACAAATAGTTGTCAGGGCACGTGGTCTCCTCTGAGCGCCATGGGTTAGGTTCACGTTTGTCTCGCTAAAAATCTCCTATCAATCTGGGCTTCTGCAACGTGTTACCTGGTGATTTTTATGAAGTAGGAATGTTAACATCTACAGTCCTTTTTCTCTGTTGTAGTCACGAATTGAGATTATTCAACCTTTGCAGAAACCAGACTCTTCACTTTACGCAATGGCCGCTCTACTGGTGCAAAATTGTGTCATAGAGTTGTAAATGATGAGCAGTGTGGTGATGTGTTATTTTTTTTTAAAATTTATTTTCTTATGGAATAAGAGAAAAATTCTGATATTACCTAGGCGATTCATCACAGTGAGGGTGATGTGAGGTCACGTGCTATCAATGCACATAGTGGGAGTTAAAGTGCTCTGGGGATGTCTAGTTGTTGCTGATGTAAGGTAGTGATGTCTAGTTGTTGGTGATGTGAGGTAGTGATGTCTAGTTGTTGCTGATATAAGGTAGTAATGTCTAGTTGTTGGTGATGTGATGTAGTGATGTCTAGTTGTTGGTTATGTGAGGTAATGATGTCTAGTTGTTGGTCATGTGAGGTACTGATGTCTCATTGTTGGTGATGTGAGGTAGTGATGTCTAATTGTTGGTGATCTGAGGTAGTGTTGTCTAGTTGTTGGTGATGAGGTAGTGATGTCTTATTGTTGGTGATGTGAGGTAGTGATTTCTAGTTGGTGATGTGAGGTAATGATTTCTTCTTAGTCTGTTTCTTCACTTCTGGAACTCAAGAGTTAGTGTATTTGTCTTGGGTGTACATTTGAGGTTGGTTGATTTCCTCTTGTTTCCTCCTTCACTTCTGGAACTCGAGAGTCGGGGTACCTGACTGGATGTACATATGTGGTTGGTTGATTTCCTTGGCACAGTTCTATCCAAGGTTACAGATTCTACCTACCCCATCTAATTTTATCAGGACAGTGGTCTTACAGCCCTCTTTGTGGAATATGTAGCATACACAACTTGCATTGACACCTCCTGTTTCTCACACTTATTTGAGGTGACTAGGCATCCAACCTCATTACCCAAGAGCCCATTCACATTCCCCCTGCCCTGTACAGCTACCGACAGCACATCAAGAAACACTCATTCACAACCGCTGTTTATAACAACAGCTGTAAAATATTGTCTGATAAACGTCTGCCTCACAATCAGACAATTAGATCAGCAAAGCCGGGAAGGTTAACCCGGTCAAAAAATGCCCGCAGAAGTCGGATGTGTCGGCCTAACGGCGCAAGAACGCAGCTCTGCTGCAAACAGGCACAACGCAGTCACATCCGAAAAAAAACTCCGGATGAACGAAGAAGAAGATCAGCAAAGAGTCATCATAAATCATTCCATTTTAATTGTTCAGCATGATTCACAAACAGAAAGCATCATTCACAAACAGAAAACATTCAAAGTGTCAGCTGATTCACAAACAGACAACACTCAACAATCAACAGGATTCACAGACAACATTCAACAATCAGCAGGATTCACAAACAGACAAGAGGCAACTGACAAGTCCCTTTTGTCACAGAGAAGAGGCAACTGACAAGTCCCTGCTGTCACAGAGAAGAGGCAACCGACAAGTCCCTGTCACAGACAAGAGGCAACTGGCAAGTCCCTGATGTCACAGACAAGAGGCAACCAACAAGTCCCAGCTGTCACAGACAAGCTGCGACCGACAAGTCTCTGCTGTCACAGAGAAGAGGCAACCGACAAGTCCCTGTCACAGACAAGAGACAACTGACAAGTCCCTGCTGTCACAGACAAGAGGCAACAACAAGTCCCAGACAAGATGCGGCCGACAAGTCCCTGCTGTCACAGAGAAGAGGCAACTGACAAGTCCCAGCTGTCACAGAGAAGAGGCAACTGACAGATTTCTCACACTGACACTCCCAGTTTGGGACAAGGGCTGCAGATTTCTCACACTTTGACACTCCCAGTCTGGGACAAGGGCTACAGATTTCTCATACTTTGACACTCCCAGTCTGGGACAAGGGCTACAGATTTCTCATACTTTGACACTCCCAGTCTGGGACAAGGGCTACAGATTTCTCATACTTTGACACTCCCAGTCTGGGACATGGGCTACTGGTTTCTCATACTTTTGACACTCCCAGTCTGGGACATGGGCTACTGATTTCTCACACTTTGACACTCCCAGTCTGGGACAAGGGCTACAGATTTCTCACACTTTGACACTCCCAAGGGCTACTGATTTCTATACTTTGACACTCCCAGTCTGGGACAAGAGCTGCTGTCTTACACCCTGACACTCCCAGTCTGGGACAAGAGCTGCTGTCTTACACCCTGACACTCCCAGTCTGGGACAAGGGCTGCAGATGTCTTACTCTCTCACACTCCCTGTCTGCGACAAGAGTTACAGATTTCTCACACTTTGACACTCCCAGTCTGCGACAAGAGTTACAGATTTCTCACACTTTGACACTCCCCGTCTGGGACAAGGGCTACAGATTTCTCACACTTCGACACTCCCAGTCTGGGACAAGGGCTACAGATTTCTCACACTTTGACACTCCCAAGGGCTACTGATTTCTATACTTTGACACTCCCAGTCTGGGACAAGGGCTGCAGATGTCTCACATTCCCAGTCTGGGATAAGGGTTACAAATTTCTCACACTCCCAGTCTGGGACAAGAGTTACAGATTTCTCACACTTTGACACTCCCAGTCTGCGACAAGAGTTACAGATTTCTCACACTTTGACACTCCCAGTCTGCGACAAGAGTTACAGATTTCTCACACTTTGACACTCCCAGTCTGCGACAAGAGTTACAGATTTCTCACACTTTGACACTCCCCGTCTGGGACAAGGGCTACAGATTTCTCACACTTTGACACTCCCAGTCTGGGACAAGGGCTACAGATTTCTCACACTTTGACACTCCCCGTCTGGGACAAGGGCTACAGATTTCTCACACTTTGACTCTCCCAATCTGGGACAAGGGCTACAGATTTCTCACACTTTGACACTCCCAGTCTGGGACTCGGGCTACTGATTTCTCACACTTTGACTCTCCCAATCTGGGACAAGGGTTACAAATTTCTCACTCCCAGTCTGGCACAAGGGCTGCAGATGTCTCACACTCCCAGTCTGGGACAAGGGCTGCAGATTTCTCAATGACCAAAGCCTGTCACTATAGTTTGCCTATTGCACACGTGTATAGGCTGACACAGACAAATGACATCAAACATCTGGTGGACTGTACTGCAGGGATGACTAGCTGGTCATGCCTGAGAGAACGATTCTATGGTATACACACTGATGGAGGTGGCACATCTGCAGCAGCAAATTTGTCACTGAACAATGTCTATCATGGATGACATGCTTCAGCATGAGCATGGAGGTGCAGAGGCAGTCTCTGGAGCCTTTAGATGACTGAGCCCCAATCAACCATTGACTCAGCCAGTCATTCACTCAGCCATTCAATCATCCACGCCCTGTGTGAGATTCTGAAACTGTCATTCATAGTTATGGCACAGATACCTGTGCTGGCAGGTACCTACAGCGGGTGTGTGGAGGATGATGGGACAGTCCACCAGTGACCACGTGTTGCATGACAAGAGTGTGCTGGATGAAACAAGTCACAACAGACTGGCTATGTAGGTCGTTGTTGTAGATCTCCACCCAGGAGCCTGATCATAATTCCAGGGCCCTGATAATGGCTTCTCTGTCCTTGAGAACTTTGGCAATGGTTTCCTTCTCTTTCTTGGTGGGGGACTTCTTCTTCTGTCTGGCCAGCTGGATCTTCCTGTAAGCCTCCATGACCTGCAAGCCAATGAGAGAATGTGCTAGAACTACTATAGACAAGTTCATGACAACATCTACTAGATTATATCAAGTGTTATCTTCACAATGAGAGAATGTACTAGAACCACAAGCTCATGGCAACATCTACTAGATTATATCAAGTGTTATCTTCACAATGAGAGAATGTACTAGAACCACAAGTTCATGACAATATCTACTAGAATATATCAAGTGTCATCTTCACAATGAGAGAATGTGCTAGAACCACAAGCTCATGGCAACATCTACTAGAATATATCAAGTGTCATCTTTACAATGAGAGAATGTGCTAGAACCACAATCTCATGGCAACATCTACTAGAATATATCAAGTGTCATCTTCACAATGAAGAGAAGATTGACTGCCTGCAACAGATCTGCTTGTTTGTCCATCTCTGTATGTTATCGCCTCACTTGTAGTGTTGCCTGCTGCCTGCGACTCCAGTATGGTTTTCTTCTTCTTCTTCTGCGTTCATCCGGATTTTTTTCCCCGGATGTGATTGCGTTGTGCCTGTTTACAGCAGAGCTGCGTTCTTGCGCCGTTAGGCCGACACATCCGACTTCTGCGGGCATGTTGACCGGGTTAACCTTCCCAGGGCAGTATGGTTTTAATACAAGTATTATGTTTCTTAACATGCTTGAGTTAGGAATAGAACGGAGCACATATGGGTTACACCTGTGTGCCGCGATGTTGATCGGTAGACTAAACTAAACATGTTCAAAATTGGCTCACAATCTGACAACTCTAACCTCACAATCTGACAACTCTAACCTCACAATCTGACAACTCCAACCTCACAATCTGACAACTCTAACCTCACAATCTGACAACTCCAACCTCACAATCTGACAACTCTAACCTCACAATCTAACAACCCAAACCACACAATCTATTATCTCACACCACACAATCTGACAGCCCCAACCACACAATCTGACAACTCTAACCTCACAATCTGACAAGCCAACCATACAATCTGACAACCTAAACCACACAATCTGACAACCCAAACCATACAATCTGACAACCCAAACCATACAGTCTGACAACCCTAACCACACAATCTGACAATCCTAACCACACAGTCTGACAACCCTAACCACACAGTCTGACAACCCAAACCACACAGTCTGACAACCCTAACCACACAATCTGACAACCTAAACCACACAATCTGACAACCCTAACCACACAGTCTGACAACCCAAACCACACAGTCTGACAACCCAAACCACACAGTCTGACAACCCAAACCACACAGTCTGACAACCCAAACCACACAGTCTGACAACCCAAACCACACAGTCTGACAACCCAAACCACACAGTCTGACAACCCAAACCACACAGTCTGACAACCCAAACCACACAATCTGACAACCTAAACCACACAATCTGACAACCTAAACCACACAGTCTGACAACCCTAACCACACAATCTGACAACCTAAACCACACAATCTGACAACCCAAACCACACAATCTGACAACCCTAACCACAGTCTGACAACCCAAACCACACAGTCTGACAACCCTAACCACACAATCTGACAACCTAAACCACACAATCTGACAACCCTAACCACACAATCTGACAACCTAAACCACACAATTTGACAACCCTAACCACACAATGCCAGCATACCTCTGAGTCAGCGGCCAGCAGTTTAGTCTTGAGCTCCTGCCTGGCAATGTCCTCCTGACCTTGTCTGTACAAACTCTTGAGAATGTTGACGTTCTGCTGGCTGATGGCTCTCAACTCTTGCTGCTTCTTCCTCAACTCTGCCAGCACTTCATCGTTAGGATCATCTTCTTCCTCTTCTTCTTTTTCCAGTATGCCTGAAGTATAACAATGTGCAACCATCACATCTGACAGGGTGACACATCACATCTAACTGTGCAACCATCACATCTGGCAGGGTGACACATCACATCTAACAAACCACAAACACAGTTAGAGGGTCAACTACATAGCAATGGGTTGATCCCACCTAGCTCAGTTTCTCTGAATCAAATGATAGAGTCCAAAAGTGAACTCACGGTCTTCTGAGAATAACTGAGTCCTACTGAGAACTCACAACCTTCTGACAAGAGTCTGAAAGTGAACTAGCGACCTTCTGAGAATGATAGAGTCTGAAAGTGAACAAAATCTGACAACCCTTCTGAGAATGATAGAGTCCAAAAGCAATCTCACTGCCTTCTGAGAATGATAGAGTAATAAAGCAAACTCTTGGCCTTCAGAGAATGATACAGTCCTAAAGCAAACTCGTGTCCTTATGCGAATTGCAGAGTCCGAAAGCAAGCTCACTGCCTACTGAGAATGAGAGTCTGAAAGCGAACTCTTTGCTTTCTGAGAATGAGGCAGGCAATTTAATTACTACACCATGGAGGCTTCATGACAAGCAGCTGTTGGTGATCATCCTGGGAGTGATTTGCATCAACATCACAAGATGGAACATAGCTGTCAGAATCTCACATTGTCTGGTTGGCTGACTTCGTGAATGCTGGAATATGGTTATGTAAATGTGAAGACAGTGGCTGTAGCAGGATACAATCACACCAGATACAGCAAACAGTGCAGGCTGAGGGCCAATCTTGTCTATATGGAAGATTGTAACATTCATACTAGCAGACAGGGACAACAGGACATCCTGTCTATATGGACGATAGTAACAGAACATACAACACCCAGAACAGGGAAGCCAAGTGTAATTACGACACATACTAGCAGACAGGGACAACAGGACATCCTGTCTATATGGAAGATAGTAACAGAACATACAACACCCACGACAGAGAAGGCCGCCCTGTGGGTTATGTCCGGCAGGCTGACAGTGTTACCTTGTTCCTCCAGCTCCTTGCGAATCCTCCTCTCTAACGTGGCTGGGTTGCCAATGTTAAGTTGCTTGGCCAGCATTCGCGGAGAAATGGCAGGGGCCTCGTCTGCACATTCTGTACATCAAGATGCAACAATCATTGAACATAGCATCACAACAGTACAGTGTCACAACAATACAGCACATTATCACAACAAAACTTTACAGCACATTATCACAACTCAACATTACAGCACATTACAACACAACATTACAGCAGTGTCACAACAGTACAGTGTCACAAGATTACAGCACATGACAACACAACATTACAGCACATGACAACACAACATTACAGCACATTACAACGCAACATTACAGCACATGACCACACAACAAGACCACAACACAATATTACAGCACATGACCAAAACACATTACAGCACATGACAACATAACACAACATTACAGCACATGACAACACAACATTACAGCACATGACAACACAACATTACAACGTATGACAACATATGACAATACAACATAACATATGACAACACAACATTATAACATATGACAACACAACAACATTACAGCACATGACAACATTACAACATATGACAACACAACAACATATGACAACACAACATTGTAACATATGACAACATTATAACATATGACAGCACAACATTATAACATATGACAACATTATAACATATGACAACACAACACTATAACATATGACAACACAACACAACATTATAACATAACATATGACAACACAACATTACAACATATGACAACACAACATTACAACACAACATTACAGCACATGACAACATATGACAATACAACAACTTTACAGCACATGACAACACAACATTACAACATATGACAATACAACACAACATTACAACATATGACAACACAACACAACATTACAACATATGACAACACAACATTACAACATATGACAACACAACATTACAGCACATGACAACATTACAACATATGACAACACAACATTACAATATATGACAACACAACATTGTAACATGACAACACAACATTATAACATATGACAACACAACATTACAACATATGACAACACAACATTACAACATATGACAACACAACATTACAACATATGACACCACAACAACATTACAGCACATGAACACAACATTACAACATATCACAACACAACACTACAACATATGACAACACAACACTACAACATATGACAACACAACACAACAACATATGACAACACAACATATGACAACACACCATTACAACATATGACATCACAACACAACACTACAGCATATGACATCACAGCACTACAACATATGGCAACACAACACATGACAACATTACAACATATGACAACACAACAGCACATGACAACATATGACAACACAACATTATAACATATGACAACACAACATTACAACATATGACAACACAACAACATATGACAACACAACATTACAACATATGACAACACAACAACATATGGGAACACAACACATGACAATATTACAACATATGACAACACAACATTACAGCACATGACAACATATGACAACACAACATTACAGCACATGACAACATTACAACATATGACAACACAACATTACAATATATGACAACACAACACTATAACATATGACAACACAACATTATAACATATGACAACACAACATTATAACATATGACAACACAACATTACAACATATGACAACGCAACATTACAATATATGACAACACAACATTACAACATATGACAACACAACATTACAACATATGACAACATTACAACATATGACAACACAACACTACAACATAACACAACACTACAACATATGACAACACAACATTACAACATATGACATCACAACACAACAACATATGACAACACAACATTACAACATATGACAATACAAGACAACAACATATGGCAACACAACACAACATTACAACACATGACAACATATGACAACACAACATTACAGCACATGACAACATTACAACATATGACAACACAACACTACATTACAGCACATGACAACACAACATGACCACAACACAACATTACAGCACACGGCCACAACAGGAGCCACTCAGTGATCTGAATAATGTGCAGCAAGATATTCACATACTTCTACGTAGACAACAAGACATCTCACAGAAACACAGAACAGACTAGGACCAGCACAAGAGTGCATGTATCACATGGAGAACATCAGATATAAGATGTCCTTGTTATCATTAGAAGTCAGGAAGAGGTTGCCAGCATGTTAGATGGAGTCAGTGGCAACATATGGCTGTGAATGGTGGAATATTAGTCAATCACCAACAACATATGCATGTCAATGATGGGCTATTAGTCAACCAGCGACAACATATGCATGTGAATGGTGGACTATTAGACAATATGTGCATGTGAATGGTGGACTATTAGACATGTGTATGTGTGAATGTTTGACTATTAGACAACATGTGTGTGTGTGTGAATGTTGGACTATTAGACAACATGTGTGTGTGTGTGTGTGTGTGAATGTTGGACTATTAGACAACATGTGTGTGTGTGAATGTTGGACTACTAAACAACAAATTTATGTGAATGGTGGACTATTAAACAACAAATGTATGTGAATGTTGGACTATTAAACAACAAATGTATGTGAATGTTGGACTATTAAACAACAAATGTATGAGAATGTTGGACTATTAAACAACAAATGTATGTGAATGTTGGACTATTAAACAACAAATGTATGTGAATGGTGGACTATTAAACAACAAATGTATGTGAATGTTGGACTATTAAATAACAAATGTATGTGAATGGTGGACTATTAAACAACAAATGTGTGTGAATGTTGGACTATTAGACAACATGTATGTGTGTGTGAATGTTGGACTATTAGACAACATGTGTGTGTGTGTGAATGTTGGACTATTAGACAACATGTGTGTGTGTGTGTGTGTGAATGTTGGACTATTAGACAACATGTGTGTGTGTGTGAATGTTGGACTATTAAACAACAAATGTATGTGAATGGTGGACTATTAGACAACATGTGCATGTGAATGGTGAACAATTAGACAATACGTGCAAGTGAATGTTGGACTATTAGACAACATGTGTGTGTTGGACTATTAGACAACATGTGTGTATGTGTATGTTGGACTATTAGACAACATGTGTGTGTGAATGTTGGACTATTAGACATGTGTGTGTGAATGTTGGACTATTAAACAACAAATGCATGTGAATGTTGGACTATTAGATAACATGTGCAAGTGAATGTTGGACTATTAGACAACATGTGTGTGTTGGACTATTAGACAACATGTGTGTGTTGGACTATTAGACAACATGTGTGTGTGTGAATGTTGGACTATTAGACATGTGTGTGTGAATGTTGGACTATTAAACAACAAATGCATGTGAATGTTGGACTATTAGATAACATGTGCAAGTGAATGTTGGACTATTAGACAACATGTGTGTGTGAATGTTGGACTATTAGACAAAATATGTGTGTGAATGTTGGACTATTAGACAACATGTGTGTGTGTGTGAATATTGGACTATTAGATAACATGTGCAAGTGAATGTTGGACTATCAGACAACATGTGTGTGTGAATGTTGGACTATTAGACAATATGTGTGTGTGAATGTTGGACTATTAGACAACATGTGTGTGTGTGTGAAAGGTGGACTATTAGACAACAAGCGACAACATATGGCTGCAAGCAAGAATGTTGCAAACTGAGGAAACCAAAGACTTAAGACAACAAATGTTACCACTAACACCTCATAACTAATGTTACCACTGACAACTAATATTAACATTGACACCTGACAACTAATGTTACCATGACTGCAGCTCACAACTAATGTTATCACTAACTAACAACAAATGTTACCACTGACAGCTCACAACTAATGTTACCACTGACAACTACTGTTACCACTGACAGTTAACAACTAATGTTATCATTGACAACTAATGTTACCACTGACACCTCACAACTAATATTACCATTGACAGCTCACAACTAATGTTACCACTGAAAGCTCACTATTAACGTTACCACTGACAACTCACAACTAATGTTACCACTGACAACTAATGTTATCACTGACAACTAATAAACTAATATTAACATTGGCAGCTCACAAATAATGTTACAATGACTACAGCTCATAACTAATGTTACCAATGACAGATGACAGCTCACAACTAATGTTTCTACTGACAATTAATATTACATGACAACTCACAACAAATGTTATCACTGACAACTAATATTACTACTGACAACTCATAACTAATGTTACCACTCACAACTAATGTTACCACTGACAGCTCACGTTACAACTGACAACTCACAACTAATGTTACCACTGACAGCTCACTTTACCACTGACAGCTCACATCACCACTGCCAGTATATATGCCAGTCAGGTCTTAGTCAGATATGACTGAGCTACCGTATAACAGTAGACGGTACTACCTGGTTTCTGTTAGCGCCGAACGTTGGGCGGCGCTTACCAAACCCGACACCCCACATTGTGCCAACGGCTTCGGGCGGAAGAGCGCAATTGGGAGGGTACAAGCCTTACCCTGGTGCGAGGAAATGCAAGCTAAAGACAAAATTGTCATGGCAGGGCAGACCAGGCCCTAAGCCTTGGTTGGCGACTGGTCTAGGATCGAAGCTCCGACAGGCGGACAGTTAGAGCATTGCTTTGCTGATCCGGCAGCTTCTGCAGCTTGTCTTGTTCCAGATGTAGGGGTGTTACCTTTCCTCTGGAGTGAACTAGGCAGGCCGAGAGAGGGATCATGCTGCATGGGCAACACATGATCTCTATATTTTAGCCCAGGCTTTGTGCTATGGAGAGGCAATAACTCCATCCCTGGTCTTAACTGGTCTCGGAATCAAAGCGAGAGGCAACTGTTACGGGTTATAAGTCCTTGTCAGTTGGCGTAGACATGGGGCGCCATGCGTTGCCTCTGACGGTGGTGTCACTGATCAGCTACCGCCCGCCTCAAGCTGGGCAGCCCCCAGCCAATTGGGTGCTGATCCACCACAGCCTGCCTGCTTCAATGGGTGCTTGGGGCTAGGACAAAATCTGAATCGCAGGCTGTAAAACCAATGCACCAGGTACAAATAAAAATAAAAATAGAAACCTCAAGCTACGGCTTGCAACCTGGAACGTGAGAACCATGTGTCCAGGATTTTCCACTGACTTGACCAATATTGACGATGTGAGAAAAACGGCTGTGATTGATGCCGAACTCAATCGTCTTAACATTGATATTGCTGGCCTGCAGGAGACTCGCCTCGCTGAGGAAGGGTCACTCAGGGAAAACAACTACACCTTTTTCTGGAAGGGTAGAGGGCAGGCAGAAAAAAGGCAACACGGTGTGGGCTTTGCAGTGAAGAATTCGCTACTGGGAATGATTGAAATTCCAGCAGGAGGAAATGAAAGACTATTGTCCCTGCGCTTGGCAACCTCTTGTGGGTTTGCCACCATTATTACTGCATATGCACCGACACTCGATTCCTCTGATGATGTGAAGGATTTGTTCTATGAGGAGTTAGACTCCGTGATCAAGACAGTTCCAAAATCTGACTACATTTATATGCTCGGTGATTTCAATGCTCGTGTGGGCAAGGACTCGAGTTCATGGCCAGTGTGCCTTGGAAAATACAACATCGGTCGCATGAATGAAAATGGGCAAAGGCTGCAGGAGCATTGCACCAGTAATGACCTATGTATTACAAACTCTTTTTTTAAAACAAAAGAGATGCATAAGGTCACATGGAAACATCCAAGATCCGGCCATTGGCACCAGCTGGACTTCATCATCACACGGAGACAACATCTGAACCATATATCATTGACTCGTAGTTACCACAGTGCTGACTGTGATACGGATCATTCTTTGGTTGTTGCAAGGGTTAGACTGAGACCAAAGAGAATCTACACAGCTAAACACAAATCTAGCCCCAGGATTAATATTATTAACACTCATGATCCTGAAAAGTGCTTTCAGTTTCAACAGCAACTTGAAGACGCTTTCACTGATACACCAGAAAATTGTACAGTAAATGTAAAGTGGGGTCAAATTAAGGAAACTCTTTATAAAACTGCCGTAGGGGTTTACGGCACCGTGGATCATAAGAGGCAGGACTGGTTTGCGGCCAACAGCGAGACTCTGCAGCCCTTGATTGATAAGAAGAAGAAAGCTCTCTTAAGAAACAAGGAAAGACCAACGCGTAACACTCTGAGTGAGCTAAGGCAAGCTAGGAAGGATGTGCAAAAGGCTGCCAGGCAGTGTGCAAATGATTATTGGATCAAGTTATGTGAGTCCATTCAAATCGCAAGTGATAAGGGAGACATAAGAAGCATGTATGAAGGAATAAAGAAAGCCTGTGGTCCAGTGATCAAAAGAAGTGCACCATTGAAAACCTTGACTGGAGAAGTCATCACTGATAAGAAACAGCAGATGGACAGATGGGTAGAGCACTATTTGGAGCTTTACTCAAGTGAGACCAAACTAGCGGATGATGCCCTCAACGCCATAGAGGCTCTACCAACTCTTGACCACCTGGACACACTTCCCACCATAACAGAAGTTAAGTGTGCTATAAATGAACTTGCATCTGGCAAGGCTCCAGGTAAGGATGGGATTCCAATAGAGGTTATCAGGAGTGGGCAAGACACACTCACTATACAGATCCACCAGCTAACAGAGCTATGCTGGCGTGAAGGACAAGTCCCATAGGATTTCAAAGATTCAAGCATCATAACACTGTACAAGAACAAGGGCGATCGGAGCGACTGCAACAACTATAGGGGTATCTCACTTCTGTGTATTGTTGGAAAAGTATTTGCCAGAATTGTTCTGCGCAGACTTCAAGTCCTAGGAGATCAAGTCTACCCCGAATCAGTGTGGTTTTCGACAGAACCGGTCTACCACTGATATGATATTCTCATTGCGACAAATGCAAGAAAAATGCCGTGAACAGAATCAACCACTGTTTATTGCCTTCATCGACCTCACAAAGGCATTTGATTTGGTCAGTCGTGAGGGTCTGTTCAAGGCACTAAAGAAGGCACTACTTGGCTGCCCACCAACTCTTCTGTCCATTGTGGAATCGTTCCACACAGGCATGAAGGGATATAATCAAGTTTGATGGTGCAACTTCTGAAGAATTTGAAATCAAGAGTGGAGTTAAGCAAGGTTGTGTACTAGCTCCCACCCTCTTTGGAATATACTTTTCACTTCTACTGAAATATGCATTTCGTGATCAGGATGGTGGTATATACATTCACTCACGCTTAGATGGCGGCCTCTACAATGCTCAGAGATTGAAGGCTAAGACCAAAATTAGGAGGGTACTGATCAGAGAGTTGCTTTTTGCAGATGATGCTGCAGTTACGACCCACTCTGAGGAAGAATTGCAATGTCTACTATCTGCATTCTCCAATGCTTGTTCTGAATTTGGTTTAACAATTAGCAAAAAGAAGACACAGATTATGTCACAAGGTGCACATGGGGTACCATCAATCTTTATTGACGACGCCGAACTAGAGATAGTAGACCATTTTACATATCTAGGATCAGTGGTAAATAGCAAATTATCCCTCGATCAGGAAATCAACATCCGGATTGGTAAGGCAGCAACAACAATGAACAGGTTAAGAAAAAGAGTCTGGGAGAACAGGAAGCTTACTGCCAAAACAAAAGTCCTTGTCTATCAAGCCTGTGTCCTTAGTACTCTTCTCTATGGCAGTGAAACCTGGACAACTTACTCACACCAAGAGAACAATTTAAACAGCTTTCATATGCGGTGTCTGCGAAGAATTCTTGGTATTAAGTGGCAAGACAAAATCACAAATACTGAAGTATTGGAAAGATCAGGTTGTGTGACAGTTTATTCCATGCTCAGTCTTCGTAGACTTAGATGGATAGGACATCTTAGGAGGATGGATGATGGTAGAATACCAAAGGATATCTTTTTTGGTGAATTACTGATGGGTAAGAGATCTCAGGGTCGGCCTCTACTACGATACAAAGATGTGTGTAAGCGGGACATGATTGATACAGGCATTGATAATGCACATTGGGAGCAAGTTGCCGCTGAACGTGTTGCATGGAGGGCAAATATCAGAAATGGAATAAAGTCAAAGGAGAAAATTATTGCAGAAAAGTCACACACCAAGCGTTTGAGACGTAAGATGGTGCATGATGGTGGAAATGACCACGTGTTCAGATGCACCCACTGTGAACGGACATTCACAGCGCAAATTGGCCTTATCAGTCACACTCGCTACCGCCATAGTTAAAAGTTATTATGCCTTTTTAAAGCACAAACTATCGTCTGTCAAGACGGCAAGGTGCCAATGGAATATATATATATATATATATATATATATATATATATATATATATATATATATATATATATATATAGATATATATATAGATATATATATATATATATGACAACTAATATTACCAGTGACAGCTCACAACTAATGATACTGCTGACAGCTCACAACAAACATCAATACTCAGGTGCTGGTCTACCTGCTGTGTCTGCCATGGAGTCATCTATTGGGGTCATCAGGTTGTCCTCTATTAAAGCTGACACCAGTCTCTGGGTGAGCGGACCAAACGGAGAGTCATCCATGCTGCAATCAATCAATGACATGACAAGGTAACAGTAGAGGATGCAATAAGTAAAGACATGAGAAGGTAACAGTAGAGGATACAATCAGTCAACAACATGACAAGGTGCCAGTATAGAATGCAATCAGTCAACGACATGACAAGGTAACAGTAGAGGATGACACAAACAGAAAGATATGATCGCAGCTACACATAATGTCAACTGCCTGCTAGTTCTGGGTATTTTCAGTTTGAGACATATGATCATGCAATAGCCCACACACAGGGAGGACACATGAGCAACCTAAGCTTCGTCTGAGCCAGTCCATACGTGATGTGCTCAATCAGACCTGCTAACATTCTAACATGCCTCCCCACAGATGTGCTAACATTCTAACAAGCCTCCTCACAGATGTGCTAACATTCTAACATGCCTCCCCACAGATGTGCTAACATTCTAACATGCCTCCCCACAGATGTGCTAACATTCTAACACGCCTCCCCACAGATGTGCTAACATGCCTCCCCACAGATGTGCTAACATGCCTCCTCACAGATGTGCTAACATTCTAACATACCTCCCCACAGATGTGCTAACATTCTAACATGCCTCCCCACAGATGTACCTTCCAGTCCCCAACATGGTGGTTAGGCAGTGAACCATTAAGGCCTGGGCGTGTTTATGCTTGTAGCTACAGTTTGCATTCACATTTTCCTCATGTTGGACTGGTAGTACATGGTTCCGTCACCCTGCTACTGAGTGCGTGGGCAAAACTGTGAGCTGTACAATTTTGTGTGGAATGTTTTTACATCTGTCCGCTGTTGTTTGCACAGTGAACTGCATGTTCGGAACAATAGCCGACTGTCACTGAAATGACTGGTTTGCCTTTTCGGGTAGCGAGTGCATTTTTCAGAAGACTCCTGGGAGTCGTCACTGGAGCTATGAAGTTCGTGCTTTGTGCAGCGCTTTCGACAGGTCTCCCTGCGGAAAGAGACCGAGCCATGTGGGATAAAACTCGGGTCAATGAAGTCTTTCTGGTGACTGCCGATTCTTTTGATGATGAACTGTATATTTCATGGAGGACTTTTGTATTGGCATTCTGGCGGCGGCATTATGCACAGTGTACCTGTGCGGGCTGTTGGCATGTCGAGACTCCTGTGTTTCACTTTTCACATTGGGCATTGAGGAGCAGTTTGTGTGATATTCACTGGCACAGGAACGGAGCATAATGAGGATGACCCGTTGCCTTGAAGTTGGAACCGTGACTAACTAACCAACCAACCTACTAACCAACCAACCAACCTACTAACTAACTATTTAACTAACTAACTAACTTCTTCTTCTTCTTTCGTTCGCTTTAAATATGTCTATAACTGCAGTGTTGTCTCTTGTATGAATTTAACTGTCTTTTTTTAGTTCACTCAGTGATCCATAGAGTTTATCTTCCATTGTTGTCTCTCTAGGCCAGAAGGTTTGCCTACCTAGATATGTTGTATTTTGGGCAGTCTTGGAGTATGTGCTCTGCTGTCTGCGACGCCAATCCACATGTGCACATGGCTGATTCACCAATCTTGAATTTTGTATACATATGGTTGCGCAATCTATTGTGTCCTGTTCTGAGGCGCAGAATAATGACTTGTTCTGGTCTGTCCATAATGTGGTAGTCATCTTGAGCAGGTTTTGGTGGTTTTCTGGCTGATTTGATCATTCTTTTCTTTTGGTGGCATGTAACAGGCACATCAGCCTATTCTTCTTTTGCTCCTTCCTTAGCCAATCGATCAGCTCTGTCGTTTCCAGGTACTCCACAGTGGGATGGTATCCACTGTATGGTGACCTTATGCTGACTGCTAAGTTCAGAAAGTAGTGTCCTTAGTACTGGCAATTTCCCATACAGGAGCGCCTCGAGTACTGATTTTGCATCTGTCAATAGCACCACAGGTTGTGTACCATGGCTAGTAATTAGTAATTTCTCTGTTGCTCTCTTTATTGCCTCAATTTCAGCATCATAATTATGGCAGTACTTTCCTGTTGGTACTCTGGCCGTGTCCCTAGTATTATTTGGGTATTCTATGTACACTCCCACTCCTCCATTTCGAACAGCATTTTTGTGCTGACCCATCTGTGTAGACTCGGATCCAGAGGTCCTGTAGATATTCTTCATCAAGGAAGCTGAGAGTGGCTGTACTGCGCTGTACACTGTTCACTAACTAACTAACTAACTAACTAACTAACTAAGATGTGCTGTGCTCAATCATGACCTGCCAGTGTGTGCAGGTCAAATTCAAATACTGCCCTAGCCTGACCACTCACAGCCAGTGAGTAGAAAAGGATGGATATAGCTGACAAGTCTATGTTCAAATGCCTGGCGTAGAAGAGCTGACCAAGACAATGTTTCTGTATTGACTGGAAACTGACAAGACTGTCTGTGTGTTCTATGCTCTGGGCCGTGGAGACAAGGCTGTCAGACCCAGAGAACAGTATAGTGTTAGAAAGGCTAATAAGACAGCTCCTGGGATGGACACAAGCAAACCAAGTCCTATCAGATTCATTCCAAGCGAGTGTGTTGGTGTCATAGTTAGGACCTTACTGTGACAATGGCATGTGGCCGCTAGGAACAGGGTTCCAAGTCAGTTCTCCACGTCCGCTGCGGGAGGCAAAGACTGCCAGCTATTCCTCCATGCACCCAGTCCTACAAAATTTACTCACACTTCACACATCCAAAGCATTTCCTCCTAAGGGAATGGTTCTTTTAGAGAAACAAAAACAATTCATTAGTGCAAATACAGCACAGTCAGGAGACAAATATGATGTTGATCTGCCACAAATACAGCACAGTCAGGAGACAAACATGATGTGTGATCTGCCACAAATACAGCACAGTCAGGAGACAAACATGATGTGTAAACTGTCACAAATGTACATACTCACAAGTAATCAGTTTTATGTATTTCTGCCTTCTGGAGGAGCAGGCCAGTCTGGGCATATGTGGTACCATTGACATCGTTGTTGGATGGAGACTTCTTCTTCTTCTTGTCATTCAACTTTGTCCCTGCAGACAAGTTATCATTGGTCAATCTACATCTTACTGGTTAATTACTTATCCAATGACACCTAAATCTATACATGTAGAATTGTTGCTGATTGGTCATTTACTTAACAAATCACAGCAAATGTGCACATCCACATATTACAGACTGGACATCTAAATATGTGTGTCTACGAGTATGTCTTTGTGTACTGACCAATGTCCAGTGTCTCACTTCAGCTGCACGACCCAAACCAAGTCAAAGCCCTGGAACATCTCTATATGGCCACGCCCCTGTCATTTATACACGATACCAGGCCAGGTGGACTGTCTTTTCACCAAGTCGCTCCACTTCGACAGATCAAGTCCTTTACAGGGTTCAACTCACTCTGACAGATCAAGTCCTCTACAGGGTTCAACTCACTCTGACAGATCAAGTCCTTTACAGGGTTCAACTCACTCTGACAGATCAAGTCCTCTACAGGGTTCAACTCACTCTGACAGATCAAGTCCTCTTCAGGGTTCACCTCACTCTGACAGATCAAGTCCTTTACAGGGTTCAACTCACTCTGACAGATCAAGTCCTCTTCAGGGTTCAACTCACTCTGACAGATCAAGTCCTCTATAGGGTTCAACTCACTCTGACAGATCAAGTCCTCTTCAGGGTTCAACCCACTCTGACAGATCAAGTCCTCTTCAGGGTTCAACCCACTCTGACAGATCAAGTCCTCTACAGGGTTCAACCCACTCTGACAGATCAAGTCCTCTACAGGGTTCAACTCACTCTGACAGATCAAGTCCTCTTCAGGGTTCAACCCACTCTGACAGATCAAGTCCTCTTCAGGGTTCAACCCACTCTGACAGATCAAGTCCTCTACAGGGTTCAACTCATTCTGACAAATCAAGTCCTCTTCAGGGTTCAACTCACTCTGACAGATCAAGTCCTCTACAGGGTTCAACTCACTCTGACAGATCAAGTCCTCTTCAGGGTTCAACCCACTCTGACAGATCAAGTCCTCTTCAGGGTTCAACTCACTCTGACAGATCAAGTCCTCTACAGGGTTCAACTCACTCTGACAGATCAAGTCCTCTTCAGGGTTCAACCCACTCTGACAGATTAAGTCCTCTTCAGGGTTCAACCCACTCTGACAGATCAAGTCCTCTACAAGGTTCAACCCACTCTGACAGATCAAGTCCTCTACAAGGTTCAACCCACTCTGACAGATCAAGTCCTCTACAAGGTTCAACCCACTCTGACAGATCAAGTCCTCTACAGGGTTCAACCCACTCTGACAGATCAAGTCCTCTACAAGGTTCAACCCACTCTGACAGATCAAGTCCTCTACAAGGTTCAACCCACTCTAGATCAAGTCCTCTACAGGGTTCAACTCACTCTGACAGATCAAGTCCTCTATAGGGTGCAACTCACTCCGACAGATCAAGTCCTACAGGGTTCAGATCACATGAACATCAATGCATCAGGCTCAAAATTCAAATTCACAGTCGTCCAGAGAAGTGAACATCAAACAAGTGCACAGTTCATGAGTTATTTGTCTCCCACAAGCATCTGTACACAGTTCATGTGTTATTTGTCTCCCACAAGCATCTTACACAGTTCATATGTTATTTGTCTCCCACAAGCATCTTACCCAGTTCATGGGTTATTTGTCTCCCACAAGCATCTGTACACAGCTCATGGGTTATTTGTCTCCCACAGAGCATCTGTACATACTGTGTCAACCAAACAAACAATCTGTAGATGTAAGTTGATGCGTGTCTCATGGGAAGAAACAAGTTTGTGTATACAGCCAATGTTTGATGGGAATGTACAGAATGATTCAAGGGAATACAAAGAATGTTTCATGGGAAGACACAAGTGTGTCTTGATATGATGTTTGTCCATCAAGAATGATGATGACCATTCATATCATCCAATGGGGTTGAAAGTATTGAGCCTTGAGTTCCAAGATGGCTGGCAACGCCCATTTTGGCTCGAAATGTTCCTTGACAATGTGGGCAAAGAATGCCTGACGTTCCAGAAGGAGGATCTCCTGCAGTGGTTTTTCTGTCCAGCCTTTTTTTTTCCACAGCTCTTGCAGTGCTGTTTGCTTCACAAGTGACAGCACCCTTATGTAATGATGTATGCCATGAATTAACCCTTTACAGGGTGGAACGGCCATTTACGTCCGATATCGTAAACGAGCAAAACGTCCCAAATCGCCCGATACTATTATGCATTGTAAAAACGCGATCTCTCGGCTTTCCGACACTTCCGACGGCTACTTTCGCTTTCGCCGATAGCTTGACAACGTGGCCGCCATTTGTAAACGCGCTACTATGAATTTGAACGGACTTTTACGGACTTTTTAAAATAGTTTTCGGGGTTTTTACACTGTTTTTCAAAATGGATTTCGGCGATTCTTCAAGTGATAGCCGAGATTTCGCTAGGTTCAATTTAAGTGACATTAAAGGGCACGAAGTTGACTATTAATCGGAGCTAGATATCAGTGCAAAGCGTTACTTTGCATTAGCAGTCTGAGTCGGCCTTTAAACAAAGTGATTATGATTCTGAAAATGTGTTTGCAAATTGCCGTATAGATGACGGAAAATCACAAACAACATGCTGTATTTCGTAAATATTTGTGTTCATATATGGATTACCGACAACAATCATATGAGTAACATATTCTGCATGCTTTTCCCTTCATTGTGGTGTTTATTTAACTAAAATCGGTTGACTAACACCTTATTTCTGATGATTTTACTAACGCGAGCCAAAATTTTACCGAACCTGAAAAAATCTTGCCCATTCAGGGCTAAAAAACGGACAAGCGTCTGCCCTGTAAAGGGTTAAGGTCTTTAGCAGCAGTCTCCCAGGTGTCAAAATGAATTCCAAAAGCTTTTAGTGAGATCTTCAGAGTGTCTTTAAAGCGTTTCCTCTGACCGCTTTGGGAGCATTTACCACAAAGCAGCTCGCCGTAAAAAGTTCTTTTAGGGAGCCTGTGATCTGGGATGTGAGTCAAGTGACCACCCCAGCGAATCTGATTCTTCATTAGTAGAGTGTGGATACTGGGCATGGACGCTCTTTCTAGGACTTCAGTGTCTGGGATCTTGTCTTGTCATTTAATCTTCAATAGCTTCTTAAGGCAGACTGTTTGTAAGCAGTTTAATTTCCTAGCGTGTCGCTGATACAGTCCAGGTTTCACAAGCATATAGCAGTGTGGATAATACAACTGCTTGTAAACCTTCAGCTTGGTTTGCAGGCTTATTCCATTTCTGTCCCATAGTTTCTTGTACAGTCTGCCGAAGGCCGCGCTGGCCTTGGAGATTCTTGCATTCGCTTCCTCATCAATTATGGCAGCTTGGGACACAGTACTGCCAAGATAGGTGAATTTGTCCACAACACTTAGTCTATGACCATTCACTTTGATATTCGGCATCGGCATTATGTGATTAATCCCTGGAACTGGCTGGTACATAACTACAGTCTTCTCCAAGTGGATATTGAGCCCAAAGTTGGCACAGGCATATGAGAAAGCTGAAACATTGTGTTGCATGTCTGCCTCTGAGTTGGCATATAGAGTGCAATCATCAGCAAACAGGAGCTCTCTGACGGTGTCGCTGGTAGTTTTGGTTTTAGCTTTCAGCCTTCTGAGATTGAACAACTTTCCATCCATGCGGTAGTTGATATCTATTCCAATGTCGTTGTTTTCGAAGGCATTCGTCAGCATAGCTGAAAACATGAGGCTGGAAAGTGTTGGTGCCAGGACACAGCCTTGTTTCACTCCATTAGTGGCAGCACAGGGCTCAAAACAGTTCACTATTTTCCTGTACTTTTGCCTAAAATAACAGCACTATTTGGACAAACTTCCATGGACAGCCATATTCTTCCACACTCCTTCTCTGCTGACTGTATCAAAAGCCTTGGTAAAGTCAATGAAAGTGGAGAGCATTTCAGAGTTCTGTTCCTGACATTGATATATATATATATATATATATATATATATATATATATATATATATATTAGTCAGATATGATTGAGCTACCGTATGACAGTAGACGGTACTACCTACTTTTTGTTAGCACCGAATGTTGGGCGGCCCTTACCAAACCCGACACCCCACATTGTGCCAACGGCTTCGGCCAGAAGAGCGCAATTGAGAGGGTACAAGACTTATCCTGGTGCGAGGAAATGCAACCTAAAGACAAAATGTCATGGCAGGGCAGGCCAGGCCCTAAGCCTTGACTGCAGCTGGTCTAGGATCGAAGCTCCGACAGGCGGACAGTTAGAGCTTTGCTTTGCTGATCTGGCAGCTTCTGCGGCTTGTCTTGTTCCAGATGTATAGGTGTTACCTTTCCTCTGGAGTGAACTAGGCAGGCAGAGAGAGGGATCATGCTGCATGGGCAACACATGGTCTCTATATTTTAGCCCAGGCTTTGTGCTATGGAGAAGTATAACTCCATTCCTGGTTTTAACCGGTCTCGGAATCAAAGCGAGAGGTAACATTTACGGGTTATAAGTCCTTGTCAACTGGCGTAGACATGGGGTGACAGACACCTACAGGTGTCATTGATCAGCTACCGCCCGCCTCAAGCTGGGCAGCCCCCGGCGAATTGGGTGCTGATCCGCCACAGCCTGCCTGCTTCAATGGGTGCTTGCGGCTAGGACAAAATCTGAATCGTAGGCTGTAAAACCAATGCACCAGGTACTACTAGAAAGAAAAATAGACACCTCAAGCTACGGCTTGCAACCTGGAACATAAGAATCATGTGTCCAGGATTTTTCAGTGACTTGACGAATATTGACGATGTGAGAAAACGGCTGTGATTGATGCCAAACTCAATCATCTTAACATTGATATTGCTGGACTGCAGGAGACTCGCCTCGTTGAGGAAGGGTCACTCAGGGAAAACAATTACACCTTTTTTTGGAAGGGTAGAAGGCAGGCAGAAAAAAGGCAACATGGTGTGGGCTTTGCAGTGAAGAACTCGCTATTGGGAATGATTGAAATTCCAGCTGGAGGTAATGAAAGACTATTATCACTGAACTTGGCAACCTCTTGTGGTTTTGCCACCATTATTACTGCATATGCACCGACACTCACTTCCTCTGATGATGTGAAGGATTCATTCTATGAGGAGACTGTGATGAAGGCAGTTCCAAGATCCAACTACATTTATATGCTCGGTGATTTCAATGCTCGTGTGGGCAAGGACTCGAGTTCATGGCCAGTGTGCCTTGGAAAATACAACATCGGTCGCATGTATGAAAATGGGCAAAGGCTGCTGAAGCATTGTACCAGAAATGACCAATGTATTACAAACTCCATTTTTAAAACAAAAGAGCTGCATAAGGTCAAATGTAAACATCCAAGATCCGGCCATTGGCATCAGCTGGACTTCATCATCACATGGAGACAACATCTGAACCAAACATCATAGTTACCACAGTGCTGACTGTGATACAGATCTTCTTTGGTTGCTGCAAAGGTTAGACTGAGACCAAAGAGAATCTACACAGCTAAACACAAATCTAGCCCCAGGATTAATATTATTAACACTCACGATCCTGATAAGTGCTTTGAGTTTCAACAGCAACTTGAAGACGCTTTCACTGATACATCAGAAAATTGTACAGCAAGTAAAAAGTGGGGTAAGCTTAAGGAAACTCTTTATAAAACAGCGGTAGGGGTTTTCGGCACTGTGGATCATAAGAGGCAGGACTGGTTTGCGGCAAACAGCCAGACACTGCAGCCCTTGATTGATAAAAGAAGATAGCTCTCTTAAGAAACAAGGAAAGAACAATGCGTAACACTCTGAGTGAGCTGAAGCAAGCTAGGAAGGATGTGCAAAAGGCTGCCAGGCAGTGTGCAAATGATTATTGGATCAAGTTATGTGAGTCCATTAAAATCACAAGTGATAAGGGAAACATCAGAAGCATGTATGAAGGGATAAAGAAATCCTGTGGTCCAATGAAGTGTCAAAATAAGTGCACCACTGAAAACCTTGACTGGAGAAATCATCACTGATAAGAAACAGCAGATGGACAGATGGGTAGAGCACTATTTGGAGCTTTACTCAAGTGAGACCAAATTAGTGGATGATGCCCTCAATGTCATAGAGGCCCTGCCAACTCTTGACCACCTGGACACACTTCCCGCCATAACAGAAGTTAAGTGTGCTATAAATGAGCTTGCAGATCTGACAAGGCTCCAGGTAAGGATGGGATTCCAATAGAGGTTATCAGGAGTGGGCAAGACACACTCACTCTACAGATTCACCAGCTAATAGAGCCATGTTGGTGAGAAGGACAAGTCCCACAGGATTTCAAAGATTCAAGCATCATAACATTGTACAAGAACAAGGGCGATCGGAGCGACTGCAACAACTATAGGGGTATCTCACTTCTGTGTATTGTTGGGAAAGTATTTGCCAGAATTGTTCTGTGCAGACTTCAAGTCCTGGGAGATCAAGTCTACCCTGAATCACAGTGTGGCTTCCGACAGAACTGGTCTACCATTGATATGATATTCTCATTACGATAAATGCAAGAAAAATGCCAGGAACAGAATCAACCACTGTTTATTGCCTTCATCGACCTCACAAAGGCATTTGATTTGGTCAGTCGTGAGGGTCTGTTCAAGGCACTAAAGAAGATTGGCTGTTCACCAACTCTTCTGTCCATTGAGGAATCGTTCCACACAGGCATGAAGGGTATAATCAAGTTTGATGGTGCAACTTCAGAAGAGTTTCTTCTTCTTTGCGTTCATCCGGAGTGTTTTTTCAGATGTGATTGCGGTGTGTTGTTATGCACCCTTGGGCCGACTCATCCAACTTTTGCGTGCGTTTTTGACCAGGTTAGACCCAGTTTTGTCCTGGGTCAGAAGAGTTTGAAATCAAGAGTGGAGTTAACCCTTTAGCGGGCAAATCGTCCGATTGCGTCTTTACCCCGGCATGGATAAACCGCCCAAAACCGCCTGTGACTATTATGCATTGTAAAAACGAGATCTCTCGGCTTTCCGAGACTTCTGATCATCTACTTTCAGTTTCACCGATAGCTTGACAACGTGGCCGCCATTCGCAAGCATGTACTTTGAATTTGAACAGATTTTTAAAATAGTTTTTGTGCGTTTTACGCTTTGTATTTCAAAATGGATTTCGACGATTCTTTAAGTGATATCGGAGATTTCGCTGGGTTCAATTTAAGTGACACTGAAAGGCACGAAGTTGACTATAAATCGTAGCTAGATATCAGTGATCAGCGTTACTTTGCGTTGGCAGTTGTGAGTCGGATTTTAAAGAAAGTGTTTATTATTCAGAAAATGTGTTTGTAAATTGCTGTATAGATGACTGACAATCACAAACAATATGTTGTATTTTGTAAATATTTGTGTTCATGTGTGGATTAGCGGCGTCATTCACATGAGTAAAATATTATGCAATCTTTTCCCTTCATTTTGCTGTTTATTTGACTAAAATCTGTTAACTAACAACGTATATGTGATATTTTTACTAATGTAATCCAAAATTTTACCGAACCTCAAAATTCTTCTTGCCCATTCAGGGCTACAAAACAGAAAAACGTCTGCCTGGTAAAGGGTTAAGCAAGGCTATGTACTAGCTCCCACCCTCTTTGGAATATACTTTTCACTTCTACTGAAATATGCCTTTTGTGATCAGGATGGTGGTGTATACATTCACTCATGCTCAGATGGCGGCCTCTACAATGCTTTATCCTTATTGTCAATGCCGAACTGAAGATAGTAGACCAATTTACATATCTAGATTCAGAGGTAAATAGCAAATTATCCCTAGATCAGGAAATCAACATCAGGATTGGTAAGGCAGCAACAACAATGAACAGGTTAACAAAAAGAGTCTGGGAGAACAGGAAGCTTACTGCCAAAACAAAAGTCCTTGTTTACCAAGCCTGTGTCCTTTGTTAGTTAGTCGAGGTTCCAACTTCACGGCAACGGGTCGTCCCCATTATGCTCCGTTCCTGTGCGAGTGAATATCACACAATATGCTCCCCACTGTCCAATGTGAAAAGTGGAACAGACAGGAGTCTCTGCAATCCAACAGCCCACACAGGTACACTGTGCATAATGCCGCCGCCAGAATGCCAACACATAAGTCCTCCACGGAAACCACAGTTCATTGTCGATGGAATCGGCAGTCACCAGAAAGATCTCATTGACCCGGGTTTTCTCACATGGCTCTGTCTCTGTCCTTAGTACTCTTCTTTATGGCAGTGAAGCTTGGTCAACCTACTCACACCAAGAGAAACGTTTAAACCGCTTTCATATGCGGTGTCTGCGAAGAATACTTGGTATTAAGTGGCAAGACAAAATCACAAATACTGAAGTATTGGAAAGATCAGGCTGTGTAATGGGTGTTCCATGCTCAGTCTTCGTAGACTTAGATGGATAGGACATGTTAGGAGGATGGATGATGGTAGAATACCAAAGGACATCTTTTTTGGTGAATTACAGATGGGTAAGAGATCTCAGGGTCGGCCTCTACTACGACACAAAGATGTGTGTAAGCAGGACATGATTGATAAGGCACTAATAATGCACATTGGGAGCAAGTCGCCACTGAACGTGTCGCATGGAAGGCAAATATCAGAAATGGAATAAAGACAAAGGAGAAAATGATTGCAGATAAGTCACACACTGAGCGTGTGACATGTAAGATGGTACATGATGGTGGAAATGACCATGTGTTCACATGAATCCACTGTGGATGAACATTTACAGCGCGAATTGGCTTTATTAGTCACATTCGCAACCGCCATGGGTTGTAGTTATGCCTTTTTGAAGCACAATGTAACAAACTATTGTCTGTCAAGACGGCAAGGTGCCAATAATATATAGATATATATAGCCAATGTTTGATGGGAATATACAGAATGATTCATGGGAATACAAAGAATATCTCATGGGAACAAGCAAGTGTGTCTTGGGTATATAGCCAATGTTTGATGGGAATATACAGAATGATTCATGGTAATAAGGAAATGTTTGATGGGAAGACAGCAAATGTTTCTACATAAAACAGATCCTAAATACATGACAAAACTCTGCACTGAGGCAAGTGTGCTCTACTGTTTCCTTGTGTCTTCCTTCAGCTCTTACCGTCATTGTGCTCTTCCAAGAGATCTTCCTCAGCCCATCTCTGGGTATAATGGACGCCCAGCGCAGGAATCTTCATGTATTCAGTCTCCTCATCGTAAGACTGCAGCATCTCCTCAATGACCCGCAGGTCGTCAGATGTTATTGGGGCACAGTAGGGCTCCACCGACACCCAGAAACGGTTGACAGCATCATTCTTTGGCAGCTTCGGTGTGTCTGCTACACTGGCATCTGTGGCATTTGTTGCCTCATCACACTGAACTTTGGACTGCTACATGTACATAAACAAATTTCATTTAACAAATCTGCTGAGTTCATCACACACAAAACATCACACACAAAACATATCACACCCCAACAAGTGAACCTAGATTGTTTTATACATGTGTGGAAATATACAAAACATAACACACCCCAAGTAGAGAACATAGAATGTTTTATACAAGTGTGGAAACATACAAAATATAACACACCCCAACAAGAGAACCTAGAATGTTTTATACAAGTGTGGAAACACACACCACCACAACAAGAGAACCTAGACTGTTTTATACAAGTGTGGAAACACACTACATCCCAAAAAGAGAACCTAGACTGTTTTATACAAGTGTGGAAACACACATCGCCCCAACTAAAGAACCTAGACTATTTTATACAAGTGTGGAAACACACACCACCCCAACAAGAGAACCTAGACTGTTTTATACAAGTGTGGAAACACACACCACCCCAACAAGAGAACCTAGACTGTTTTATACAAGTGTGGAAACACACTACGTCCCAACTAGAGAACCTAGACTGTTTTATACAAGTGTGGAAACACACATCGCCCCAACTAAAGAACCTAGACTGTTTTATACAAGTGTGGAAACACACAACGCCCCAACTAGAGAACCTAGACTGTTTTATACAAGTGTGGAAATATTTACACCATGGCTGCAGCATCTGTTCACAGGCGACTTTTCAGCTGACAAGCAGTCAGCTTACAGGTGAACACACATGTGGGTCTACATTCAGCTGACAAGTAAACAGACATGTAATGTGTGAGTCTACATTCAGCTGACAAGTAAACACAACTGTAATGTTTCCACACCCCACCCATACACACACACACACCCCACCCATACACATACATCCCCATCCACACACATGTGATGACGTAATGTGTGGGTCTAGGTCTGCATTCAGCTGACAAATAAACAGACATGTAATGTATGGGTCTACACTCAGCAAACACAAGTAAACACATGTGTAGTGTAGTGTAGTGATCTACATTCAACAAACACAAGTGAACATGTATGTAGTGTAGTGATCTACACTCAACAAACACAAGTAAACACATGTGTAGTGAAGTGATCTACATTCAACAAACACAAGTTAACACATTTGTAGTGTAGTGTAGTGATCTACATTCAACAAACACAAGTAAACACGTGTGTAGTGTAGTGATCTACATTCAACAAACACAAGTAAACACATGTGTAGTGTAGTGTAGTCTAGTGATCTACATTCAACAAACACAAGTAAACATGTGTGTAGTGTAGTCTAGTGATCTACATTCAACAAACACAAGTAAACACGTGTGTAGTGTAGTGATCTACATTCAATAATCACAAGTAAATGCATGTGTAGTGTAATGTAGTGATCTACACTCAACGAAGACAAGTAAACACATGTGCAGTGTAATGTAGTGATCTACATTCAACAAACACAAGTAAACACGTGTGTAGTGTAGTGTTGTGATCTACACTCAACAAACACAAGTGAACACGTGTGTAATGTAGTGATCTATATTCAACAAACACAAGTAAACACATGTGTAGTGTAGTGTAGTGATCTACACTCAACAAACACAAGTGAACACGTGTGTAATGTAGTGATCTATATTCAACAAACACAAGTAAACACATGTGTAGTGTAGTGTAGTGATCTACATTCAACAAACACAAGTAAACACGTGTGTAGTGTATCGATCTACATTCAACAAACACAAGTGAACACATGTGTAGTGTAGTGATCTACATTCAACAAAACACAAGTGAATGCATGTGTAGTGTAGTGATCTACATTCAACAAACACAAGTGAACACATGTGTAGTGTAGTGATCTACATTCAACAAAACACAAGTGAATGCATGTGTAGTGTAGTGATCTACATTCAACAAACACAAGTGAACACATGTGTAGTGTAGTGATCTACATTCAACAAAACACAAGTGAATGCATGTGTAGTGTAGTGATCTACATTCAACAAACACAAGTGAACACATGTGTAGTGTAGTGATCTACATTCAACAAACACAAGTGAACACATGTGTAGTGTAGTGATCTACATTCAACAAAACACAAGTGAATGCATGTGTAGTGTAGTGATCAACATTCAACAAATACAAGTAGAATTGAACATGAAACAAATGACAGACAACCTGAGAATTTTTGCCTTTGTTCCTAGGTCCAGAGACTGGGGTTGGGGGGTGCACACCCCGACCGCTGACATCCTTGAACTTTTTGCTGGACTGTTTTTCTCTGTCTCTCTCATCTGTGGGTGTTCCCTTGCGTTTGGTTGGTGTGGATGCCTGGCCCTCAGACTGTGGACATAGATCAATGTATCTGTGAATGTGGACATAGATCAATGTATAAGTGAATATGACATAGATCAATGTATAAGTGAATGTGGACATAGATCAATGTATAAGTGAATGTGGACATAGATCAATGTATAAGTGAATGTGGACATAGATCAATGTATAAGTGAATGTGGACATAGATCAATGTATAAGTGAATGTGGACATAGATCAATGTATAAGTGAATGTGGACATAGATCAATGTATAAGTGAATGTAGACATAGATCAATGTATAAGTGAATGTGGACATAGATCAATGTATAAGTGAATGTGGACATAGATCAATGTATCAGTGAATGTGGACATAGATCAATGTATCAGTGAATATGGACATAGAACAATGCATCAGTGAATGTGGACAAGCATCAATGTATCATTGACTGTGGACATAGATCAATGTATCAGTGAATGTGGACATATACACAATAGGCAAGTCAGTAAACAAATACTAGAAAAGACAGTAAACAAATACTAGACAATAAACAAATACTAGACAAGACAGTAAACAAATACTAGACAATAAACAAATACTAGACAAGACAGTAAAAAAATACTAGACAAGACAGTAAACAAATACTAAACAAAACATTACACAAACACTTGACAAGACAGTAAACAAACACTAGACAATGCAGTATATACATATTAGACAAGACAGCAAACAAACACTAGACAAGACAGTAAATAAACACTAGACAAGACAGTATATACATATTAGACAAGACAGCAAACAAACACTAGACAAGACAGTAAATAAACACTAGACAAGACAGTATATACATATTAGACAAGACAGCAAACAAACACTAGACAAGACAGTAAATAAACACTAGACAAGACAGTAAATAAACACTAGACAAGACAGTAAATAAACACTAGACAAGACAGTAAATAAACACTAGACAAGACAGTAAATAAACACTAGACAAGACAGTAAATAAACACTAGACAAGACAGTAAATAAACACTAGACAAGACAGTAAACAAACACTAGACAAGACAGTAAACAAACACTAGACAAGACAGTAAATAAACACTAGACAAGACAGTAAACAAACACTAGACAAGACAGTAAACAAACACTAGACAAGACAGTAAATAAACACTAGACAAGACAGTATATACATATTAGACAAGACAGCAAACAAACACTAGACAAGACAGTAAATAAACACTAGACATGACAGTATATACATATTAGACAAGACAGCAAACAAACACTAGACAAGACAGTAAATAAACACTAGACAAGACAGTATATACATATTAGACAAGACAGCAAACAAACACTAGACAAGACAGTAAATAAACACTAGACAAGACAGTAAATAAACACTAGACAAGACAGTAAATAAACACTAGACAAGACAGCAAACAAACACTAGACAAGACAGCAAACAAACACTAGACAAGACAGTAAACAAACACTAGACAAGACAGTAAACAAACACTAGACAAGACAGTAAATAAACACTAGACAAGACAGTAAACAAACACTAGACAAGACAGTAAACAAACACTAGACAAGACAGTAAATAAACACTAGACAAGACAGTATATACATATTAGACAAGACAGCAAACAAACACTAGACAAGACAGTAAATAAACACTAGACAAGACAGTAAATAAACACTAGACAAGACAGTAAATAAACACTAGACAAGACAGTAAATAAACACTAGACAAGACAGTAAATAAACACTAGACAAGACAGTAAATAATCACTAGACAAGACAGTAAATAAACACTAGACAAGACAGTAAATAAACACTAGACAAGACAGTAAATAAACACTAGACAAGACAGTAAATAAACACTAGACAAGACAGTAAACAAACACTAGACAAGACAGTAAACAAACACTAGACAAGACAGTAAATAAACACTAGAAAAGACAGTAAATAAACACTAGACAAGACAGTATATACATATTAGACAAGACAGCAAACAAACACTAGACAAGACAGTATATACATATTAGACAAGACAGCAAACAAACACTAGACAAGACAGTAAATAAACACTAGACAAGACAGTAAATAAACACTAGACAAGACAGTAAACAAACACTAGACAAGACAGCAAACAAACACTAGACAAGACAGTATATACATATTAGACAAGACAGCAAACAAACACTAGACAAGACAGTATATACATATTAGACAAGACAGCAAACAAACACTAGACAAGACAGCAAACAAACACTAGACAAGACAGCAAATAAACACTAGACAAGACAGTATATACATATTAGACAAGACAGCAAACAAACACTAGACAAGACAGTATATACATATTAGACAAGACAGCAAACAAACACTAGACAAGACAGTATATACATATTAGACAAGACAGCAAACAAACACTAGACAAGACAGCAAACAAACACTAGACAAGACAGCAAACAAACACTAGACAAGACAGTATATACATATTAGACAAGACAGCAAACAAACACTAGACAAGACAGTATATACATATTAGACAAGACAGCAAACAAACACTAGACAAGACAGCAAACAAACACTAGACAAGACAGCAAACAAACACTAGACAAGACAGTATATACATATTAGACAAGACAGCAAACAAACACTAGACAAGACAGTAAACAAACACTAGACAAGACAGTAAATAAACACTAGACAAGACAGTAAACAAACACTAGACAAGACAGTATATACATATTAGACAAGATAGCAAACAAACACTAGACAAGACAGTAAATAAACACTAGACAAGACAGTAAATAAACACTAGACAAGACAGTATGTACATATTAGACAAGACAGTAAACAAACACTAGACAAGACAGTATATACATATTAGACAAGACAGCAAACAAACACTAGACAAGACAGTAAATAAACACTAGACAAGACAGTAAATAAATACTAGACAAGACAGTATATACATATTAGACAAGACAGCAAACAAACACTAGACAAGACAGTAAATAAACACTAGACAAGACAGTAAACAAACACTAGACAAGACAGTAAACAAACACTAGACAAGACAATAAATAAACACTAGACAAGACAGTAAATAAACACTAGACAAGACAGTAAATAAACACTAGACAAGACAGTAAACAAACACTAGACAAGACAGTAAACAAACACTAGACAAGACAGTAAATAAACACTAGACAAGACAGTATATACATATTAGACAAGACAGCAAACAAACACTAGACAAGACAGTAAATAAACACTAGACATGACAGTATATACATATTAGACAAGACAGCAAACAAACACTAGACAAGACAGTAAATAACACTAGACAAGACAGTATATACATATTAGACAAGACAGCAACAAACACTAGACAAGACAGTAAATAAACACTAGACAAGACAGTAAATAAACACTAGACAAGACAGTAAATAAACACTAGACAAGACAGTAAATAAACACTAGACAAGACAGCAAACAAACACTAGACAAGACAGTAAATAAACACTAGACAAGACAGTAAACAAACACTAGACAAGACAGTAAATAAACACTAGACAAGACAGTAAACAAACACTAGACAAGACAGTAAACAAACACTAGACAAGACAGTAAATAAACACTAGACAAGACAGTATATACATATTAGACAAGACAGCAAACAAACACTAGACAAGACAGTAAATAAACACTAGACAAGACAGTAAATAAACACTAGACAAGACAGTAAATAAACACTAGACAAGACAGTAAATAAACACTAGACAAGACAGTAAATAATCACTAGACAAGACAGTAAATAAACACTAGACAAGATAGTAAATAAACACTAGACAAGACAGTAAACAAACACTAGACAAGACAGTAAACAAACACTAGACAAGACAGTAAATAAACACTAGACAAGACAGTAAACAAACACTAGACAAGACAGTATATACATATTAGACAAGACAGCAAACAAACACTAGACAAGACAGTAAATAAACACTAGAAAAGACAGTAAATAAACACTAGACAAGACAGTATATACATATTAGACAAGACAGCAAACAAACACTAGACAAGACAGTATATACATATTAGACAAGACAGCAAACAAACACTAGACAAGACAGTAAATAAACACTAGACAAGACAGTAAATAAACACTAGACAAGACAGTAAACAAACACTAGACAAGACAGCAAACAAACACTAGACAAGACAGTATATACATATTAGACAAGACAGCAAACAAACACTAGACAAGACAGTATATACATATTAGACAAGACAGCAAACAAACACTAGACAAGACAGCAAACAAACACTAGACAAGACAGCAAATAAACACTAGACAAGACAGTATATACATATTAGACAAGACAGCAAACAAACACTAGACAAGACAGTATATACATATTAGACAAGACAGCAAACAAACACTAGACAAGACAGTATATACATATTAGACAAGACAGCAAACAAACACTAGACAAGACAGCAAACAAACACTAGACAAGACAGCAAACAAACACTAGACAAGACAGTATATACATATTAGACAAGACAGCAAACAAACACTAGACAAGACAGTATATACATATTAGACAAGACAGCAAACAAACACTAGACAAGACAGCAAACAAACACTAGACAAGACAGCAAACAAACACTAGACAAGACAGTAATATACATATTAGACAAGACAGTCAACAAACACTAGACAAGACAGTAAACAAACACTAGACAAGACAGTAAATAAACACTAGACAAGACAGTAAACAAACACTAGACAAGACAGTATATACATATTAGACAAGATAGCAAACAAACACTAGACAAGACAGTAAATAAACACTAGACAAGACAGTAAATAAACACTAGACAAGACAGTATGTACATATTAGACAAGACAGTAAACAAACACTAGACAAGACAGTATATACATATTAGACAAGACAGCAAACAAACACTAGACAAGACAGTAAATAAACACTAGACAAGACAGTAAATAAATACTAGACAAGACAGTATATACATATTAGACAAGACAGCAAACAAACACTAGACAAGACAGTAAATAAACACTAGACAAGACAGTAAACAAACACTAGACAAGACAGTAAACAAACACTAGACAAGACAGTAAATAAACACTAGACAAGACAATAAATAAACACTAGACAAGACAGTAAATAAACACTAGACAAGACAGTATATACATATTAGACAAGACAGCAAACAAACACTAGACAAGACAGTAAATAAACACTAGACAAGACAGTAAACAAACACTAGACAAGACAGTAAACAAACACTAGACAAGACAGTAAATAAACACTAGACAAGACAGTAAATAAACACTAGACAAGACAGTATATACATATTAGACAAGACAGCAAACAAACACTAGACAAGACAGTAAATAAACACTAGACAAGACAGTAAATAAACACTAGACAAGACAGCAAACAAACACTAGACAAGACAGTAAATAAACACTAGACAAGACAGTAAACAAACACTAGACAAGACAGTAAACAAACACTAGACAAGACAGTAAATAAACACTAGACAAGACAGTAAATAAACACTAGACAAGACAGTAAATAAAAACTAGACAAGACAGTAAACAAACACTAGACAAGACAGTAAATAAACACTAGACAAGACAGTAAATAAACACTAGGCAAGACAGTAAATAAACACTAGACAAGACAGTAAATAAACACTAGACAAGACAGTATATACATATTAGACAAGACAGCAAACAAACACTAGACAAGACAGTAAATAAACACTAGACAAGACAGTAAACAAACACTAGACAAGACAGTAAACAAACACTAGACAAGACAGTAAACAAACACTAGACAAGACAGTAAATAAACACTAGACAAGACAGTAAATAAACACTAGACAAGACAGTAAATAAACACTAGACAAGACAGTAAACAAACACTAGACAAGACAGTAAAACACTATACAAGACAGTAAACAAACACTAGACAAGACAGTAAATAAACACTAGACAAGACAGTAAATAAACAATAGACAAGACAGTAAATAAACACTAGACAAGACAGTAAATAAACACTAGACAAGACAGTAAACAAACACTAGACAAGACAGTAAATAAACACTAGACAAGACAGTAAACAAACACTAGACAAGACAGTAAACAAACACTAGACAAGACAGTAAACAAACACTAGACAAGACAGTATATACATATTAGACAAGACAGCAAACAAACACTAGACAAGACAGTAAATAAACTCTAGACAAGACAGTATATACATATTAGACAAGACAGCAAACAAACACTAGACAAGACAGTAAACAAACACTAGACAAGACAGTAAATAAACACTAGACAAGACAGTAAATAAACACTAGACAAGACAGTAAATAAACACTAGACAAGACAGTAAATAAACACTAGACAAGACAGTATATACATATTAGACAAGACAGCAAACAAACACTAGACAAGACAGTAAACAAACACTAGACAAGACAGTAAACAAACACTAGACAAGACAGTAAATAAACACTAGACAAGACAGTAAATAAACACTAGACAAGACAGTATATACATATTAGACAAGACAGCAAACAAACACTAGACAAGACAGTAAATAAACACTAGACAAGACAGTAAATAAACACTAGACAAGACAGTAAATAAACACTAGACAAGACAGTAAATAAACACTAGACAAGACAGTAAATAAACACTAGACAAGACAGTAAATAAACACTAGACAAGACAGTATATACATATTAGACAAGACAGCAAACAAACACTAGACAAGACAGTAAATAAACACTAGACAAGACAGTAAACAAACACTAGACAAGACAGTAAACAAACACTAGACAAGACAGTAAACAAACACTAGACAAGACAGTAAATAAACACTAGACAAGACAGTAAACAAACACTAGACAAGACAGTAAACAAACACTAGACAAGACAGTAAATAAACACTAGACAAGACAGTAAATAAACACTAGACAAGACAGTAAACAAACACTAGACAAGACAGTAAATAAACACTAGACAAGACAGTAAACAAACACTAGACAAGACAGTAAACAAACACTAGACAAGACAGTAAATAAACACTAGACAAGACAGTAAACAAACACTAGACAAGACAGTAAATAAACACTAGACAAGACAGTAAATAAACACTAGACAAGACAGTATATACATATTAGACAAGACAGCAAACAAACACTAGACATGACAGTAAATAAACACTAGACAAGACAGTAAACAAACACTAGACAAGACAGCAAACAAACACTAGACAAGACAGTAAACATACACTAGACAAGACAGTAAACAAACACTAGACAAGACAGTAAACAAACACTAGACAAGACAGTAAACAAACACTAGACAAGACAGTAAACAAACACTAGACAAGACAGTAAATAAAAACTAGACAAGACAGTAAATAAACACTAGACAAGACAGTAAACAAACACTAGACAAGACAGTAAATAAACACTAGACAAGACAGTAAATAAACACTAGACAAGACAGTAAATAAACACTAGACAAGACAGTAAATAAACACTAGACAAGACAGTAAACAAACACTAGACAAGACAGTAAATAAACACTAGACAAGACAGTAAACAAACACTAGACAAGACAGTAAACAAACACTAGACAAGACAGTAAATAAACACTAGACAAGACAGTAAATAAACACTAGACAAGACAGTAAACAAACACTAGACAAGACAGTAAATAAACACTAGACAAGACAGTAAACAAACACTAGACAAGACAGTAAACAAACACTAGACAAGACAGTATATACATATTAGACAAGACAGCAAACAAACACTAGACAAGACAGTAAATAAACACTAGACAAGACAGTAAATAAACACTAGACAAGACAGTATACACATATTAGACAAGACAGCAAACAAACACTAGACAAGACAGTAAACAAACACTAGACAAGACAGTAAATAAACACTAGACAAGACAGTAAATAAACACTAGACAAGACAGTAAATAAACACTAGACAAGACAGTAAATAAACACTAGACAAGACAGTATATACATATTAGACAAGACAGCAAACAAACACTAGACAAGACAGTAAACAAACACTAGACAAGACAGTAAATAAACACTAGACAAGACAGTAAATAAACACTAGACAAGACAGTATATACATATTAGACAAGACAGCAAACAAACACTAGACAAGACAGTAAATAAACACTAGACAAGACAGTAAATAAACACTAGACAAGACAGTAAATAAACACTAGACAAGACAGTAAATAAACACTAGACAAGACAGTAAATAAACACTAGACAAGACAGTAAATAAACACTAGACAAGACAGTAAATAAACACTAGACAAGACAGTATATACATATTAGACAAGACAGCAAACAAACACTAGACAAGACAGTAAATAAACACTAGACAAGACAGTAAACAAACACTAGACAAGACAGTAAACAAACACTAGACAAGACAGTAAACAAACACTAGACAAGACAGTAAATAAACACTAGACAAGACAGTAAACAAACACTAGACAAGACAGTAAACAAACACTAGACAAGACAGTAAATAAACACTAGACAAGACAGTAAACAAACACTAGACAAGACAGTAAACAAACACTAGACAAGACAGTAAATAAACACTAGACAAGACAGTAAACAAACACTAGACAAGACAGTAAACAAACACTAGACAAGACAGTAAATAAACACTAGACAAGACAGTAAACAAACACTAGACAAGACAGTAAACAAACACTAGACAAGACAGTAAATAAACACTAGACAAGACAGTAAACAAACACTAGACAAGACAGTAAACAAACACTAGACAAGACAGTAAATAAACACTAGACAAGACAGTAAACAAACACTAGACAAGACAGTAAATAAACACTAGACAAGACAGTAAACAAACACTAGACAAGACAGTAAACAAACACTAGACAAGACAGTAAACAAACACTAGACAAGACAGTAAATAAACACTAGACAAGACAGTAGACAAACACTAGACAAGACAGTAAACAAACACTAGACAAGACAGTAAATAAACACTAGACAAGACAGTAAACAAACACTAGACAAGACAGTAAACAAACACTAGACAAGACAGTAAACAAACACTAGACAAGACAGTAAACAAACACTAGACAAGACAGTAAACAAACACTAGACATTGCCAAAGCCCACTGAGAGATGTATGATTTCACAGACGCCACAAAGCAAACACAAACCGCTTTCGTGGAGGACTTCTTGCTGTCCTTCTTGTCAGGCCAGCCGGCAAGGATGGTGTTCTCGGAGCCCAGCTGTTTCAGCCGTTTGCCTACAGACACCAGCAACACTTCCAGGTCAGCCTGGATCTGGTCTAGCTCCTCCAGGCTGACAGATGCTGTGTCGTCTCTTGCCAGAACTAATTAACAAACAATAAGACATCATTAGACTGTCTCCAAAATATGCGAATGTTTTCCCTGATATGTGAATGTCTCCCTGATATATGATGTCTCTATGATATGTGAATGTCTCTGTTATATTTGAATCGCTCTGTGATAAAAGAATGCCACCTTGATATATGTTTGTCTCCAAAGTGAATGTCTCTATGATATGTGAATTTCTCCATGTGAATGTCACTGTGATATGTGAAAGTCTCTGTGATATGTGAATGTCTCTAAGATATATGAATGTCTCCATGATATGTTAAAGTCTCCATGATATGTGAATGTCACCATGATATGTGAATGTCTTATATGTGAATGTCTCTGTGATATGTGAATGTCTTCATATGTTAATGTCTCTGTGATATGTGAAAGTCTCCATATGTGAATTTCTACATGATATGTGATTATCTCTATGATATGTGAATGTCTCCATGATATGTGAAAATCTCCATATGATGTAAAAGTCTCCATGATATGTGAATGTCTCCATGATATGTGAATGTCTCCATGATATGTGAATGTTTCTGTGATATGTGAATGTCTCTGTGATAAATGAATGTCTCTGTGATATGTGAGTCTCTGTGATATGTTAATATCTCTGTGATATGTGAAAGTCTGCAATATGTAAATGTCTCTGTGATATGTGTGAATTTCTCCATATGTTAGTTAGTTAGTTAGTAAGTCGACAGATCATCCTCGTTGCACATCGAACCATTCAGTCCATAAGTGCTCGGATCCCCTCCTCAGCACATCCCGCAGCGTGTAGGCTAACGACGCCAGTTCTGTGTTGGTTTATCAATCTTCTTTGGCTTCCTGCGTAGTGTTCTTGTTTGGCCACCCCTCTTTTAATTTGCTGCTCCCGCAGTCTGGCCATTGTTGTAGATTCACAGTCATCACTTGGTTCTTGCAAAAGTCTCACTTCTCGTAGAGCATTCAGAATGTCAGCCTGGTCCATGGCGCGTCCGCCCTCCACAGTAGCCTCACCTGCGAGCTTGTCAGCCCGCTCATTTCCTTGTACTCCCGCATGACCTGGCACGAAGATGAAACTAATCTTTGCCAGCCGAGACTGCTTCAGAGGCAGCAACCATTCTCTTCGGATCGACCCCTCCTCTATCCTCTTGATCATGTTCATTGAGTCGCTAAGGAAACAAGCCCTAGTGAATGTCTGTGTCTCGAGCCATGTTATTGCTTTACTTACTGCCATGACTTCCATGGTCAGGCTACTTGTGGTTTCAGTGAAAGCACCAGAGTCCTCCTTCACAATTCTCCCTCCGGCCCGAGCTGTAAAGGCCCATGAGCTTCTCATATGTCGGACGACCGACCCATCTGTGTAGATAACCGCATCACCGTCTAGCGAATTCTCGAAAATCAATGCTTGTACTTCAGCCTCAACAGCAGCCGGATTTTCTTGTCTGCATTTTCTATCTAGTTGGATGCAAACTGAAAAGGATGTGCAGAAGTCTGTTGGCACTTGCACCCACTCCTCGCCAGGTTCTAAGTCCTCAAGTGAACACACCTGTTGAAGAATGTCTTCGGCTTGACCCATCCACGACCGTCCTCTTTTTAACCTGCTGCCCTTCACCTTCCTAATTTCACTATGCAGTGGATGTTGTGTGTTTGCGTTAATTCTGAGGTAGGCGCGTGCCCTGCAAACTTGTATTCTCTCTTCAATGGTTGGAAAATCAAGAAGGTAGCGCATCGCCCTGCATGCTGTATCTCTTGTACATCCAAGAATAATGCGCATAGCTTCATTCTGTATCCTTTCCATCCTTTCTATCTGCTTATGGCTGAGAGTCAGGATTGCCATTGCATACTCCAAAACAGATATGACCAGCCCCTCGTACAGAAGACATAGATGGCGCTGCTCACAGTTTGCTGCCGCCATCACCCGCATCGCTGCCAAACCCCGCTTGGCCTTTGTTATCACCTGGTCTATGTGCACATTATAAGCAAGGCTTCGATCAAACCGTATCCCCAGGTAATTCATTGCCTGCGTTCTTTCCACCGTCTCTGAACACAGCATTACAGTTGGTGTTGGATTGTTGACAATATGATTATTCAACGAGAACCAAGTCACTGTTGCCTTTGTTGGGTTGACCATTGCCCCAGCTTCATCACACCAAGTACTTATGCGATTGAGTTCGGTTTGTAGTTCCACAGCAACCTCCTCTCTATCCTTACCCTGACGATACACTAAAACATCATCGGCATACGACAATGTCCTGCCAGGTCCAGTGATCTGCTCACTGGTGATTCTCACTGTGTAGGCGTTGAACAGTACCGGAGATAATGGTGATCCCTGTGGTAGGCCAGGATATATTGTTGTTGGTTCCGAAGTCCAATTGCCACATCTAAAAACTACTTTCCGTTGGTAGAGGGCTGCAGCGATCCAGCTAAGGAGGAATGGACTTACGTTTAGTTCAAGAAGCTGAAACATTAAAAAATCCAGTGGTACTCTGTTGTATGCATCCTCAAGATCAATCGCTGCAGCAACGGTTTCAGTGCCTGAGTGGAAACCTTCATAGACATCATGGGCAAAGACTGCTGCATTGGTCCAGGTTTCTCTTTTTGGACGCTACCCACCCAGGGTAGGTGGGAAAACACCTTGCCTCTCTAGTTGGCTTGATATTTTCCTGGCAATTACCTTCTCCAGCAGCTTGCCTATTGTATTCTGCATGGTTATAATTCGATATCCCTGAATTTTTTTGTGGTCTTTGTCAGGCTTCGGCAAGGGAATCAGATAGCTGTGTAACCATTCCTCCTTGATGCTAGCACTCCCTATACTGTTGTTGTACATGTCTGCTAGTTTCTCTAGCTCATTGTCGGTACACCTATTTATGTCGTCGTATCTTATGCCATCAGGACCTGGAGCACTGTTTTTTGATCATCGAAGCACAGCCTTGATTTCTTTCACTGTCACTGTGTCTTCCTTCGAAGTGTTCTGGGCCTTGCATCTGTCTGAGGTGACCTCCTTGGCCAGATTTCGGCCTCCCATGTCTGTCTGGTTGCCCTGCTCAAGGTAGCGTTCAAAGAGGGCTTTGCCCTTGTCCTCGTCAGTCCTCTGCCAGGTGAGGTCAGCACCTTGGAAGTCTGAAATGCTCTTATTCTTGACTACACCACTCATGCTTTTATGTAGTCGCCAGAACAATTTCAGTGACTTGTCTGTGCTTACTCTTTGACACACCTCTGCCCATTTTTCGCTTTTAACCACCTTGACCAGTTTTTTGAAATAGCTTACTTTTGTGTGCATCTCTCTTTCTAAGTGCAAGCAGGGACTAGGATGACCAGCTCTGTTCTTCTTGGCATTTTGCCATCTCCTTACAGCACTACGCTTATCCACCTAAGCCTTCTCCACCTCAAAACTCCACCACGGTGGCTGCTCCCAGCTTTTTTTCCTGCCCTGAAACGTTCTGCGCTTGTCACGTCTTATTTTACTCACCACATCTTGCCCTGTACTGTCATACTGGAACGTCTTTACCTTTAGCTTGTGCTGCCCGGTTCTGCCTTTCTCCACCAATATGCTGCACGGGTGGTGGTCGCTGCCATGGTGTCCTAGGACACCCCATCTACACACTGTAGCATATGTGAAAGTCTCCATGATATGTGAATGTCTCCATGGTATGTGAATGTCTCCATGATAAATAAATGTGTGATATATTAATGTCTCCATGATAAATGAATGAGTGATATATGAATTCCCCCATGATACAACAATTTCTCCATACATGAAAATCTCCATGATATGTAAAAGTTTCCATGATATGTGAATGTCTCCATGATAAATGAGTATGTGATATATGTATGTTTCCATGATAAATGAATGTGTGATATATGAATGTCTCCATGGTATGTGAATGTCTCTGTGATATATTAGCTGTCTTCATAATAAATTAATGTATCTGTGATATGTGAATGCCTGCGATATATGAATGTCTCTGTGATTTGTGAATGTCTCCATCCAGTGTGTGCCACAAATTGCAACACTACACAAATGTATTTATAATCTGATAGGACCATTTCAATTTGTGTCTCATGGAACCTTCAAACTCTACCACTCTCCTCTCTCTCTTCAGACCAGGTGTAAAATGTGACCTACCTTGAGCATATTTTGGACAATCTATGACATGGTCTACAGTGCATAGATTTGGAAACTGTAGAGGGCAATCTTTGATATCGCCATCTTTCTCCTTCTCCTCTGGTGCCTTTCCTTTCCCTTTCATTGTTTGTTTTAACGTTATAGTATATTATAGTTTATACTAACGTAGTCGGTCGGAGCACAGTCGTCAGTTCTTTGATGTTGACTGGGCGTCGGTCTGTTTTATCTTATGAATCTTCTTATGTCTTCACCTTGTCGCCAATGTTACCGTTATTGCTTGACTTTAGTTAATAACAGTCTAGTCCCCTACTACATCAAGCAGTCATGGACACTTGACGCCAGAACGGAGGACGCTAACGGGACACAGATATGATGCTCCGACTTCTACATAAATCCGACCTGAGACTGGGAGTTTTCCAGAAGTGAAAGTAAACTTTGTTGACGGCAAAAGCTGTGAGAGAAATATCACAGTCACGGTGTCGTGTGTGTAGCGTCGATATACGATATAACAATGTGTATACGGATAACAGTGAAGAAATTGCTCACAAACTGTTGGCTACATGGCTATAGAGACCATGGTAATGATGATAACAAGATCACCTCACAATACTTCAACTTCTATGTTTATACAAACGTTCCGTCCATAACGCCGGAAGTAGTAATTACTGTCAGTGCGCATGTCTGGTTCTGCTCACTCCTGACGGGCGGGGATGAATATTGGAATCTCAAATAGGGATGTCGTGTGCTGTTGGCGTTGTTGCTGCTGTTGTTGCTGTTGATGTGGTTGTTGTTGTTGTAATTATCGCTGCTGCTGTTTTAAATCCAGTGTATCAGCTGTTAATTCCTATACGAACTGTTAGAATGAAAAAGTTGATGACATGATTGGCTGAGGAATTCATTGATTGATTGATTTAGGAACCGACATCACAGCATTCGGGACATTCCCATAAGCGCTCCGTCCCCATCCTCAGCAGCCAGCGAAGAGTTCCAACACTAATAGTTCCAATAGCAATCTGATTATATGTCCGTCTCGCCTTTCCTCTGAGCGTCGAGCATCGGCCAGATCCCCTCGTCACACCTCGCTGTCTCATTCTTACCAGACTATGGTGATCCATTTGCTCCTCCGAGGTGTACACGTGCTCCCACAAGGCCGCAACCACATCTGTTTTGTCATACATCAATACTCCAACAAGTTTTGCCAAACCAGCCAATCTGTCCGCCTGTTCATTCCCCAGCACACCGGCATGCCCAGGAGAAAAAATCCAGGTGATGCTTGCTACTCTCGTGACCTCCGAAGCGAAGCAAGCCACTCTGCACGAAGCTTGCCTGTTCTCACCCTCCTCAGCATGCTTTCTGAGTCAGTAACAATCACAATGTGTGTATGTATCGTGTTCTCTATCCAGCGGAAAGCTGTACTGACCGCCTCCACCTCCATTCTTAAGCTAGATGTAGTTTCATCATACGCCAGGCTCTTCTGCACCAAACGCCGACCATTAGTCTTTGCCAAGAACCCCCAGGCACTTCTCCTACCTCTCAACACCGACCCATCCGTGTAGATAATCACATCACCCGGGCGAGAATTATCCTGAATTAGTTGCTGAATTTCCACTTCCATGGCCCCTGCTGGCCACTCCCTGCACAATGTGATTATAACCCTGCACAAGTCTGACTGCTCGGCTGGCACTCTGACCCACTCCTCTCTTCGCCTGATGTTCTCCAAGGGGCACACCTGTCTGATCGTATCCTCCGCCTGAGCCATCCATGATTTCCCTCTTATCAGTCTCTGACCCTTAACTACGTCCAGCGCCTCATGCAACGGGTGATCTGTGTCTGCAGCTACTCTGAGGTATGCCTTCGCTTGCATCACCTTGTGCCTACCAGCAACAGTAGGCAGACCAAGGATGTAACGCATACACACTACTGGAGTGTCTCTGGTGCATCCCAGAATGACCCGCATAGCTTCATTCTGTATGCGCTCTAATTTCACCAGCTGACTCTTTGATACAGTGAGCAGTCCTAGTCCATAATCAATCACTGAGAGGATCAAGTGCTGGTATAGTGTAAAGAGCATCCTCTGCTCTGTGTCCATTGCAGCCATAGTTTTAAGTGCATTGGGTCCCTTTTGAGATCTTGTCACAACCGTCTCCACATGGTCCTTGAAGGACAGGCTCCTGTCAAATGGGATTCCCAGATAGGGCCTACTTTAGTTTGTTCTCTCTGTTGACGCTTCTACCATCTATCATGAGGCTTGGGGCATCATCTCTCACAATCCTGTTGTCCAGAGAGCACCACAACACAGCCGCCTTTTCCGGGTTGATGACAGCACTCATTTCTGTGCACCAGTCAATCACTTTGTCTACTGTCACCTGTAGCTCCTGGGCTGTTTGATCCCTATTTCTCCCCTGCCTGTATGCAAGAATATCATCTGCAAATGTTAGAATCCTTCCAACCCCTGGTGCTTCTAGGTATTCATCTTGCTCGTATACACATTAAAGAGCACCGGTGAGATTGCAGCTCCCTGTGGCAGTCCCGGGGTTAAAATATGTGGCTCTGAGGTCCATGCGCCCAGACGGAGAGCAACCTGGCGAGAATGAAGGACGGCTGCTATCCAGTTCACCAACCAGGGATTGACCCCCTTCTCCATAAGTGCAGTCATCAAAATATCATAGCGAACTCTATTGTACGCATCCTCGAGATCAAGCGCTGCCGTCATCGTTTCCTGTCTACTCTGGAACCCCTCATAAACGTCAAAGGCAAAGGTGGCTGCATTTGACCAGGTATCTTTTCCTGGCCTGTAGCTCCCCAGGCCTCTTGGAAGAAGCTTCCCCCTTTCCAAAAAGTCCTTCAGCTTAACAGCGACCATCTTCTCTAAAACCTTCCCGAATGTATTTTGAAGGGTGATGATCCTAAAGCCGCTAAGTTTTGAATGATCCTTGAATGGTTTTTGGGAGAGGGATGAGATAGCTATGCAACCAATCCTGCGGTACAGATGCTGTCCTAATGCTCAGATTAAAGCAGCCGGCCATCTCCTTCAGGTCTACATAGCTCAAAGCCTTCATGTGGCCATACCTGACACCATCAGGCCCTGGTGCCGTGTCTTTTACCTTTTGCAAAATATGTTTAACATCTTCAACCTGTATGATGTCTTCATAAGGCATATTCTCTATTGTGCCAGATAATTCCACTCTAACTGCATCCCTGGTATCCGTATCATCATTATGATTGGTCTGCTCTAAAAATCTCTGGAGAAACGCCTCCCCTTTCTCCTTGTCTGTTGTCACGCGTACCCCATCCTCTTTATAAATTGTTCCCACTGTCATCGGCCGATCTTTTCTTTGCATTTGTCTGTACAGTTTCCAGAATTTATGCAGTGTTTTATCACCTCCAATCTCCTTCATAAAACATTCCCATTTTACTTTCTTGGCCTCTGCAGCACATCGCTTGAAAGCCTCCACCTTGTCTTTCTTGTCATTTTCCGCTCTGTCCACTTCTTCTCGTGAGCTTCGGGGTGCCTGTCGCACTTTCCCTAGCTGCTTCATTGCAGCTCTCTTTGCTTTCCACGCATTATCTACTTCTGGGGTCCACCATGGGGGTTGCAAAAAAGGAGTTTTAACAGTCCTGTTGCATGCCCCATGTCTGAGGCGTCCAAGAAGGCTTTCGGTCCGCTCATACCGGAAGGTCTTGCGCGCTCTCCCAGCCTTAACTTTCCTGGACTTAAAGATCAGGACTGAGCATGGCATGTGATCACTCCCATGGTCATTCAAAACAGTCCACTTTACATCAAGGACTGATGACTGGGAGATAAGTGCCAAATCAATAGTAGTATTGTAACAGTACAGCGAAGGGACGATGGACTATCAACAACTCCAAGACGGTTCCAGCTCCATGTTACTTTATTCAGAATCAAGCCAGATGTTGCTCAGTTAAATCATACGTCCATCTCTTCTCTAGTCCCCGATGTTAACTGATCCGTAACAACAAACTACGTCACGACTTGAGCATCTTTCTTCCCATTCTACCCTGATGCTCAAGCGTGCTGTAGTTTTGCCCACCCCATATACACTTACTGCTACACCTTCCTATGTTTTCTAAAGACTTTTTCCCTTAAAAAGTCTTTACTCCCAATCCCCCTACTCTATTCCCTCTCTTTCCTTATGTGATAGCGCCAAACCGATGCACCTTGGTGTCTACAATAAACCGATGCACCTTAGTTTGGTCTATCAAAGCCGTTTTTGTCCTGGCCACCACCGGAACTCGGCTTAACAAAGGAATCGGAAGTCAGTTTTGTTTTAGCAGTCCTTTGTGCTGATGAGAGATGCGGGCAGCATGGCCTTCAGTTCAGTGCTGTTCTGGTGTGGGAACAATTCCCTGAGTTGATCTGTGTCAACTAATGTTGTGACAAAACTGAGCGGCTGACTAGTTAGAGTCAGCAGGCCTGGGTTCTTGGTGGGATAGTAAATTGTGTCACAACTATTGTTTATGTCGCGTCTTGGGGTTTATGTTGTGTAACCTATGTTTTTGTAGTGCCTTATTGTCTGTGCAGTGTTGCGTGTGTCAAAGTTCTTTATAGTGTCAGTCTAACCAGCCATTATTTTGAACACCTGTGTTGTGGTACTTGGTGTACCCTGTTGTCTTAAGCGCTGCTGATTGGTTAGGGGTTACCCACCGTGGTGATTTGGTATATACAGTTGTCTATTGTATCTGTTATTGACATGCAATGTGCTGTTAGAAGAAATAAAGAGCTTGTTTATTTGTCCTTGATTTGTTTGTTTAGTATCTTTTAGTTTTTACTTTTTACAGTCACTATTTCTACCACAATCTAACACCTTAATCCAATGTCTGGGTCTCAAATATGACAGTCAGTCCAGAGTTGAGGCCCCTGCCTGAGATCTCGTATATCTTCTTATCTAATCACTATCATCTTTTTTTGTTGGTTGAGGCGGTGTGAGGTTCTCTCTCTTTTCACTATTTTTCTTCTTTGGCCGTAACGAAGTCAGAACTACTCTTTACCTCTTAGCACCGTAGTGAAGGAAGCATCAGTCTTTATGATTGTCTCCCTTTCTCTTTTACCTTTTTTGTAGTCGATGGTAAAAGACAAAGGGAGACAATCATAAAGACTGATGCTTCCTTCACTACGGTGCTAAGAGGTAAAGAGTAGTTCTGACTTCGTTACGGCCAAAGAAGAAAAATAGTGAAAAGAGAGAGAACCTCACACCGCCTCAACCAACAAAAAAAGATGATAGTGATTAGATAAGAAGATATACGAGATCTCAGGCAGGGGCCTCAACTCTGGACTGACTGTCATATTTGAGACCCAGACATTGGATTAAGGTGTTAGATTGTGGTAGAAATAGTGACTGTAGAAAGTAAAAACTAAAAGAGACTAAACAAACAAATCAAGGACAAATAAACAAGCTCTTTATTTCTTCTAACAGCACATTGCATGTCAATAACAGATACAATAGACAACTGTATATACCAAATCACCACGGTGGGTAACCCCTAACCAATCAGCAGCGCTTAAGACAACAGGGTACACCAAGTACCACAACACAGGTGTTCCAAACAATGGCTGGTTAGACTGACACTATAAAGAACTTTGACACAAGCAACACTGCACAGACAATAAGGCACTACAAAAACATAGGTTACACAACATAAACCCCAAGACGCGACATAAACAAGAGTTGTGACACAATTTACTATCCCACCAAGAACCCAGGCCTGCTGACACTAACTAGTCAGCCGCTCAGTTTTGTCACAACATTAGTTGACACAGATCAACTCAGGGAATTGTTCCCACACCAGAACAGCACTGAACTGAAGGCCATGCTGCCCGCATCTCTCATCAGCACAAAGGACTGCTAAAACAAAACTGACTTCCGATTCCTTTGTTAAGCCGAGTTCCGGTGGTGGCCAGGACAAAAACGGCTTTGATAGACCAAACTAAGGTGCATCGGTTTATTGTAGACACCAAGGTGCATCGGTTTGGCGCTATCACATTATCCAACCCCCTACTTTTTTGACGTCCCGTCAAAAGGAATGGACTATCGTATCCCCTTACCCCAACTATCTCTTTACAAGTTAACATCTACACATAAACCATCATCAAAATTACCAACGCCCAAAAAAAAAATAAAGCCACCTGTGACCTCATCCAAAAATAATCATCAATGAAACAAGGATTCATTTAAATTTACACACAAACCGCCATCAAAATGACATAGGCATAACAAATCTATGTCACATGTTACCACATCCAAAAACATAATCATCAATCAGTCAAGACACCAATGGCAGTTATACGTAACCAGCCATCAAAATGACATCAGACTTCTATGCCCTGACAATTCCCTGGTCATAGAGCACAACCATCAACAACAAAAAACTTTTGTCACCTTTGGAGACCTTGCCCCCCAAACCTAAACTGCTGGTTATATCCCTGAAGAGTACCACTTAACAAAATAGTCTTTTTCTATTCATACATCACTCACAATGTGAAACAGTGTAGATTACATCACCAAGCATCAGTCTTTTCCAAATACCAATAATCTCAACACAAAAGTATAAACCATACTAGCTCAGTTGTTGGTACTAATGACTAAAATAACATCAGTGTGGAAAAATAGCTCTTCTGCTATAAGAGCACCAATCGTAACAAAATGAATACAACCCTCACTTCTTACATAAAAATAATTAAACAAACATAAACATTAAACCAGTAACCTTTATATTGGTTACTACTTCCCTTAACTCTGGAAATTCAACACAAAATGTATTTAAAAATAATACCATTTGTCTCTTCAAATATAAGCTTCCTGCAGCTACTGTGGTACCTAAATGACTTGTTTTTCTATCAACCTGTATCTCTACACTAAAAAGAACATTTCATCATGTGTCGCCTGTAACCTGAATCTAAACATAAAGGAAAATATACCAACAAAACATTGTTATTTCAATAATATCCCACCTCATGAATTCACCCTGGAAGTTACTCTCTAACTGGACATGATGGTAATGACAACACCACATGAACAACAGAACCACCCCTTTCACCTGGTCTGCCTGGTGTTCTTGCACTCTAAAAGAAAGACATGTCATCACATGACACCATCTACCTGCAATTATAATATATAAAAACAGCAAAACATAACTGCTAATTAACTAACTACACTAAGGCTGTCAATCCAAATGACTGGAACTCCTAAACAGATGGAAACAGTCTCTATCTTTCACAACCATGTCTAACGGGCAAAAGTTCTTGCTGGTGGTCTTTCACAATCCCCTTTTGCACAAAGTCACGAACTGACATATCGGTATGCAGAAAATTTTGCATCACACCAGTCACAATACACGGTCCACCTGTCACATTTCTAACACCTAACTGGTCGACCACACTGACACCAGGAGACTTCCCTCGTCCCCTCCTCCGTCTCTTCCTGCGAAAGAAATTTCTCTGGTTGCCACGCATAACCATCCGGCTATCAGAAGTTGCCAATGCACCCACCTGAACTGCTGGGGCTGATCCTTTAGAAGAATCAACCTGGGGCGGACTCTGTTGTCGCTTAAGGCCCTGCTGGTCTCGGTGGCTTATGCTTGCAAATACTTTGCTACAATTAATTCCAGAGGGGTTCTGAATAACACTAACCCCTCTCTTCGGACACTTGTTCTGGAGGTGGGTGCGGCTTCGACAAACATTGCACCTCTTGCGTCGTACCTTGGGCTGCAGCAACGAATCAGCTAAGGTTCTCATCCGACCTAGCTTAGCTCGAAGTTCCTTCACCACCACCTCATCATGCTGGACCCCTTGACACCGACCACTGGCATTAGGCCACCTCTCTGAACTGTAATCTTGACGTTCTACATATTGGTATGTACAGACTTCTGGAGCTAACGACACACCAGCCCATCGCATGGCCAAGTCTCTAACACAAAGGAAAGTCACTGACGGGTCATGCAATATCCTCTCCTCTGCCATTCTCCTGCTGAGAACATTATGTAGTTTTGCAACAAACCAGTCTCTTAGGATCACTGGATCCCAAGCAACCATGCCCCTCTTTCTCTGAGCTTCCAGCACCAAACGAAAAGCTTTGTGGACCCGGTGAGAGAAATCCATGATGGATTCCTCTGCATCTTGTGTTACTTGAAAGAAAGCCGCAGCCAGCTACACCATGCTGCGCTGCTCTCCATATACCTGCTGAATGGTCTGCAGCATCTCCTCAGGGTCATTACAAGCTGACCTAAGCTCAAGTTCTGCCCACACACTGGGAGCAACACTTTCACAAATAATGTCCACTTTATCTTCATCGCACATCGCACCAGCCCTCCAGGCAGATCTCACTTTCCTCACATACTTCTCAACAGTTTGCCCACCTTTCTGGCCAAAACAAGGAACTTCTATCTTCACAGGTGCAACTATGTACCTGACTTCACCAGTGGGCCCTGTGACGTCAGGGGCACCAACTGGGAGGGGAACTACGGTCCCTAACGTTGAAGACAGAGCCATCTTTGCTCTGGATAAAATACAGTGGAAGTGTACTAGGAGGCAATATATCTGAGCCCACTCACCATACAGGGGACTCCTCTCTTGTGCAGGAATGCCTGGGGCGTCTCAGCAGCAAACCTGGGTTCTAATGTCACAACTCAAAGACAATGGACACCACAGCCATAAACACTGATCTATCACACAAAACAATCACTAGATACTAAAACAATCCTAACAGAACAATTCAAAGGCTGCCACAATATCTCGTCGGGGTCGCCATTTTGTAGTCGATGGTAAAAGAACAAAGGGAGACAATCATAAAGACTGATGCTTCCTTCACTACGGTGCTAAGAGGTAAAGAGTAGTTCTGACTTCGTTACGGCCAAAGAAGAAAAATAGTGAAAAGAGAGAGAACCTCACACCGCCTCAACCAACAAAAAAGATGATAGTAGTTAGATAAGAAGATATACGAGATCTCAGGCAGGGGCCTCAACTCTGGACTGACTGTCATATTTGAGACCCAGACATTGGATTAAGGTGTTAGATTGTGGTAGAAATAGTGGTTGTAAAAACTAAGAGAGACTAAACAAACAAATCAAGGACAAATAAACAAGCTCTTTGTTTATGTCGTGTCTTGGGGTTTATGTTGTGTAACCTATGTTTTTGTAGTGCCTTATTGTCTGTGCAGTGTTGCTTGTGTCAAGGTTCTTTATTGTGTCAGTCTAACCAGCTATTGCTTGGAGCACCTGTGTTGTGGTACTTGGTGTACCCTGTTGTCTTAAGTGCTGCTGATTGGTTAGGGGTTACCCACTGTGGTGATTTGATATATACAGTTGTCTATTGTATCTGTTATTGACATGCAATGTGCTGTTAGAAGAAATAAATAAAGAGCTTGTTTATTTGTCCTTGATTTGTTTGTTTAGTCTCTCTTAGTTTTTACAACCACTATTTCTACCACAATCTAACACCTTAATCCAATGTCTGGGTCTCAAATATGACAGTCAGTCCAGAGTTGAGGCCCCTGCCTGAGATCTCGTATATCTTCTTATCTAACTACTATCATCTTTTTTTGTTGGTTGAGGCGGTGTGAGGTTCTCTCTCTTTTCACTATTTTTCTTCTTTGGCCGTAACGAAGTCAGAACTACTCTTTACCTCTTAGCACCGTAGTGAAGGAAGCATTAGTCTTATGATTGTCTCCCTTTGTTCTTTTACCATCGACTACACTTACTTCCCACAGCTCCTCTAATCTTCCCCAAACCAACTTTATTTTAAGTAAAACAATCTATTCGTAACTCTTTCCCCTGCCATACAGTAATCCACTATATATTTCTTGTTCGTTCTTGGCTCCTCAAGGTTCCTATAGAAAATATATATATCATAAGAACAGCTCGTATAAATCGTTATCGTATACTTGACATTATGAAATTCTTCACTCTTTCACAACACAGGATGGACAGCAACAATGTAGTTAGAAAAAGCAAAGAAGGGGTGCGCACCCAGTGAAAAGCATAAAGAATGAATAGTCAACACCATCACATTTACATAAAGTAATGAATAGTCAACACAATCACATTTACCTCCCTTGCCAAATAAAAACTTTTTGTAAAATAATTTTTTAAAATACATCTTATGAAATAGATCTTTGTTCTCTATAAATCAAGTTGACATAAGTTTTCTCAACATTTATATATTCAACATTCATATTGCCATCCACAATCTTGTCTATATTTCCGTTACCTCATCTTTTACCACGAGCCAATGTTCATATTCCATGAACATTTTTAATTTAATTAACGCTGGTATTTCACAGCTCCTATATCTTGCCCCCTCACATCCCATGATCTGCTTCTTTGTCTACCTATATATATACCCCCGCTTATATGCTGCCATTCACAGTCTCCCCTCCAACCTTATATCTTCATGCCGATATTCACAGCAACTTAATATTCCCAAAGAGAATGTGTCTCTCTATTAGCCCTCAGTAGTTTTATTAACTCTTTTCTGAACAAAGGGTCTTAAATAAAACCTCATATTTTTTCTTTATTCTAGCCAACACCATAACTATTTAAAAATTAAACTTACTTAATCAAATTTATAACATATTTACTAACAAGGTAACCTAATACACAAAACAACTTAATCAAATTATGAGTTAAGCGAAATAAAATCAAAACAGGACATCATACCCCCCAACTCATTCAAAGAAAAACACATTTTAAAATAATATTACATGCATCTTATCAAATCAGAAGAAAATATTCTATTATTACCTATCACTATTGGTCTCTTTTACGGACCAATAGTTTGTACGCAAAAGTCTAGGAACACACTAATCCTATTCAAATAACAACAACCATTTCACAGGACCAAATCAAGCAAAAAAACATATTATATATGAGACATTAAAAACTCAGACTCAATAAAACAATCAAATAATAACAATCATTTTACAGGACCAACTCAAGCAAAAAAACATATTATATATGAGGTATTAAAACTCAGACTCAATAAAACAATTGTCTTCTCGCTAAAGAGAAGGTTTTCAAAAAAAAATATATAACTCCCTTAAAATTAACTACGTACAGTGGCCCATCAACATTGGCCTCCTATATGTAACACATATCTATTCATACAAGTCATTCCACTATTTCTATAACCGAGAAAACAAAACACTTCACTGTCACGTATGTATATCTGTTAACTACAGACCAATTTCTTAACTTAGAACAATATCTGTTCTCTCTACACAAAAAAAATCACTAATCAGCAATGACCGTACTATCATTGATTCTCTCCCCTCACAATTTTCTATCTTTTTCCAGCCTAACTCCTAACACATCACAATGTCTGGAATATCATCTTAAGCAAGCAGTGTAACTACAGGTCAACTCATTTTATCTATTACTAATGTGGCGATTATCCCAATGTCATCTCAATGTACCAGCCGTCATCTATCTACTAATTAACCTGTGGCTCGGCACACCAATTGTTTCCCTTGGCTTTGTACCAAACATCACTACAACTTCTTAATCATTACCGTTAACCACGACATTTCTAGCATCCACAAAAACCTGTCTATCTACGATATATGAGGTATTAAAACTCAAGAAGTTGAAACATAAAATCAACCAGCAATTCCATCACAGAGAGGAAAAAATATATGCCTCACTTGAACCTACCTCTATATTAGTTATCTCAATACTTAACTACTCCTCAAAACTATTTATGAAAAGTATCTATAGAAGCCTTTTCCATTTCCAGCGTTTCATATACTTCATCAAGTATCTCTTTCCTTTTCACATCCTGAAACTTATATCTTGCCATCTGCAGTATTTTCTAATCATTTACTTCTTACGTTTCCAGTTCTTCAATAACTCCAAGTTTCTTTGAATAAGTGCTATCTCCACATCAATATCATCTTCTTCGTATAACTTATTAGTTTCTTCCATACTACTATTTGATTCTGACTTTTCATCCATTTTCTCTTCTTCACCTGTATGTCTCTCGCTAGCAGCCGCTAATCTCTTCCGTTCAATATCCCATCTAATTTGTCTATCACTATTTCTTAAGGACCTTTCTAGTAGAGGCATATCTTCACCGCTTGTTGAATAATCTCTAATTCTCCTCTGTCTTTTCACCTCTCTTTCTCTTTGTCTATCCACTCTTCTTTTCGTTGCTTGTCTAGTATTCTTAAATGGAGCACCTGTTTCCTCTTCCATAGATTCTATACTATTATAATGACTCTCATTCACTTTTTCTTCTTCTATCGTTTTCGATATTGTCTGTTCTTGTGTATCATCGTCAACTGGAGTTGTTATTGACTGATTTTGTGCTGGATCTTTTCTAAAACCTGGGGTTATTGTAGTTCCCCTGACGACTTGTTCATCTAAGTATCCGGTGTCTGAATAATAATTATTATTATAATTATCATTTCCCTTCTCATCATCATCTCTTCTTAAGTGTTCCACGTGTGCCCTTGCCACATGTGCCGTGATCTGGTTCTTGATACTATACGATACATTTCCTAGCTTTTATAAAACGTAATAACCTGGGACCCAACGAGCATCAAACTTAGAGTTCCTTCTATGCTTCTTGTAATAAACTCTATCACCTACTTTAAACTCCTGCAATTTTGTATTCACGTTCTTGTACTTTTTCTGTCTTTCTCTAGCTTTAATTATATTACTCTTTAATCTTACGTGTGCTTTATGCATTTCTTGTATGATGGTCTCTTGAAAGTCTTCCCCCATATATTTCCGTCTTGGTTGTAACAGATTATCTATAGGTAGTACTGGTTCTCTCCCGTTTATTAAATAGAATGGTGAAAACCCCGTGCTCTCATTTTTATTTGTGCGTATATCGCTAAGCGCTGGTCCCAAGAATAAATCCCAATCTTTTTCATGTTCATCGACGATCTTTGCTATAACATCATATAATGTCCTATGTTGACGTTCGTTCTTATCATTTGAAGAAGGTCTATAGTATGAGGTCTTTATATGGTTTATATTCAAATCTTTTAATAACTTTTCGAATTTTTTATTTACAAATTCCCTACCATTATCCGTAAGTATACTTTGTGGGCAACTAAATCTTGGTACGAACTCTTGTAAAAAAAATATTAATGACAGTATCTGCGCTCTTATCTGGGATTGCATAAACTTCTGGCCAAAGACTGTAGACGTCTACTATATGAATTAAATACACGTTTCCTGACAATGTTCTAGGGTGAGGACCCGATATATCTAAACTAATTTTTTGCATAGGAAACTGAGGAATATCTGTATCTTGTAAGGGACACTTAATTGTTTTCATATTCCTTAACCTGCATCTTTCACACGTATCTACATATTTGCAAGCAGATTTGAACAAGTTCGGCCAATAATATTTACTCGTAAGTGCTTTCACCAATTTATCACGACCGAGATGACCATTCTCATCATGATATGCTTTTAACACTTCATTTTCCAAATGTTTTGGAATATATTTCCTTAGCTGTTCGTTCCTTTCACACATATAATATAACTGTTCGTCCTCTTGTAAAACTAAATAATTCTTCTTATATTTGTTCTCCTCCGTTTCTTTTAATTTCTGTTTTATTTGTAAGACTTTTGGATCTAATTCTTGTTCTTCTTTCATATTAAACTGTGCTAAATGTGGGTCTTCTGCTCTAGGTTCAGACTCTTGATCCGATGGTAAACTCTCAAACTCTTCTCTATTTATTATGGCAGAATCTAATATCTTTACTTGCCAGTTTCGGTCGTCGATCTCTGGTTCACCTTCATCTTCTGTGTCTCCTGATGACTGTGGATACGGAATCCTAGACAATAAATCAGCACATGTGTTAATCCTACCTGGAATGTATTCAATTTTCGTATTGTATCCCTGTAGATTCAATGCCCACGTCTGTATCTTCCTGTTCTGCACTGGAGCTTCTAACAGAGATTTTAAAGGCATATGGTCAGTTCTAATAACAAAATTTGCGTTATGTAAGTAGTAATTTAGTTTTTGGAGAGCATAGTGTATAGCATAAGCCTCTTTCTCGATAGTCGTCCATTTCCGTTGAGACCTGCTAAGTTTATGAGACAAGAAATAAATTGGTCTTTCATTTTTTACTCCTGGTATTCCAGATTCTTTTCCTTCATATGGTTGAACCAAACACGCTCCTATAGCATTGTCCGAAGCATTTGTATATAGTACTAACTGTTTATTCAAGTCTGGATGCGTCAATAGTGGTACCAGTGTTAAACTGTTTCTTAAAAATTCGAACGCTTTTTGACACTCATCATCCCACTTAAATCTAGCGTATTTGCCCGTTAAATTAGTAATTGGTTCCGTTATTTTTGAAAACCCTGGGATAAAGCGCCTATAATACCCACAGGTTCCTATAAACGCACGCACTTCTTTGACGTTAGTTGGAGGAGGTAATTCTTTAATAACCTTTATCTTGTCTTGGTCTGGTTTAATTCCGTCTCTATTTATAATATACCCCAAATATTTTGTTTCTGTCTTTAAAAACTGGCATTTACTAAGCTTCAATTTAACGTCATGTACTCTTAATCTGTCGAATACTAATCTAATATGTTTTAAATGATCATCCACATCCCCTGCTGTATAGATAAGAATGTCGTCTATGTATGCTAATGCAAACTTTTGCATACCCTCTAATACCTCATTTATTAACAGCATGTAGTGAGACGGGGCCGTTCGAACCCCGAATGGCATTCGTAAGAATTCGTAAGAACCCATATGAGTACAGAAAGCACTTTTCTTTTGAGCGTCCTTCGACATCGGGATACACCAGAATCCTGATCTTGCGTCTAGTGTCGTGAAAAATGTGGAGCCATTAAGCAACCCCAAAATATCATCAATCACCGGCAGTGGGTACGCTACATTCTTAGTGATTTTGTTCAATGCCCTGTAGTCGCAACAGAATCGATGTGAACCATCAGGTTTGGTCACGATTACTATCGGAGATGACCATTCTGACTTCGATCTTGTTATTATCCCTGCTTTCAACATATCTTCTATTGCCTTTTCAACGACTTCTCTATTTCTTAATGGAGTTCTATATGGTTTTAAACTAATTGGTGGATGGTCTCCCGTATCTATTTCCATTGTAACTGTTTTTGTCTTTCCCAATTCTAAATCATTAATTGCAAATACATCCTGATTTTCTTTTATAAGTTGTTCTAATACTTCCTTATTTTCTGGTGGCGCTTTTAACTGTGCCAACAATTCTTGTTCCCTTGTCATTTTGTCTAGTGAATGTATTTGGGCTGTCTTTCTTCTGGATGGATGGATCAATTCATCCATTTGTACGTTCCCTCTTCTTCCGCGTCCGCGTCTGTTATTAACTCTTTCACTAGAAGTTTCTGAATAATTTGTTCCCGACATTTCTACTCTATCCGTTGCCAATATGTCGCTAATGTTATGTTCTAGTTTTGCTATTACACATCCTCTGTATAATTTGATTTCTCTACCTGTGTTGTTAATAATCATCACTGGAAAGGTTAAGTGTTTGTCTAACGATATTATTCCATCCGGAACTTCAAGACCAGGCTCATCAATAACTTCCTTTTGCAACTCAGTGATTCTAACTGTGTGTCCTGCCACATAAGTAGTTATAAATGCACGTTTCGGGTCGTATTTGCCGGATTAATCCGGATTGACCTTGACCTCGGCTGATTTTCACTCCCCCTCGGTCATGAAGTTGGGTAAGGGGTGGGTAAGGGGTGGTATGTAGGGGTAATATTTAACTTTTATATTTTGGGTTGTATAGTAAACATGTGTGTACCACATAATCAACATGAAGAAACTTCTTGGAGTGGTCAACAAGAAAAATCATTCATACCACTAAAAAACCAAACAAGAGCTCGTTTTCATAACTTTTTATTTTTCATCATATTTCCAATAGTGTGTAGAAGAGTCAAACCATTTTCATTGACAAAGTACATTCATTTTTATTGGTCGTAACAAATGTGACATTGAGTCTTTTATATAGACATTTCACACATATGACCACTTTAATAGAACATATAGACACCAAACAGTAGAAAACATATATACATAAGTACACTAGGACGGGCTATATGTCTAGGGGTGATGTAGTGACCTTGTCTTTGTGAACTTGACGTTTTATGTAGAAATAGGATAGCGAGTTTCTGTGTTGTGTGTATGTGTAGATAGACGTGTCTTGTGTTTTGAAACCTACATTTGTCCCTCCAGTCGCTGTCTGTGTCTCAAGTACATCTAAAAATGTTTGTCTGTCTAGGTGTGTGTTGTGGTGTTTGGTGAGGCCCTTTGTGCTTGTTTTATTGTAGTCTCCGAAACAATGGTATGTTTTACTACATAAGGATACCATTCCATCCCCTTCGTATTCTAACTTGAAAAGCCCGGGGGTTCTCTTTTCATAGGCTTTGATAGTCTGGCAAGCCTTACAGGTATCAGTATTAACTATATGTTCAGAGCAGACTTCAGACGGGAACCACTGATTATAAACTCTATCATACTCTGCTCTAAGGTGTGGTCTAACTGCTTCCGCTAGGTTAGGTGTGCTAAACACTAAGTAAAGAGAGTCAGTGTCCATTTCACAAAGCTGAAAGTCGTCTTTAGAGATAGATGTGTCTAGAAAGTCGTAGTAGAAAGCCAACATTCTTAATTTGGCATATTGATAAACGAAAAAACCTATCTGAAGGGGGAGATCCCAGACTGTTGTCTTTTTCCCTTTTACTACTTCAAATATGTCTTCGGTCAGTGGTGTCATCTTCTTAAATAAGGGATTATTTATTAACTTGGTTGTGTCTTCACCCTTACAATAGGAAACATTGGTGTGCTTGGCCTTATTGGTTAGAGTTTTGCCGTAAGCGGCATTCCCCAATAATTTCATGGTTTCAGCCTTAACGGTAGAGGTTGTATTACTGTCACCTTCTCTTCTGGCATCAGAAACAAACATAGTAGTAAAACATACCATTGTTTCGGAGACTACAATAAAACAAGCACGAAGGGCCTCACCAAACACCACAACACACACCTAGATAGACAAACATTTTTAGATGTACTTGAGACACAGACAGCGACTGGAGGGACAAATGTAGGTTTCAAAACACAAGACACGTCTATCTACACATACACACAACACAGAAACTCGCTATCCTATTTCTACATAAAACGTCAAGTTCACAAAGACAAGGTCACTACATCACCCCTAGACATATAGCCCGTCCTAGTGTACTTATGTATATATGTTTTCTACTGTTTGGTGTCTATATGTTCTATTAAAGTGGTCATATGTGTGAAATGTCTATATAAAAGACTCAATGTCACATTTGTTACGACCAATAAAAATGAATGTACTTTGTCAATGAAAATGGTTTGACTCTTCTACACACTATTGGAAATATGATGAAAAATAAAAAGTTATGAAAACGAGCTCTTGTTTGGTTTTTTAGTGGTATGAATGATTTTTCTTGTTGACCACTCCAAGAAGTTTCTTCATGTTGATTATGTGGTACACACATGTTTACTATACAACCCAAAATATAAAAGTTAAATATTACCCCTACATACCACCCCTTACCCACCCCTTACCCAACTTCATGACCGAGGGGGAGTGAAAATCAGCCGAGGTCAAGGTCAATCCGGATTAATCCGGCAAATACGACCCGAAACGTGCATTTATAACTACTCACATAAAATGGGTTTCTCTTTATCTTCGCTTGTATCAAATTAACCGACTGTGGTTTTAACGTCGTGGACATTTTAATTCTAACTAGTGCCGATATATGCATGTCTTCTTCCATATCTACATACACGTCCTTGAATTTTATATTGTGTAAATCAAAGAGAAGTCTTACTCCGTTTTTTATTAAAAAATCTCTTCCTATAAGCATGTTTCTATTTAAATCTTTCACTACATGAAAAAGATGTCTTACGTTGATCCCCCCTAATTTAAAATTGATCATTGTCTGTCCAATTACTTGTAAATTCTGTCCTGTAACAGAGTAAAGATTATTATGACTCTTAAATATTCTACTATTTCTCATTATTTTATATAAAAAGCTTTCTTTAATTACACTAACCTGAGCTCCTGAATCAATTAATGTACGAACTCTATATTTTCCTATTTCTATTATACATGAGCTATGATCTGTTTTATTTTCTATAAGCTGTTTGATTTCATCTAGTTGAAAGTATTCTCTACTCGTCCTACTATGCCTGTTATTAACATACTCTTTAAACCTTGGGACCTTATTATTTTCCCTCCTACTACAGGTCCTATTTAATAGGTAGGGCGCAGGTTTTCCTGCGTTCTTGTACCTGTAAAATTCCTGTGTCTATCTTCAACATTCCTATTCAACCTGCTATTGCCATTTCTACTTTGTGTATTCGACTGGGCACGCCTGTTATCACAAAAACGAGAAACATGTCCGCGTTGACCACAAAACCAACAGACTATATTTGTGTTGTTCGTTCTACCTACTGTCTCACTTGTAGGATACCTCATTTGTCTTCTTTCATCATAAGCACTTCTATTACTACCTTGTAATGTCTGTATACCTCCTCTCCTATTCCATCCGAACCTTGTTTGTCCTATCTCCATAGGTTCTTCAATCCTGTCTTCTCGACTAGTTCCTATTTCTCGTCCTGTTCTCAATCTAAATCTACGTCTCAAATTTTCTTCTTGTACCGCAATATCTACAGCTTGTGATAACCTTTCAGGGTTTTCTCTCATTAGCTTAAACTTCAATCCATCGGATTTTATGCCATCTACAAAAATCCCGACTAACATCCTCTCCACCTCCTCTCCTCGTACATTCTGTCCTAAGAATGCTTCTTCAGCCAGGTTAATCAACCTATCACTGAACAATTGTACCGTCTCTCCAGTGTTTTGTTTAGACTGTCTCAACACCGAAAACGCATGTTGTGGATCCGTTATTTCCGCGTACTTATGTGCTAGGTCATCTTTGAACTGTTCCCATGTCTCATCTACTCTAGCCTCTAACTTTCTTCTGATATGATCCGAAACCGGTTCTGTTGCTGCTTGATAAGCAAGTCTCATTTTTTCTTCATCTGATGCAGACACCAAATATGCATATTTCTCTATGGAAGTTATCCATTTCTTAAACTCTCTGGCCTGTCCACTAAACTTAACAATTTCAGTTGCCATTCCCTGTTGTTTTATGACCGTATGAAGTCTACCTACCGCTGTTCCTACCCCCGTCAAAACTTGTGCCAATGAATCTTGTTCCGTCATGCTGAAATATTTACAGTTATTCAAGCAAAAAAACAATCACTACTTATTAATATCCAGTCTTAAATTAACCAAAGGATGTTATCTTCCTCCTGAAACTCAATAATTTTCTATCTAATAGAAAAATTTATTTATATTACCCCTTTTCTTGTTGAACTAAATTTTCCAATCGAAAATGAAGTCCTTGACGTCTCTTCCCTTGTATGCCGAGACTGAGAAGCACGGTATCTGGTACTCGAGTACTTGAACCAAGATCGACAAAGCGGCTTCAGAAAGGATCAAAAATGCTCGACTGGGCTCGATAGGCTCGACTGGGCTCGATAGGCTCGATAAGACTCCTCAGGAACAACAGCGACGTCGATAAGACAGTGAAGAACGATTGAACGTATCAGCCACCCAGGGACGGGCTCTTGAAACACAGCAAGGAACGATTGAATGTATCAGCCACCCAGGGACGGGCTCTTGAAACACGGCAAGGAACGATTGAATGTATCAGCCACCCAGGGACGGGCTCTTGAAACACGGCAAGGAACGATTGTGATCAGAGGACAGCACTGGCCAGCCCTCTGAAATCAGCAATGAACGATAGTCAGCTTCTCAAAACAACCGACAGTGTAGAGCAGCGGCTGACTGATTTGACAAAGCGGCTCTCTCACACAACAGAGTCCGGAGATGACTTGACAACGGCTCGATTGTCTCGATAACGATCTGAGAACGGCCTGGGCTTCACCACCAGTAAAGCTCGAAAACGCTTTGAGAGCGGACTTCACCACCGCATGAAGACATTAAAGGTTGATCTGTTCCGGTGCCAGGTTAGGTCGGGCATTTTGGAAAACTTCCTGAAGTCCGTTCAGCAACAATCTGATAACGTGCTAATGTTTCAAAGGCACCGCATTTCCCCCACAAACGCTGTATGAAGTAGTGGCTGCATCAAATATAGTGGCCTAGTACATAGCGGTACCGCGACAATTGAATTATTCGTCCTGGTCTGGGCAACAATTCTGTACTGTAACAGTACAGCGAAGGGACGATGGACTATCAACAACTCCAAGACGGTTCCAGCTCCATGTTACTTTATTCAGAATCAAGCCAGATGTTGCTCAGTTAAATCATACGTCCATCTCTTCTCTAGTCCCCGATGTTAACTGATCCGTAACAACAAACTACGTCACGACTTGAGCATCTTTCTTCCCATTCTACCCTGATGCTCAAGCGTGCTGTAGTTTTGCCCACCCCATATACACTTACTGCTACAGTATCTGCATCGCCAGGCCTCATTGCCATTCTAGTCGGCCTACCATCATTTATGCAGACCACATCGGAGTCCACCATGGCATCCGCAAGTGCTATTCCTTGTCGATTTTCTCCACTACTGTCCCAATCTGTTTCTTGCATTGAAGTCTCCACATATGAGTAGGCTGTCACCTGGTAAGTCCTCTAATTCCTTAAGCCAGTCCCATTGTTCCTTTCTGACAAAACAGTCCACTGTGGCACATACATTTATGATGTTCCAACTTAGGACACCAATCTCCATTTGTATACCCTGGACCTCTCTTGCACTGTGATTCCACTGGCTCAAGTCAAGTGCCACATGCTTTACTCCTTTCTTCACTAGCAGACCTTGCCCATGTCTCTTCTGCCCAGTGGGGTTTATATAACTGACGTACCCAGGGCAATGGTATTTATCAGTATTTAACTCCAGGAGCATGAGGACATCAAAATCATATATTAGCCTCTCCAATACAGGACCTCTCTGCCTGGCACTACGACAGTTCCAGTATCCCACTCTTACATGGTTGAAACCTAGTCTCTCCACTTTTCGTCTTGTTCTCCTGGCGCCTGCCCTCCTATTTCTATGCCTTCTTCTCACACCATTTCCTCGCCTTCTCCTCCTCATTGTCTCTTCGCTAGCCGCTGAATGATGTGTCAAGCGCAGAGCACGTGCTCCGTAGCTCCGGCGACGATTCCCGTGTTTAATTAACTCCATAAGTAAATTTTTGATATTGCAGGAAAATAGAACGGTCACCCTAGCATTGCCTGCTTACTAGGGAAGGGGCAGGGGATGTCCCTCAGGAGTCCATACGCCTGGCGCCGCCCCGCCCGCATACCAGACGTTCCACGTTCACGACCAACTCACCCGTGGCCATTCAGTCCTCGGCACGTCGGTCCACCTTAAACTTAGGGGTTTATAATCGGAGTTTGGCTGAGGAAGTGAAACACTAATACTAATAATTCAGCTCATACTATAGTGGGCTCTTCAGGCGGTGTGTGTGTGTGTGTGTGTGTGTGTGTGTGTGTGTGTGTTTGCTCGTGGCTCTACCATCATCACAGAGAATTGATGGCTCTCTGGCAACCTCCAAGCATGTGGTCCCGGTCAGACAGCATCGCCAACATGACCACGTGATCATCATACTAACATCATTATCATCATCTTCCACTTCTGCCGTCAAGCGTCGTGGGTGGGAATAATTTGCGTTCCTGCGCCCGGTGGGCGGCACTGGATAGTGTCATTCCGTGTGGTTGTACAATGTCTTTGATGTCGTCAATCCATTTTCTTCTTGGACGTCCTCGTGGTCTCGTCGCAGATGATCTTTGATGTAAGACCAGTGAAGGTAGTTGCTGGTGTTGCATTCTAACGACATGGCCAAACCACTTGATCTTCTGCCTTTCAATAAATGTGGCACAAGGCGTTGATCCCACAGTCTGTCTGATAATAGCATTTCTTACTCGGTCTCGGATTGCTAAGTTGGCAGCTCTCCTCAGGCATCTCATTTCGCAGGTGGTGATTTCTCGAAGGTGTAACTTGGATAAAGTCCAGGTTTGAGATTGGTAGCATAGGGTTGGTGTGAATATGCTGTTTATTATCTGTCGTTTTGCGGACATGGGTATATTTGGATGTTTCAGTAAGGGTGCTATGATATGTAAATGCACTAGCTTTTTGACATCTGATTTCGATTTCTCTGTCCAATCTGCCATCTTCTGTGATCATACTTCCAAGATATTTGAATTCTTTAACTTGATTCAGAGTTGTGCTATTTATCTGTATACTTATCTGTAGCCTATACTTGGCTTTGGCTGTATTTATACTCATATTGTATGTACTGCATGTTGAACTCAGATTATTAATATGATTTTGCAGTCTGCCATGGTCATGGTCGCTATAAAACAGGCACTGATCGTCTGCAAATAGAAGTTCATTTATTTCATGTGGATCAGTTGTTTCATCTGGAGTAAAGAGTTCTAAATTTTCTGAATCTGTTCTGTCGAGATTTGCTTCTTTGGAAATTCTGTCCATGTAGATATTAATTAGCAGGAGAGAGAGCACACACCCCTGCCTCACTCCAGTATTGACTGTGAGCATATCTGATATACCTTCTTGTGTTCTTCCTGCACTTCGGCTCGAGTGGTACATGGCTATGATGTTTTCTAGCAGTTGCCCTTGTATCTCATAGTCTTCAAGCATGGTCCATAATTTGTATCTGTCTACTCTATCGAAAGCCTTTTCCTGATCAACAAACACAATATTCTGCTGGTCACTACATTCGATAGTTTTTTCACATATTTGTCTAAGTGTAAATAATGCACCAGTGCAACTTTTACCTTTCCGAAAACCGAATTGTACTTTACTTAACTGTTGTTCAACTATTGGTCTAGCTCTTTGTTCCAAAAGTTTTGCATACATTTTCCCTATATGACTCAGGAGTGATATACCTCTGTATGTTTCGCACTCTCTCATATTGCCTTTCTTTTTCCATATTGGTACTATTATTGCCTGTTGCCAATCATCTAGTACTTTTCTTTCTTTCCATGCTATATTAAAAAGTCTTGTTAGCCATTTTACTCCTGTTTCCCCACAGGCCTGAATAGCTTCTGCGGTTATTCCATCTGGACCTGGTGATTTGTTTTTAGGACTTTTCTATATAACTGCTTTGACATCTGCAGGTGTGAAATTTGGTTCTTGCTGTCCCTGGCTTCTAGGCACAAAAGTGAGGTTTTCTATGTTATTATGTGAGGGGTTAAGTAGTTCTTGAAAGTATTCTGCCCACCTTGCTAGTCTTTGTTGTGGATCTGACTAACGACTGTGCATAACTATCAGGGAGGTGACATGCCAGACTCATGCACACCCGGGGTACATCAAACAAAGAAGAATATCATCAAAATCATATATTACAATATAATTCAACATATATCATAAAAAGATATAACATATATTACAATATTTGGTATATATATATATATATATATATATATATATATATATATATATATATATATATATATATATATATATATATATATATAGGAGGAACGTTCATTTGAAACCCGTTCCAATGGCTTTATTACAAAAGCATAAAAGAAACATTAACAGACATCTTCTTCCTCTTCTTCTTCTTCTTCAGCATTCCGAGCCATTGATGTTCTTTGCTGCAGATACAAGCCGTCTCCATTCGTCTCTCTGGTTGACCTTCTCTTGCCAGTCGCTGATTCCAAGTGCTTGTAGGTCTGCATGTATATTATCTCTCCACCGTCTTCTTGGTCTACCTCGGGGTCTACGGTCATTTATTTCCTGAGTGTAAGCGAGTTTTGTTTCCCTGTTATCTTCCATTCTTTCTATATGCCCCAGCCAGTGCAGTATATTAGCCTTCATGATACCAGTGATTAATTAACAGGTATGGTAGAATTAAACAAAGCATTCATTTTGAATGAATTATGCACCATGGTTGTTCAGAAGAAGTCGCCGTAGGCATTCAGGCAAGCATCCCATCGCTTAGGTAGGCGGCGAATGCCGTCCGCAAAAAAGGACTGTGGTTGCTCACTGAACCAAGTTATCAGTTATCAGTTGGGGTATCTTCGTTGCACTCCGGACATGTCCATAGGTGCTCAGATCCTCCCCCCAGCATATACATCAGCGTCCGGTGGCTAATAGTGCCAGTTCTGTGTTGGTTGACGAGGCGCTTTGTTTTCCCGATGTACCTCTCGCGTCTGGCTGTGCCGATTCTTACTCCCAGGTCTTTCATCCTGGACAGCGATGTGGAACCATTGACGTCAAAGTCCTCTGTTCTCGCCATATCTTTAAGGACGTTAATAACATCGGCACGATCCATGGGATCGCCATCTACAGGGGGTGCAGAGCCAGCCAGTTTGTCAGCTCGTTCATTTCCCTCGACTCCCGCATGTCCTGGGACGAAGATGAAGGTGACTTTACGGACAACAGACTTCCGCAGCGATTCAGTCCACTGTCTACGTACCGATCCAGCTTCGACCTTCTGAATCATGCTCATTGAATCACTTAGTACCCCGGGAAGGTTAACCCGGTCAACAAATGCCCGCAGAAGTCGGATGTGTCGGCCTAACGGCGCAAGAACGCAGCTCTGCTGTAAACAGGCACAACGCAATCACATCCGAAAAAAAACTCCGGATGAACGAAGAAGAAGAATCACTTAGTACACACGTTGGTATAATGCTGTGACTCCAGCCACATGAAAGCCTGTGTAACTGCCATCACCTCCATCGTCATGCTGCTCGTGGTCATAGAGTGGGCACCACTGGATTCTTGAACGGTTCGGCCCGCTGAACGGGCTGTAAATGCCCACGCACTTCTCTGCTGCTTTACCACAGATCCATCTGTATAGATGAGCACTTCGGGGCTATCTGAGTGTTCATAGATGAGCGCGTTAACCTCTGCATTGACAGCGGCAGGGTTCTGCTCTCTGCACCGTCTGTCGAGTGTGATAATGCAGGAGAAGGTGCACTTAAAAGCTGGAGGCACCGGCACCCATTCCTTGCCGGGGTTGATACTGGTAAGACTGCAGACCTGTCTGACGACATCTTCCGCCGACCCATCCATGATTTGCCCCTCTTTAGCCTGTCACCCCTTTCTCTTAATATAGCGTCATGCAGAGGGTGCTGCTCATCTGCACTTATTTTTAAGTATGCACGAGCTCTCCAGATCTTGATCCTGTGTTCCATTGTCGGGAAGTCAAGGAGGTATCTCATTGCTACACAGCTGGTGTCTCTCGTGCAGCCCAAAATGATGCGCATGGCTTCGTTTTGTACCTTTTCAAGTCTTCCAATCTGTGTAGGGCTGACAGTGAGGATGGCCAGGGCATACTCGATGCGTGAAAGCACAAGTCCTTGGAACAGAAGTATTAGCAGTCTTTGCTCGATATTGGCAGTCGCCATGACTCTCATTGCTGACAAACCTTTTCGAGCCTTCGTTATGATATAATCGACATGATCTCTGAAGGACAGGCTACGATCAAGCTTCACGCCAAGATATGTCATTGACTGGGTTCTACTCAAACTGCTCCCATCCATTCTTACTGCCGGCAGGTCTGTTTTCACAATATGGTTGTTTAGTGAGAACCATGTAACCGTTGCCTTTGCAGGGTTGACAAGGGCATTGGCATCAGCACACCATGAGGAAATTCGATCTAGTTCGCCCTGCATATCATTGGCAACCGCCTGTCTATCTCGACCCTGTCGATACACGAGGGTGTCGTCAACGAACCAAGTGTTTACAACGTTCATTACGCCTGCATCTGTGTAAAATCGTTGCCCGTTGAGAGCTTTTTAGAGGTCCGAACAAATGAAAATCACATGGTGACAAATCAAGACTATATGCTGGATGTTGCAGAATTTCCCACTTTTTCTTTGCTAATGCTTCCTGCACAATCTTTGCGACATGCGGACTAGCTTTATCGTGCAACAAAATCACACCGCGAGAAAGCATGTCGGGTCGCTTATTCTTGATGGCTTTTTGCGGCTTGTCTAGTGTTTGCAAGTAGTGGGTAAAGTTGCGATGTTGACACCAGGTTCTTTAAAGTCGGCCAACAATATTAATAACCATTACAGATTTAAAAATGCGCTCAGCATAACCTTGCCAGCGGAAACCGTAACTTGAATTTTTTGGCTTTTAGTGATCCAGCATGCTTCCATTGCATGCTTTCTCTCTCTTTTGCTGCCCGGCTCAAAGTGGTAACACCATGGTTCATCGCCTGCGTCTATGTGGAAGAGAAACGCATCACCCTCCACTTTGTAACGCAGCAGGTGGTTCAAACACCATCCCATGCGTTCCTCTCTTTGGTGGTCGGTCAACATCCGTGGTACCCACATTGAACGCACCTTCCGATATTGCAGTTTCTTACGAACGACCTTTTGAAGTGTCCCAAATTGACAAATCAAATTCTTTCGCTAGCGAACGTATGCTTCGACAACGGTTCATCTATACTGCTGCATCAATTTTGGCGATGGCTTTTTCTGCTGCAACAATATGCGCTTGACCTGGCCGTCGAAGATCTGTCGTGAACTGACGTCCTTTCCGAAACATTCGTGCCCAGTCTGTCAATGTTGTCTTCGACACACATTTGTTACCGTACGCTTCCTGCAATCTTCGATGAATGTCCACTGGTCGACATCCTTCAAGTGAAAGAAACTGAATCACCGCTCTTTGAGCTTCTTGGGATTTTGGATCAACCCGTCAACACTCGATCAACCCGACTGATGGCATAAGATACGACGACATAAATAGGTGTACCGACAATGAGCTAGAGAAACTAGCAGACATGTACAACAACAGTATAGGGAGTGCTAGCATCAAGGAGGAATGGTTACATAGCTATCTGATTCCCTTGCCGAAGCCTGACAAAGACCACAAAAAAATTCAGGGATATCGAATTATAACCATGCAGAATACAGTAGGCAAGCTGCTGGAGAAGGTAATTGCCAGGAAAATATCAAGCCAACTAGAGAGGCAAGGTGTTTTCCCACCTACCCTGGGTGGGTACCGTCCAAAAAGAGAAACCTGGACCAATGCAGCAGTCTTTGCCCATGATGTCTATGAAGGTTTCCACTCAGGCACTGAAACTGTTGCTGCAGCGATTGATCTTGAGGACGCATACAACAGAGTACCACTGGATTTTTTAATGTTTCAGCTTCTTGAACTAAACGTAAGTCCATTCCTCCTTAGTTGGATCCCTGCAGCCCTCTACCAACGGAAAGTAGTTTTTAGATGTGGCAGTTGGACTTCGGAACCAACAACAATATATCCTGGCCTACCACAGGGATCACCATTATCTCCGGTACTGTTCAACGCCTACACAGTGAGAATCACCAGTGAGCAGATCACTGGACCTGGCAGGACATTGTCATATGCCGATGATGTTTTAGTGTATCGTCAGGGTAAGGATAGAGAGGAGGTTGCTGTGGAACTACAAACCGAACTCAATCGCATAAGTACTTGGTGTGATGAAGCTGGGGCAATGGTCAACCCAACAAAGGCAACAGTGACTTGGTTCTCGTTGAATAATCATATTGTCAACAATCCAACACCAACTGTAATGCTGTGTTCAGAGACGGTGGAAAGAACGCAGGCAATGAATTACCTGGGGATACGGTTTGATCGAAGCCTTGCTTATAATGTGCACATAGACCAGGTGATAACAAAGGCCAAGCGGGGCTTGGCAGCGATGCGGGTGATGGCGGCAGCAAACTGTGAGCAGCGCCATCTATGTCTTCTGTACGAGGGGCTGGTCATGTCTGTTTTGGAGTATGCAATGGCAATCCTGACTCTCAGCCATAAGCAGATAGAAAGGATGGAAAGGATACAGAATGAAGCTATGCGCATTATTCTTGGATGTACAAGAGATACAGCATGCAGGGCGATGCGCTACCTTCTTGATTTTCCAACCATTGAAGAGAGAATGCAAGTTTGCAGGGCACGCGCCTACCTCAGAATTAACGCAAACACACAGCATCCACTGCATAGTGAAATTAGGAAGGTGAAGGGCAGCAGGTTAAAAAGAGGACGATCGTGGATGGGTCAAGCCGAAGACATTCTTCAACAGGTGTGTTCACTTGAGGACTTAGAACCTGGCGAGGAGTGGGTGCAAGTGCCAACAGACTTCTGCACATCCTTTTCAGTTTGCATCCAACTAGATAGAAAATGCAGACAAGACAATCCGGCTGCTGTGGAGGCTGAAGTACAAGCGTTGATTTTCGAGAATTCGCTAGACAGTGACGCGGTCATCTACACAGATGGGTCGGTCGTCCGACATGTGAGAAGCTCATGGGCCTTTACAGCTCGGGCCGGAGGGAGAATTGTGAAGGAGGACTCTGGTGCTTTCACTGAAACCACAAGTAGCCTGACCATGGAAGTCATGGCAGTAAGTAAAGCAATAACATGGCTCGAGACACAGACATTCACTAGGGCTTGTTTCCTTAGCGACTCAATGAACATGATCAAGAGGATAGAGGAGGGGTCGATCCGAAGAGAATGGTTGCTGCCTCTGGAGCGGTCTCGGCTGGCAAAGATTAGTTTCATCTTCGTGCCAGGTCATGCGGGAGTACAAGGAAATGAGCGGGCTGACAAGCTCGCAGGTGAGGCTACTGTGGAGGGCGGACGCGCCATGGACCAGGCTGACATTCTGAATGCTCTACGAGAAGTGAGACTTTTGCAAGAACCAAGTGATGACTGTGAATCTACAACAATGGCCAGACTGCGAGAGCAGCAAATTAAAAGAGGGGTGGCCAAACAAGAACACTACGCAGGAAGCCAAAGAAGATTGATAAACCAACACAGAACTGGCGTCGCTAGCCGCTACACACTGCGGGATTTGCTGAGGAGGGGATCCGAGCACTTATGGACTGAATGGTCCGATGTGCAACGAGGATGATCTGTCGACTAACTAACTAACTTGGATCAACCCGGCCATTTTCTCAACTGTCAAAAACAGAACTTATGCATCATGGGACGATAAGCATGTGGTCTTTTATTCATTGGTCAGTACTTATCACATGACTGTGGCATGATCATGTTCAACGTACGCAATTACGCGAGGTGCGGCACGAACGGATTCCAGATGAACGCTTCTAGTGTGTGTGCGTGTGTGTGCGCACGCGCGCGCGCGTGTGTGTCCCCCATTTTTGCTATTAGACAACTTACGGAAAAATCAATCGAATTCAATGAAACACTCTACTTAGGCTTTGTCGACCAAGAAAAGGCATTTGATAGAGTTTGATAGAGTATATAGAAACAATATGTGGGAAATCCTTACACAATATGGAGTGAGTACACATCTAACAAACCTATGCAGAAGCTTATAGTATAAGTTATACAACAGTGAATGCATAGTGAGAGCAACTGGAGGACACTCAGAACCCTTCACCATAATATTCGAAGAACGACAAGGTTAGGCTATGTCCTGTCCCCTCTCTTGTTCATAACATATATAGACAACACATGTAAAGAAACCAGCCAAACAGAGACCACAAAAACACTGCTTGACGAGAAGAACCATCTGTAAATCTACCCATTAGAGAACTCCTGTTTGCTGACGACCAAGCACTAATAGCAAAATCAGAAGCTGAGTTACAAGACCACATGAATGGTCTAAATGAAATGTGTGGAGAATATAACATGAAAATTAGCATAAGTAAAACAGAGGTAATGACTGTAACAAAAGAAAAAAAAAAGCAACAACATTTCACCGAAACCAGGGTCACCAAACTTTTTTCACGGCGGGCCGAATAACTGGCAAAATGACGAGCGCGGGCCGAATACTCATTCTGTACAATACTTGTGCCGGTTTCCGTGGTGAAGATCTAACGGACGCAGTTTTTAATCCCGCATACTCACGTTTGAAATACAGCTGCGCGCGATTTGGCAGCAGACCCCGTTACGCTGGTTTTTATGCTATGGTACTACTGAACGTAAACTTGCCAAGACATCAACAATAGCAAAACTTGCTGGTGTTGACTGCAAACGTCCTGTAAAGGATATGCAACTAACTTTAACAATACTTGCAAGCCAAAACGAAAGCTCTGGTAAAAAAGACGAAAAACTAAATTAATCATGGGTGAGTGGCGTGCGGTGCACAAAAACAAAGACAACCAAAATATTATTTACTTAAAAACATTATCAAAGAAGGCGACGTTAGCAGAAGATAGTTACTTTAGACGTAGTGTGCACATATCCGAATCTCACAAACTAAGCAGCGAAAAGGGTTAGTGAGATTTGTGAAACTGATATTTGACTTTCAAGATATCATCAATGTTTAGTTTGGAATTGCTGCATCCAATCAAGAGAATTGCTTTAAAATGTTCATCAGTCAATCTCGTTCAATGTGTTGACTCCACATACTTCATTAACAAAAAACAAAAATGTTTGCTAACAAACATAAGTTGTTCCAAAAATTGATGCCACACCAGCGGCAAATTTCTTCAGTTGCGGAAACTCAACATCAGATAAGCAGCGGTAACATTCAACATGTTTTCCTTCTCTGTGCTTCTCTGTCAACAATTCATTTACTTGCAAATCAATGAGTTCCAACAGTATTTCAACTAGCGCATCATCAAGGTTACAGTCAAACGGATTCTGGAAAAGAAGAATGTCACTCTCAATTCTGTCAAGATCTGAAAATCTCTCCAAAAATGTTTCTTCAAGTCACGACATCTTCGGCGATTGTAGCGCAAAACTCTTTGAAACAGTGAAAATTAGAAAAGTTTTCTCCTTCCAGTTGTGCTTCAAACAATGACAGCTTGCTCCGAAATGCTTTGATGATTCTGTAGATATCGCAGATGAAGTTATACTTTCCCTAAAGTTTCAAATTCAGTTCATTCATGTGGGATGTGATGTCGACCAAAAATGACAACTTTGACAGCCAGGTAGGATCTGACAGCTGTAGATCAGCTCTATCTTTTTCAGTGAGGTAAACATATATTTCGTTTTGGAGATTGTAAAAAGGAAACAGGACTTTACAGCAGCTGCACCTCACTGATGTGTGATGAGGTAAGTCACAGAATTCAGAATCAATTTCTTCAAGAAAAGCCTGGAAGTGACGGTGATTGAGTGTATGTCCCCGAATGAAGTTCACAGCAGAAACGACTGGTTTCAATACACAGGAAATATCTAAGTCTTTCAGGCAGAGTGCTTGCTGATATATGATACAGTGTATGAACAGGGCGCCTGGAATTTTCAAATCTTCCAAATGAGTCCTAATCTGCCCCATCAGACCCTTCCTCACTCCAGCCATGTTTTTTCCTCCATTAACTGTAACACCTTGAAGCTGATTCCATTGCAGGTCTTGCACAAATTTTGCACTTCCATGTTGTTGTTCCATGCATGCTGCAAACGGATGCCAACTCTTCCGCTATCTGGAAGTCCAAATTGACACCACAAATGAACACGAGAAGTTGTGACGTACTCGAGAGATCAGTAGACTTACCCAGAGCCAGAGAATACCACAACAAGTTCCCAGTTTTCTCGTGTATCTGTAGCACTATGTTCTCTCCAAGTTCTTCTGTTCTTCGCACAATTGAACTCGCTGAAAGGCTGATAGTTTCAAACAAATTGGCTTTCCAGGACACAAGTCATTTGCTGCTTCCACCATACACTCTTTGAGGAAGTTGCCAAAGTAAACGGTTTTCCTCGTTCTGCCATCTTATGCACTATTTTGTAACTTGCACGAGTGACAGATTCATTTTCAGCACACTTTCACGTGAAGAGATTTCTTCGTGTTTCTAATCCACTTTTCATGGACTCATTTTTCTCAGAGCGACTCACTTTCCAGAAAACTTTGAATATGTGGATAGATGTTTTGTTTCGTAGTGACGCCAAAGATTGTATTTTTTCAAAACGGCAACACTTTCGCTGCATATTATGTAACTGGTTTTCTTGTTCTTTGTTTCCACAAAGAAGTACTTTACTCCCCATTCTTCATTGAAAACGGGACACTCGGCGTCCACTTTTCTTTTCTTAGTAGCCATAATGAAGGTGAAGTACACGGATCTGAAAATGAAAAAAAAAAGACATTGAATTAGAAACATAATTAAAATCCTATTGAAACACAAGAAAAGCAGAGGACTATGGATCACTGTTATCTCATAATAAGGTTTACAAAATATATAAATAGGGCCAGCCTAAATAAACAGGCTAGAGCAGAGTTTTTCAACCGGTGTTCCGTGAATGGCAGCCAGGGGTTCCGTCGAAACAGAACGAAATCGCCTAAATGCAATATCTCTGCCCACCTGGTTTATTACATAAAGTAGAACAGGCACTTGGATCATCGCACATTGTGCCTTGAGCAACGTAAACATTTGCGTAAGGATCTACTCCAGCAGAAAGGTTGAAAAACGGTGACCTAGAGACCAACTCGATTAACACCTTGACCGGGGAATTCTTCTGAGCAAGGGATAATATTTTCGTAATAACACGACGTTTCTATGGCATTTTTATACTACGTTTGCTACTCTATTGCCTCTATTCACACTTACAGTTCACTTACCTATCACTGTCAAACAAAGAAATCCATGTTACATACCTATAAAATGAGTGACTGGCAAAAAGAAGTTATTTCTGGAGCATAGGACCTGTGTTAATAGCCGGGCGAATCTGGGGGTGGAAAAGATGCGCGTATGTGTGTGGCCATAAGTGTAGGCGTCAGAGCGTAGGCGACGCTACCACGAGCCGAGGAAGGACTTAGGATAGCGTGAAATAAGCAAACATTACAATAAACAAGAAAATCTAGATACAATAATTTATAATTGAAAATAGTAAATTTAAGACACACAGCAGCCAGGACGTCTCCGCACGTGTGAAGATCTCCTATTATTCTAAACATAATATTTACACTTAAATTGTATCACAACGTCTCGTGTTCCATACGTTATATCTAGCAAGTTCGAGTACAGACGACGGGCCGGATGAAATGACGTTGCGGGCCGGATCCGGCCCGTGGGCCGTAGTTTGGTGACACCTGACCTAAACGAACATCCCTTGAAACAAGTAAAGAGTTTCAAGTACCTAGGAAGTATAATATCATCAAATGGCAAATCAGAAGACGAGATCGAAAATAGATGCAATAAGGCAAACTGACTCATTGAACAAATGGCACCAATACTAAAGAACATACGTGTATCAATAACTACTAAGAAAGCACTTTACAACAAAATCTTCCTACCAACTCTATGTTACCAATGCCAAACCTGGACAATGACAGAAAAAGAGAAAAGAGAAATCACAACAACAGAAATGAGATTCCTGAGAAGAACACTCAATGACTCAATGTATCAAGAAGAGATAAGATCAGAAATGAAGAAATCAGGACTAAAGTTGTAGCAGCACTAGATTTTATTAGAAGGCAGCAAGTCAAATGGTTTGGCCATGCAAGTAGGTTACCAACTAACAGTGTACCACAACAAGCAATGGTGGAGGGAAGCAGAGGAAGAGGCCGACCACGTGAAAGAGAGAAACATATTAAACTCACCAACGGTGAGACAGCCGAAAATGCCTTTTGTTGGGTTTGGAACAATCTGAATTTTGAGTTTGACAAGTCTCTGCAGTAATACAGTTGACGCTTCTGTCTACAAGTCTCTGCAGTAATGATGTTCACGCTCCTGTCTACAAGTCTCTGCAGTAATGTGGTTCACGTTCCAGTCTGCAAGTCTCCACGGTTATGTGGTTCACGCTCCTGTCTGCAAGTCTCTACAGTAATGTGGTTCACGCTTGTGTTCGCAAGTCTCTGCAGCAATGTGGTTCACGCTCCTGTCTGGAAGTCTCTGCAGTAATGTGGTTCACGCTCCTGTCTGCAAGTCTCTGCAGTAATATGGTAAACGTCCCTGTCTGCAAATCGCTGTATATCTAAAATCTAACCTGTAAACTCTCAGCTAAGATCAAAAACCTTCATTGTCTCGGGTCCACTCTGTAGCCATCTCTCCAAACGAGCATGGTTCGCCTGAGACTGGGACTCTGCAATGTAGGTGAAACACCGCGTTGTAGCAGTCACCGACATCAAGGAAATGTTCGGCCGAAGTCCAACCCCCAGCTAATGGTGGTGTGAAACGTCTTGCGAGAACCGCGCTCCACGTCTCGTCTGTAATCTGGTGTCCTGTCACCTGCATATGACTGTGTCCTTCCCCCATCCCATGAGCTCTCATCTGTGATCTGGTGTCCTGTAATCTGGTGTCCTGTGATCTGGTGTCCTGTGATCTATGATAACATGTGAGAATCTGGTAGACAGAAGCATAGAGAAAAGACAGTATTTACAACATGGAGAAAAGACAGTAATTGCAGTAGATGAAAGAAATGGTGAAAGTCATATCACAATCCAGGAAAACAATTTTATTTGTGGGACCTCACATCTTTGGTGTCACACAGACCCCACATCATTGGTGCCACATATTAATATAACACAACATATCTTGCAGAAAGTCAAACCTTACAGAAAACTAAACATCAATGACAGAATCAAACACCATAGATGTTACAGATATATTCAAACACCATAGATGTTAATGATAAAACCAAACACCACAGATAAAATCAAACAGCACAGACAGAATCAGACAGCACAGATAGAATCAAACACCACATACACAATAAAACACCACATACACAATCAAACATTACAGATACAATCAAACACCACAGATACAATCAAACATCAAATATACAATAAAACACCACGTACATCTTAGATATATTAAAACGTCGCAGACATTACAAATAGGATCAAACATCAGAGATAAGGCCAGCACGGCTGAATGGATAAAAGCGCATGTTCTTAAACATCAGGTGTGCTGATGTAGAGGTAAGGGGTTCAATCCATACACCGGACAGTTGGACTAAAATGTTGACCTCTCGTCCTTGACTTGGAGACGTAAATTACAAGGACCTCTGAAGTCGGAGTGTGTTCGCCTGATGGCGAGGGACACTGTTAATAAGGAAAGCTGATCCACACGCAAAATTCAGTCCAGCACTACTAGAAATAGTATGTATGGACTGCGCTTGAGTTCAAAGCGAGCGAGTGTGGCCCCCCCCCCCCCCCCCCCCCAAAAAAAAACAAACAAAGAAACCCCAGAGATTTCATGGATATAAGCAAACATCAGAGAAAACACAGACATCACAAACAGAAACAAATCACAGATTCAAGCATCACAGACAGAGTAAAATATCAAGACTGGATCATACATCCTGTATGAATAGAAACAGCATGGGAGAATAAATCAACAGACTGCAAGGATAAAAAAACAAATAACACTTACATCACATTATAAGACAGAATAAAATGGTAGACACCACAGACAGAATCAAACGTCAGACAGAATAAAACGGTAGACACCACAGACAGAATCAAACGTCAGACAGAATAAAACGGTAGACACCACAGACAGAATCAAACGTCAGACAGAATAAAACGGTAGACACCTCAGAGAGAATCATAGATCTGACAGAATAAAATGGTAGACACAACAGACAGAATCATACATCAGACAGAATAAAACAGTAGATACCACAGACAGAATCATACATCAGACAAAATAAAACAGTAGACACCACAGACAGAATTGTACATCAAGACAGAATAAAACTGTAGACACCACAGATAGAACTGAATGTTATAGATAGAATCACATGTAACAGATAGAATCACACATCACAGACAGAACTGAATGTTATAGATAGAATCACACATCACAGATAGAATCACACATCACATATAGAATCACACATCACAGACAGAATTGAATGTTATAGATAGAATCACACATCACAGATAGAATCACATATCACAGACAGAATCACACATCACAGACAGAATCACATATCACAGACAGAGCTGAATGTTATAGATAGAATTACACATCACAGATACAATTACACACACAGATAGAATCACAAATCACAGATAGAATCACACATCACAGACAGAACTGAATGTTTTAGATAGAATCACACATGACAGATAGAATCACACATCACAGACAGAACTGAATGTTATAGATAGGATCACACACCCTGAAAGGTTAACCCGGTCAACAAATGCCTGAAGAAGTCGGATGTGTCGACCAAAAGTTGTAAATATTGCAGCTCTGCTGTAAACAGACACCAAGCAATTACGTCCAAAACAAACATTCTGGACAAATGAAGAAGAAGAAGAATCACACATCACAGACAGAACTCGCAGGTCAGCATGGTTGAATGGATAAGAACACGTGTTCTTAAACATCCGATGTGCTGATGCCGAGGTTAGCGGGACGTAAATTACAAGTACCTCTGAAGTCGGAGTGGGTTCGCCTGATGACGAGGGACATTGGTAATAGGGAAAGCTAATCCACACGCAAAATTCAGTCCATCACTACTATAAATAGTGTGTATGGACTACGCTTGAGTTCAAAGTGAGCGAGCGCAAAAAAAAAAGACAAAAAAAAAGAACTGAATGTCATAGAAAGAATCACATATCAGAGACAGAAGTGAATGTAATTGATAGAATCACATATCAGAGACAGAAGTGAATGTAATTGATAGAATCACATATCAGAGACAGAATCACACATCACAAACAGAATCAACATGAAATACCATGTTTAATAACTAAAGATAGGACATACTGATGAATGTAACAGTGAAACTGCCAAAATGACAGCTAAAAATTTGCTGCAGAGAGAGAGAGGGAGAGAGAGAGAGAGAGAGAGAGAGAGAGAGAGAGAGAGAGAGAGAGAGAGAGAGAGAGAGAGAGAGAGAGAGAGAGAGAGAGAGAGAGAGAGAGAGAGAGAGTATGTGTGCATACAGTATCACAACACAGTACCATAAACATAGTATTACAAACACAGGATTACATAAATAATATCACAAAATAGTATTGCAAACACAACATCACAAACACAGTACCACACAGTATCATACATGTACAGATCAAAACACATCACAAACACAGTACCACACAATATCATACATGCACAGACGAAAACACAACATCACAAACACAGTACCACACAGTATCATACATGTGCAGACCAAAACAAAGAGCCTGATGTCCGTACAGAATCTCAACAGATACAACAGCATGCAAATGACGTACATCACACATTTAAAAAATCATCTATGTACAACACTGTCTTTTTTCCATATCATATCTTGCCCCTGTCATGTCATATCTTGTCTTTGTCATGTCATATCTTGTCTTTGTCATATCATATCTTGTCTTTGTCATGACATATCTATTTTACATTTCCCAAGTTGCCCCTAGCTAAGTGACAAAATATCAACAGCACAACTGACTACTCTACACACATCTTGTAGATGTCATCCAATGACAACTGTACACACAATGTAGATGTCATTCATTGACAATTACACACCATGTAGATGTCATCCAATCACAATTCTACACACATCACAGATATGACTCGATCATGCATAATCAATGGCAAGAAGTCATAAATCTACATGTTAGTTAATCCATTCATCTGAGATGAATAAACATTTGATGAGCTGCAGCTGCGCCTTTTGTTAACTCTGTTGCGAGCATCTGCAAATAAGCGAGTGAGCCACGTGAAGTGTCATAGTGAATACAACTGCCTTAATTCTGTCACGGAACGGCTGAGAATTCACCTAGCAAACTCCCAAAAAATCCAATTCCCCCTTTTCAGTACTAGTAGAACTGCCGATCTAGTCGAAGGGATACAACCGAGGTATTAAGGTACCCCACGCAAGGGCGATTGGTGGCCCTTGACTTCTCGACTGTTCGGGTGACGAAAGCTCAACCCAACCCTATCCGCTAACGCATGCGCAAAAACCTTCTCAGAACAAAGAGAGGCACAGTTGAGATCCGGCCGTGGGAGCAAGACGTTGTGTGTGAACAACTGTGTTAATTCGTAAATGGGAGAGAGGAAGCCAGTGTCTTGCTGTTTATCAAAGAAAACCGACAGAACGTCCAGTGTTGGGACGGGAGCTCCTCAATTCTGAATGCACAGTTTGTCGTAAGGTACGTGAAACATATTTAGATAAATAATGTGTGTCGCTACCGCGTTGAATCGAAGCTGTTCGACCACATGTCCCGCCCGGCGCACAAAGGTCAGTCAGGGGTGAACCTGTGGGCTTGTGTTTTAACTTAACACTGCAGGCGAGTTGAACACGATGGATTGTAGGCCTGGTTTTGCGTTACCATTGTACAAGTACGGGAATGCGTGTTATTGCCGCTACAAATAGTTATAGACATTTCGGACAGGCCCAATAGAGTTAGTAGTCCGAGTTCACTCCTGGGCGGCCTTAGAACTCTAACGTAGTCGACACAAACGGACGTGGGCGAAGGCGGTGTAGAACATAGGTCGAGTGAGGTATCAGGGAACTCGGCCGAACCAGACAAAACCCATGCGATGGTCGCCGGACATGTCGAAGGTCATTCGAAGGACATTGCGGGTGTCTAAGTTCGAATTCTTTGGTGTGGCGACCACTGGCTTGGCTGGACTTTCTGCTTACTCTTTATGTTATTGGTTGCAGTAACGGAACACCATCTTGATAGGCAGTTGGTTCCCGAGAGGTTGACACTGGAGAAACTGGGGAATGCGACAGAGCTGGTCACAGCCAGCTGAACACCGTTCCAAATGCTCTGACCTTAACTAGGGGAGGAGGGAACGGGATGTGGACTTCCGCTACAGGGGGATTTCCCTGTATAATCTATTACATTCCTGGATCAGAGCTAGAGCTCCAGGAGACCTGGTGTATAGTAGGTAATCCTAAAATCGAACCAGGGAGAGGGGGCTACCTCCGAGGGAGGGGAATTCGGTGGTCACCGGCTCTCCTTCAGAGCCATTCTGTCTCTAGGTACCTTTAACCTACTAACCTGGTATATTGTGTCCTTAGAAGTCTTTTTAGGACAGAAGGATTTCGCCGACACCATGACCAGATACACAGCCCTACCTTGGGCGGGTTCGAGACGGAGGACGGTTCAGCCAGCACTTGTTAGGACCCAGACCTAGTTCAGTTTGGCATTGGATCCTGGTCTGTGGGGCTGCCGGCCGGGTCATGGCGACACCGGCCTATACTGAGTACACATAGGTAACGTGTACCTCTGGGGGTAAGTCTGTGTCACGATATTCACACATGGTGTTATCTTTGGCAGGTTCTACTTTCGGAGAGACTTACGTGACGGGACCAGAGGAAGATGACTTGGTGAAGGCTGCTAAATGGCTGGCTTACCTATGTGACGTGAAGTGAGGCTTCTACACCACACCACGTGCCGGGAAGTCACTGCGCCACAGTCCAGTCCCGTCTAAACCGCTAAATGATCTTCAGTCAGTCCACCAAGTATTATGATGGCTACACACGGGCGAGTATCGTGTCCTCTTGTCTGTGAAGTTTTGACATTGTGACCCACTAGCCAAACGGGTAGAGAAGAACTACATCACCCTTTATTTCATGATGGCCTGGTGTTCCGGGAACAGTCTACCATGGAGAAATGGGGACATTTGTGACATTCCTTACCGGGTCACGCGCTACCAGTACTGACTTTGAGTGACAGAGTCAACTTGAACTGTGCCAACTTTCTGTGCTGATAGGCCCAGTTATACCCATCCTGATCCCATTAGAGATCACCATCTGTTTCCAGAACTTTGACATTGTTAAATGTGTGTTAACTGGTATGGTGGCTTCTTACGACCGTTGTCTAGCACAGGCCTTATCCGTGAAGCTTGAAGGACAGGCCTTCAGAACTTCTACAGGGATGTTAGTCCGGAGTCATCACGTACCACCGCAACTTGGAGTCACCACATTGACGTGCTAGTCATTCCAGTTGAGACTACCTCTCGACAGAGACATTCCACGCTACGTGTGCAGATGAGTGACCTCTTTAACCTTGTGGTATCGTACCCAGTGTACAGTGATGAGTGAGACGGCCTGAGACTAATCCAGATAGCCATTTCTTCTATCGCCTGGCGGTGGCCAGGATTCTCTCATGAACATTCCCCTTGTTGATAATCCTCTTGTACATTATATCATCTAGTCATTATGTGTAGACACCAGAGTCGTGTCATCTGTTCTGGATGAGAGGTGAAAAAGGTATTGTCCAGCGGTTGATAGTGAGAGAGACAGGAATCCAAGGGCTGGTGGGGTCTGTAGACTGAGATTTATTGTATTCCCAGAGTGCATCTATCCCGTTATTAAGATGTAATAGTATGTTTCCCTCACCCCAAGAAATACTACGACAAATTCAACAAGCCTAAACAACACCCCAAATAGCGACATGGCAGATACGGGGGCTCATCCGGGATTCTCATCATGGATGGCATGCGAGGTATGTTAAAAAAGAATTGGATCTTTGGCCAGCAAAAATACAATTACTCACCTGGAGATGACCCCCAGGTCCATTTGCATCTGACCCAGACTGTCTTGGCCAAACACCATGTCCCTGTGGTTGATCAGGCTACCCACTCTCCCAACATGTCTCTCAAGATTTATGGCTGTTGCCCAAGCTGAACATGCCACTGAAACTGACCTGATTGGAGTCACGAGTCCAGAATTAAATGGCTCCACTCCCAAAGAGGCCTTTCTGAAATGCTTCTAGCAAATGGCAGGACTGCTGGGAGAAGTGTGTGCGGTCCCAAGGAGAGGCATTTGAAGAATATTTTGAAGGAGATATAGTTTCAGACCTATAGATAAGTAACCGCTTTTCCCGGCTAAAGTCCTGTACCTTTTGAACAGACCTCATATGTCTACATGACTGTGTTCAGTAAGTAAATACCCACTGGACTGAAACCCACACTCCCATAACCTGCACACAAGCACCCACATTCACACAACCTGCACACAAGCACCCACACTCACACAACCTGCACACAAGCACCCATACTCACATAACCTGCACACAAGCAATCACACAACCTGCACTGAAACACAACATCCATAATATCTGCTGACTGCCCAACTTGCATGCAAATGCTCACAATACAGTCAGGTGAGTATCCCATGGTTGCACATCCTGCAGACAAGCACTGGCAGTTGCAACCTGCAGGATTATACCCACATAACCTGCAAACACAATATGCAAACAACATGCAAGTGATCATAAAGTTATAACCTACATAAATTGTAGACAAGACCCACACAACCTGTAGACAAGACCCACACAACCTGTAAACAAAGTCTACTCAATGTGTAGACAAGACCCATACAACATGCAATTGATCATCCAGGTATAACCCACACAACCTATAGACAAGACCCACACAACCTGTAAACAAAGTCTACTCAATGTGTAGACAAGACCCAAACAACATGCAACTGATCATCCAGGTATAACCCACACAACCTGTAGACAAAGTCCACACAACCTATAGACAAGATCCAAACAACCTATAGACAAGATCCACACAACCTATAGACATGATCCACACAACCTATAGACAAGATCCACACAACCTATAGACATGATCCACACAACCTATAGACAAGATCTACAAAACCTATAGACAAGGTCCACATAACCTATAGACAAGACCCACACAACATGTAAACAAAGTCCACCCAATGTGTAGACAAGACCCATACAACATGCAATTGATCATCCAGGTATAACCCACACAACCTGTAGACAAGATCCACTCAACCTACAGACAAAGTCCACATAACCTATGGACAAGGTCCACACAACCCGTAGACAAGATCCACACAACCTACAGACAAGATCCATACAACCTGTAGACAAGATCCTCACAACGTGTAGACAAGATCCTCACAACATGCAGGTGGTCATCCTGTTATAACCTGCAGAAACAGGAAATATGCAGCCAATCATCTTGCAGTAACACAGAAAGTATCCAGCCAATCATCTCCCAACAACACAGGAAGTATCTTGCCAATCATCTTCCAACAACACAGGAAGTATGCAGCCAATCATCTTCCAACAACACAGGAAGTATCCAGCCAATCATCTTCCAACAACACAGGAAGTATCTTGCCAATCATCTTCCAACAACACAGGAAGTATCCAGCCAATCATCTCCCAACAACACGGGAAGTATCCAGCCAATCATCTTCCAACAACACAGGAAGTATCCAGCCAATCATCTCCCAACAACACGGGAAGTATTCAGCCAATCATCTTCCAACAACACAGGAAATATGCAGCCAACCATCTTGCAGCAACACAGGAAATCTGTAGCAAATCATCTTCCAACAACACAGAAAGTATCCAGTCAATCATCTTACAAAAACACAGGAAGTATCCAGCCAATCATCTTGCAGCAACACAGGAAATAAGCAGCCAATCATCTTGCAGCAACATAAGAAATAAGCAGTCAATCATCTTGCAGTAACACAGAACCCTAGGTCTGACTATGGTGCAGCTGATGTCATCTCCTGCCAGAACTGAAGAGTTTTCCAGACACGGGACAGATGTACTTGTTCTTGGCACAGTGAACGTGGGTAATCACCCCGTTTGGGTAGCGAACAAAACTGGGGTTGTTGAACGCTCTGTTGCACACAGCACACAATCTGCAAATGACATCAACAATAATGTATTGCAAGGTTGTCTACTAGAAGTATTGGCTCAAGAGTGACACATGTATGGACATCACATTTGTACTGCAAGATGTACCTAAGGTAACCCCAGCTCAGATGGACAAAAAGGAGTGGAAAGTGGTAGGTTTCACATATACTAGGGCATGCATTTAGGAGGCTTCTTTCTTTGCCACCTTAAGATCCCAGAGAAACATGTGAAGTTCATGTGTGAGGACTACCTGTGACATCTTGGCTGGTTATATTTTCCTAGTGGTGCTGTCACAGTCTCTCAGGTTTATTTGTGCTGCTGAATTTCTGCCGCTCTTGCTAGGCCATTGGGCAGTATTCATGTTTTCATTCCCTTTTCCCCAAGGACTTCTATACATATTGGGCAGTATTCATTCCCTTTTCCCCAAGGACTTCTATACACACTGGGCAGTATTTATGTTTCATTTCCTTTTCCCCAAGGACTTCTATACACATTGGGCAGTATTCATTCCCTTTTCCCCAAGGACTTCTATACATATTGGGCAGTATTCATTCCCTTTTCCCCAAGGACTTCTATACATATTGGGCAGTATTCATTCCCTTTTCCCCCAAGGACTTCTATACACATTGGGCAGTATTCATTCCCTTTTCCCCAAGGACTTCTATACACATTGGGCAGTATTCATTCCCTTTTCCCCAAAGACTTCTATACACATTGGGCAGTTTTCATTCCCTTTTCCCCAAGGATTTCTATACATATTGGGCAGTATTCATGTTTTCATTCCCTTTCCCCCAAGGACTTCTATACACGATTGACCTTGGTTTCTGAGATATCTGGTGGTCTACTGATGTCAGTATTGATCAGATGGTATCTACCTCATGAGTTTACATTTGATTTGACATATCAGCAGCTGGTGATCTGAATCTACATCTGCGTCTCTACAACCCTTGACATCATGCACAAGTGATCTACTTTTCTTGCTACTCTAGATATGATACATTTAGTTTTCTGTTTTGTGGTACGGTGATACCACGCTGCAGTATGTATTTGCTAGTGTGGAAATAACTGGTACCATTAGTATAGGGACTCTTCACTGGTTGTTGAAGATGAGGACGGGGTGTGCATTTGGGAATGTCCAGAGTGCTGTCATGTCGGTTCTTGATTAACTTCAACTTTGTGTGACAATACACATGATATATTGTGTGACAATACATGTGACATATTGTGTGACAATACACATGACATATTGTGTGACAATACACGTGACATATTGTGTGACAATACACGTGACATATTGTGTGACAATACACGTGACATATTGTGTGACAATACACATGACATATTGTGTGACAATACAATGACATATTGTGTGACAATACAATGACATATTGTGTGACAATACACATGACATATTGTGTGACAATACAATGACATATTGTGTGACAATACACATGACATATTGTGTGCCAGTACACATGGCATATTGGTTCACTGTGACAATACACACAACATATTGGTTCACTGTGACAATTCTAACAAGATAGATGTTACGCCCCATGATTAGCAGGTGGTCGAGGCGTGCAATGCGCGCGGTGCAAAATATTTGCACTAAGAAGCGCAGTATTGATGTCGTTGGGCTAAGGATTGCATGGCATAACAACAGGACAACAGGGAGAACCTTGCCATCAAAGCGGCTGGTCGGACGCTGAGATATTAGATAGAAGAAGGGAACCATCTGGGAAATATAAGAGAATAGACGATGGAGTTTTATGAGGATATAGTATTTAGGTAAGGAATGGAAACCTCTCTGTACCAAAAATGCAGTACCATATGCTCATTTAATTTTGTATGTACCACGACCTTATTGTATTATACTGTTATACAATACACATGACATATTGGTTCACTGTGACAATACATATGACATACTGGTTCATTGTGACAATACACATGACATATTGGTTCACTGTGACAATACACATGGCATTGTGGTTTACTGTGACAATAAACATGACATATTGGTGATTGAGTGAAATGGCGAATCATGACCGCCCACGCTTTCCGGCATGGCACATGATTGATTGATTGATTGTGTGACAATACACATAACATATTGGTTCACTATGACAATACACATGGCATATTGTGTGAAATACACATGACATATTGTGTGACAATACACATGACATATTGGTTCACTGTGACAATACACATGACATATTGGTTCACTGTGACAATACACATGACATATTGGTTCAATGTGACAATACACATGACATATTGTGTGACAATACACATGACATATTGTGTGACAATACACATGACATTCTGGTTCACTGTAACAATACACATAACATATTGGTTCACTGTGACAATACACATGGCATATTGGTTCATTGTGACAATACACGTGACATATTGGTCCACTGTGACAATACACGTGACATATTGTGTGGCAATACATATGACATATTGGTTCACTGTGACAATACACATGACATATTGTGTGACAATACACATGACATATTGGTTCACTGTGACAATACACACAACATATTGGTTCACTGTGCAAAATGGGATGAATAATTACCCACTTTAGTTCATGACCCCTAGCCTATGTTTGCCCATGATCTCTTCATAACCTGTGTTATCTGATCCTATCTCTGCATTTATCAATATGTACATGTAGGCAGTTACTGTTGCATGTTTACATGTACACACTAGGCCCGGCTCATACAGTCACAAGGAACAACTGAAGTGCAGCCATGTATCCACAGCCTCGTACTCAAGTCCCAAAACTGATCATACATAAATCACACAAAACAAGGAAATCACCACTAATTTCACCCTCACCACTCACTGGTATCTAGCATGCGCCTGATGTCATTTCCTACCTGGAAACCAAACCAAACGAAAACTACTTTTTGCATATTTTCAACAGCTAAACATGTCATGATCAACAGTGTGATGAAACGCCTAGGCAATATCAGAACTTATCTCTCATTCCACAAGAAAATAATATAACTAAGAAGCAATGAAAAGATAGACATATAAAACTTCACCACTCTGCTCGATGTTTACAATTCTATGACGCAATTTTGCAACAGTAGAGCCGCCATCGCACAAAGCGAACAGTCTGCTTTCTACTAAAGGTAGTAAAATCTCATTACTGATTAGCCTACAGGAGAAGAATTGGAACCATAGAGATGTAACATTCCTACGGCATAAAATGTCGAAACGTAATCACCGATTAACACCTAAGTCCAGACTGAGTGAAGATTTTCAGCTGGACAAACATGTGAATTTACCACGTTGGTAGGAGCCCTGACACAATTTTATCAAATGCAGATTAAAAGTTTAAATGACAGCAAACAGGGAAAGTGAGGGTGTAATGGCAGATTGGAATGTATGTATTACGTAATGTCTATTGCATCAGCGAGCAGTGGCCAAAGCATGTTTCAGACTCATGGCAAAGCGTCTGTCAAAACTGAATGACAGGTGAAACTGCAGTCCATAGCGAAAGTAGGGGAGGAGTTAAAGAATACTGGACATAAGGCATCAGTGAAAAGCGGAGGTGAGAAGACGAAAACCAATTTAGGGTAGAAAACAGTATTTAACCTATGGGCATTGCCAACAAAAACATGAAAGCAACAGAAGCAGACTAGAATATAGGTAGATTCAGGATGTGATAGATGACACATGACAGCAACAAAGGCAGACCAGAATGTAGATGGATTCAGATGTAGAATGTAGATGTGATAGATGATAGGATGTGATTCAGGATGTGACAGATGATTTACACATGACAGTAACAGAATGTAGGTGGATTCAGGATGTGACAGATGATTTACACATGACAGCAACAAAGGCAGACCAGAATGTAGGTGGATTCAGGATGTGATAGATGATTTACACATGACATGAACAGAATGTAGGTGGATTCAGGATGTGACAGATGATTTACACATGACAGGAACAGAGTGTAGGTGGATTCAGTATGTGACAGATGATTTACACATGACAGTAACAAAGGCAGGCCTGAATGTAGGCGGATTCAGGATGTGACCGATGATTTACACATGACAGGAACAGAATGTAGGTGGATTCAGGATGTGACAGATGATTTACACATGACAAGAACAGAATGTAGGTGGATTAAGTATGTGACAGATGATTTACACATGACAGTAACAGAATGTAGGTGGATTCAGTATGTGACAGATGATTTACACATGACAAGAACATAATGTAGGTGGATTCAGGATGTGATAGCTGATTTACACATGACAGCAACAGAGACAGGACATCTGGCTTGGGCTAGTGTGTTTGGGAGGAAACGTTCTGCACAGGTCTACTGACTGGATGTTGATGATGACTTATCAGATGAGAGAGTATGGTACATATACACACAAAACTGGTTACCTAGAAACAAGCTTACCTCTCATCACTAATGATAATGGCATCTCGCTGTATTTCTATGAATGTCTGTTTGACCAACAGATTTTCTCCCCTGGCCATCATACGCTGGATACGTGTCATCCGGCAATTGTGCATGCTGGTCCGGACAGCTCGAGCAAGAAATTGTGACAGTAGCCCTACAGACCAACTATCTGGTAACAACTGCAAAACCTGCCAGACAAACAATATTGACAAATTGCACGGTACGAGCATGGAGATGACAAGATGCCGTAATGGAGCTCAAGCTGGCTTTCTATGGATGTATAAAACCAGTGCTTCCAGCTGTTCCATGCAATATGACATGGAGAGTGAAGTCTCGTGGCAGTGTTGTATGTGGTCATGTTTTTCTGTTGTAGGGTTATCTACACGTCTACCTTGACTGGATCAAACTAAATCTTGTCTACTTAAACTGTAAAAACATGCCTACCTTGACTGGATCAAACTAAATCTTGTCTACTTAACTCTACCAGACCGCTGAACCAATTTTTTGGTAATTTTCGAATCTGCCGCTGTACCACTGTACCTAATTTTTGGAACTTTGCCTAGTATGTGAAAATAATGCGTCACAAACTAAAAATAACCAACCAATCGTGGTCAAACATCATGGTTAGCCATTGCAAATGTCTGCCCCATGTGTTTGAATTGACTTTGTGTGGTTTAACGTGAAAAAATTCTGAAAATTCACAATGAAACCAGCGGCTGGTGAACCAAGGACTTCAACAAGAAAGCAAAGTAGGTCTAGGTTTTTCACAGTCCAACAGGTGATCGATACTTTGGTTGATTCAGACTCTGAGGAGTCAGAATTTCATCAAGAATACATTTCCAGTTCAAGTGACAAAGACAGTGAGAGCTCGAGTGATGAGGAGAATCTTGAACATTATTTATCTAGAGCTAAACCAATAGTAAGAGAAAGGGGGGGGGGGGGGGGGCATACAAAGACAATCCATGCAAGAAGGTGAAGAGCAACATCTGGTGCTCACTTTGCAAGAAGTACCTCTGTGTGAAACAAGGCTCATCCTGCTGGGTTTATTGGCATACACAGGTGGAATATTGGCGCTAGATGAAAGGTAGACCTATTTTCTACAATATCTCCAAGTTCCAACTTATTCTAACCACTTGTTTGCATGTAACTAACATTTTTCTATATCATGTTGGTTTTTTCCCTTTAATGCTCAGGAGCCCAGGTATAGGGGACAGTTAGGTTCAGGGCCTCAGGTCTGGTAGGGTTAAACTGTAAAAACGTGCCTACCTTGACTGTATCAAACAAAATATTGTCTACTTAAACTGTACAAACATGCCTACCTTGACTGAATCAAACTAAATCTTGTTTACTTAAACTGTACAATCATGCCTATCTCCATCCATTGGCACCTTGCCGTCTTGACAGACGATAGTTTGTGCTCTAAAAAGGCATAATAACTTTTAACTATGGCGGTAGCGAGTGTGACTGATAAGGCCAATTTGCGCTGTAAATGTCCGTTCACAGTGGGTGCATGTGAACACGTGGTCATTTCCACCATCATGCACCATCTTACGTCTCAAACGCTTGGTGTGTGACTTTTCTGCAATAATTTTCTCCTTTGACTTTATTCCATTTCTGATATTTGCCCTCCATGCAACACGTTCAGCGGCGACTTGCTCCCAATGTGCATTATCAATGCCTGTATCAATCATGTCCCGCTTACACACATCTTTGTATCGTAGTAGAGGCCGACCCTGAGATCTCTTACCCATCTGTAATTCACCAAAAAAGATATCCTTTGGTATTCTACCATCATCCATCCTCCTAAGATGTCCTATCCATCTAAGTCTACGAAGACTGAGCATGGAATAAACTGTCACACAACCTGATCTTTCCAATACTTCAGTATTTGTGATTTTGTCTTGCCACTTAATACCAAGAATTCTTCGCAGACACCGCATATGAAAGCTGTTTAAATTGTTCTCTTGGTGTGAGTAAGTTGTCCAGGTTTCACTGCCATAGAGAAGAGTACTAAGGACACAGGCTTGATAGACAAGGACTTTTGTTTTGGCAGTAAGCTTCCTGTTCTCCCAGACTCTTTTTCTTAACCTGTTCATTGTTGTTGCTGCCTTACCAATCCGGATGTTGATTTCCTGATCTAGGGATAATTTGCTATTTACCACTGATCCTAGATATGTAAAATGGTCTACTATCTCTAGTTCGGCGTCGTCAATAAAGATTGATGGTACCCCATGTGCACCTTGTGACATAATCTGTGTCTTCTTTTTGCTAATTGTTAAACCAAATTCAGAACAAGCATTGGAGAATGCAGATAGTAGACATTGCAATTCTTCCTCAGAGTGGGTCGTAACTGCAGCATCATCTGCAAAAAGCAACTCTCTGATCAGTACCCTCCTAATTTTGGTCTTAGCCTTCAATCTCTGAGCATTGTAGAGGCCGCCATCTGAGCGTGAGTGAATGTATATACCACCATCCTGATCACGAAATGCATATTTCAGTAGAAGTGAAAAGTATATTCCAAAGAGGGTGGGAGCTAGTACACAACCTTGCTTAACTCCACTCTTGATTTCAAATTCTTCAGAAGTTGCACCATCAAACTTGATTATACCCTTCATGCCTGTGTGGAACGATTCCACAATGGACAGAAGAGTTGGTGGGCAGCCAATCTTCTTTAGTGCCTTGAACAGACCCTCACGACTGACCAAATCAAATGCCTTTGTGAGGTCGATGAAGGCAATAAACAGTGGTTGATTCTGTTCACGGCATTTTTCTTGCATTTGTCGCAATGAGAATATCATATCAGTGGTAGACCGGTTCTGTCGAAAGCCACACTGTGATTCGGGGTAGACTTGATCTCCTAGGACTCACTTATCTCCATGCCTATCTACACTGGATCAAACTAAATCTTGTCTACTTAAACTGTAAGAACATGCCTACCTTGACTGTATCAAACAAAATTTTGTCTACTTAAACTGTATAAACATGCCTACTTTGACTGTATCAAACTAAATTTAGTCTACTTAAACTGTACAAACATGCCTACCTTGACTGTATCAAACAAAATATTGTCTACTTAAACTGTGTAAACATGCCTACCTTGACTATCAATCTAAATCTCGTTTACTTAAACTGTACAATTATGCCTACCTACACTGGATCAAACTAAATCTTGTCTACTTAAACTGTAAAAACATGCCTACCTTGACTGTATCAAACAAAATATTGTCTACTTAAACCGTACAAGCATGCCTACCTTGACTGTATCAAACAAAATATTGTCTACTTAAACTGTACAAACATGCCTACCTTGACTGTATCAAACTAAATATTGTCTACTTAAACTGTACAAACATGCCTACCTTGACTGTATCAAACTAAATATTGTTTACTTAAACTGTACAAACATGCCTACCTTGACTGTATCAAACTCAGCCACAGAACTGTTCAGTAAAGCCATGGCAGGGGCCACCAACATGTCCCTCCTCCTGAAGATGATAACAAGTGTTGGAGATAACAAGTGTTGGAGATACCAACAAGTGTTGGAGATACCAACAAGTGTTGGAGATAACAACAAGTGTGGAAGATAGCAACAAGTGTTGGAGATAACAACAAGTGTCGGATATAACAAGTGTTGGAGATAACAACAAGTGTCAGATATAACAAGTGTTGGAGATAACAACAAGTGTGGATGATAGCAACAAGTGTTGGAGATAACAACAAGTGTCGGATATAACAAGTGTGGAAGATAGCAACATGTGTTGGAGATAACAACAAGTGTCGGATATAACAAGTGTTGGAGATAAGTGTTGAAGATAACAAGTGTTGGAGGTAACAAGTGTTGAAGATAACAAGTGTTGGAGGTAACAACAAGTGTTGAAGATAACAACAAGTGTTGGACATTAAAAACTAGAGTTAGGGACAACAAGTGTTGAAGATAACAACAAGTGTTGGCGTAACAACAAGTGTTGGAGATAACAATTGTTGGACATTAAAAGCAAGAGTTAGGGACAGCAATAAATGTTGGATATAACAAGTGTTGGAGATAACAACAAGTGTTGGAGATAACAAGTGTTGGGCATTAAAAACAAGAGTTAAGGACAACAATAAGTGCTGGAGATAACAAGTGTTGTAAATAACTATTGTTGGTGATAAAACATGGAATGGAGGCAACAAGTGCTGGAGATAACAACAAATGTTGGAGATAACAAGTGTTGGAGAGAACAAAATATTTTGTAGATATGAGGCCTGTATAATTGGGAAATTTGGAAAAAAGGGATCCAAGGGCAGCTGGCTGAACTGTCTACAGCCACTCTATGTAAAGATGTGCATGTCTTCGTGCTAGCTAATGTCACATAAACTTGATGTCGCATAACCTGGCAACAAAGAAATATCGGCAACTGACACGCCTATATACATATGGTTTTGTTTGGACACAGCCAAATTCATATTTGCTTGAATTCATGTGGCTTGACTGATGACACTCCTGCATTTGGTGTGCAAGGAAACTTAATGAATGATACTTGCTAGGCCGGAAACAAGTAGTTATTAGGTGTGAACGCTGTATTCATGAGGCTAAGGACCACAAACAAGATCATCATCATGTGCCACCTCATCAGAAACAACTGGTTATGTAGGTGTCAACGCTGTTTCACAAGGCCGAGGACCACAAACAATATCATCATCATATGCCGTACCGATTAACCGGTCATGGTGTGTTACCTCACCAGAAACAAGCAGGTGATGGTAAAAAATAAGATGATGATAATGGTGGAAAAGATGATCTCACAAGAAACAAGCAGCTGATGGTAAAACAAAAAGATGATAATGGTGGAAAAGACAATCTCACCAGAAACAAGCAGCTGATGGTAAAAGATAAGATGATGATAATGGTGGAAAAGACAATCTCACAAGAAACAAGCAGCTGATGGTAAAACAAAAAGATGATAATAGTGGAAAAGGTGATCTCACCAGAAACAAGCAGCTGATGGTAAAACAAAAAGATGATAATGGTGGAAAAGATGATCTCACCAGAACAAGCAGCTGATGGTAAAAAATAAAATGATGATAATGGTGGAAAAAACGATCTCACAAGAAACAAGCAGCTGATGGTAAAACAAAAATATGATAATGGTGGAAAATATGATCTCACCAGAAACAAGCAGCTGATGGTAAAACAAAAAGATGATAATGCTAGAAAAGATGATCTCACCAGAAACAAGAAGCTGATAGTGAAACAAAAAGATGATAATGGTGGAGAAGATGATCTCACCAGAAACAAATAGCTGATGTTAAAAAATAATATGATAATGGTGGAAAAGATGATCTTAACAGAAAAAAACAGCTGATGCTAAACAAAAAGATGCTAATGATGGAAAAGATGATCTCAACAGAAACAAGCAGCTCATGGTTAAAAAAAATGATGATAATGGTAGCCACTTTAGTAATATTTTCTAAATTGCTTTTTAAGCATATAACCTGCATAGTTGGATATGTCTTGAAAAAACAAATCCAGCGGTACCTTATTCAAGTCTATAGGTCATTTTTAAGCTGAGATATTGAAGTTTGTATGTCAGTTTATCATTTAAATGGAACATATAGAAGAAAACGATTTTGACCTTTTCACTTTTTGTGACCCTACCTACACACTCACACAACTGTTGGTTACACTGTCGTCAAGGTGATTAACACTGCCACTGTCTAACCCAAGAACAGATATCTCTGCCAGTTCACACACACACACACACACACGCATGCACGCACGCACGCATGCACACACACACATATATATACATCTCGATGTCATGCTGTGATGACGTCAGATGCAGTGCGTGACTATAGTGACTACACGTGTGGTCTTGTCGACAATGCAAAGCCACCAGCGTAGATGCATTTTGACAAAAGAAGTCCCGTTGGAAAGATGCAAAATTATTAATGATGTGGTCCATGTAGAGTGATAAAAATTTACAAATAAGTGCTATAATGGGTGTTGAATGCAAACATGCAATCATTGGCATTGCAATTGCTATGAATATTCCATAACAATTTTAAATGTTCATAGTTGTATGACAACTGCCATGTCCTGCCATTGAAACACCACAATATACAGCATGCCATCTTTATAATTTCAGGTTGATATGGGATTGCCAACTCTAATAGTCGAAAACTACATAATCATAAGTAAAAATGGATGATAAAGTTGAAAAAACACATTAGAACAAAGGACGAAGTCTAGTTATAACGGAGTTGATGGGTGTACTTACATCTTATAAAGTCAGTCTGTACTTCCATCCAGGACACGAATTTGAGAAGACAAGAGGTATAGATTCGTAGCTCATGGAGGGAAATAAAATATCCAGTAATCGGTTTCTGTTTTAACTCGATCTTGAAATAATTGGGGAATTTAACATCACCAGTACTCTATATATCCTTAAACCAGAGACACAAAATTAAGAAACCAAAAATTAAGGCAAAAACGTCTCCAGTAAAATACGGCAAAACTAAAATGTAGTGCCTAGATAATAATGGAAAAGATGATCTCAACAGAAACAAGCAGCTGATGGTAAACAAAAAGATGATAATGGTGGAAAAGATTATCTCACCAGAAACAAACAGCTGAAGGCACAGCGTGAACTCACACAACAAGCACAGTGTGAACTCACACAACAAGCACAGTGTGAACTCACTCGTATGTGGGATCAAGGTAGACACTGAGCAGCATGTGAAACAAGCGCTTGCAATAGCCCGCCTCCTTGTTCTGAGAGTTGACCAGACAATAATTCTCTGCTGCTCCGTAATCCTTCAACTTGTGCACCAGGATCCGCAGGGCTTTCTCGTGCTCCTCCAACTGACAATCACAATACAGACATTTATGTGAGGCTAGTATGTGTGGGAGACAGACATTTATGTGAAGGTAGTATGTGGGTGGGAGACAAGACATTTATGTGAAGTCATGTGTGAGAGACATACATTTATGTAAGAGTAGTATGTGTGGGAGACATATATTTATGTGAGGGTAGTATGCCTGAGAGACAGACACTTATGTGAGGGTGGTATGTGTGTGGAAGACGGACATTTATGTGAGGGTGTTATGTGTATGGGAGACACACATTTATGTGAGGATGGTATATGTGTGGGATGTGTAATTTGCATGCAGTCACTCACTTCTGTGTCCCCTGATCTGAGCAGGCTAGCTATCCTAACTCACTACCCAAGAAACAAGGGACTGCGGCACTGGAAAATACACACACTGATGTAAGAAACTAATAACATCACTAGACAGTTCTTCCTGTGGCAACCCCATGGCAACAAAGATATGAGGAAACCAAACCACACATGGAGGATCGGTGGCAGACAGGGATGGGTCACATGATCAACTCATGGAGATGACACAAACTCTGACAAGTTGACAGATATCCCACATGATGGAGTCGGCACAAGCCCTCACAAGTTGACTGATGGTCACATAATGGAGATCACACAAACCCTGACAAGTTGACTGATATCTCACTTGATGGAGATGACACAAACCCTGACAAGTTGACTGATATATCACATGATGGAGATGACACAAACACTGACAAGTTGACTGATGGTCACATAATGGAGATGACACAAACACTGACAAGATGACTGATATGTCACATGATGGAGATGACACAAACACTGACAAGTTGACTGATATCTCACATAATGGAGATGACACAAACCCTGACAAGTTGACTGATATGTCACATGATGGAGATGACACAAACACTGACAAGATGACTGATATGTCACATGATGGAGATGACACAAACACTGACAAGTTGACTGATATCTCACATAATGGAGATGACACAAACCCTGACAAGTTGATAGATATGTCACATGATGGAGATGACACAAACACTGACAAGTTGACTGATATGTCACATGATGGAGATGGCACAAACCCTGACAAGTTGATAGATATGTCACATGATGGAGATGGCACACACTCTGACAAGTTGACTGATACGTCACATGATGGAGATGGCACAAGCCCTGACAAGTTGACTAACTCATATTTCACATAACGAGATGAAGGCTGACTGACTGGTATACCTTTCCGTAGAGTATTGCACACTCAGCATGCAAGTCTTTCTCCTTAGCTTTGCCCAGGATCAGCTGCACACGGTACAAGTTGGACATCTGTAACATGTGACGAAGCTTGGATCTGGGGAAATACATCAACCAGGGAATGGAGTTGGACATGTGAATCTGAGGAAATACATCAACTAGGGAATGGAGTTGGACATGTGAATCTGAGGAAATACATCAACCAGGGAATGGAGTTGGACATGTGAATCTAAGGAAATACATCAACCAGGGAATGGAGTTGGACATGTGAATCTGAGGAAATACATCAACTAGGGGACAGAGTTGGACATGTGAATCTGAGGAAATACATCAACCAGGGAATGGAGTTGGACATGTGAATCTGAGGAAATACATCAACCAGGGAATGGAGTTGGACATGTGAATCTGAGGAAATACATCAACCAGGGAATGGAGTTGGACATGTGAATCTGAGGAAATACATCAACCAGGGAATGGAGTTGGACATGTGAATCTGAGGAAATACATCAACCAGGGAATGGAGTTGGACATGTGAATCTGAGGAAATACATCAACCAGGGAATGGAGTTGGACATGTGAATCTGAGGAAATACATCAACCAGGGAATGGAGTTGGACATGTGAATCTGAGGAAATACATCAACCAGGGAATGGAGTTGGACATGTGAATCTGAGGAAATACATCAACCAGGGAATGGAGTTGGACATGTGAATCTGAGGAGATACATCAACCAGGGAATGGAGTTGGACATGTGAATCTGAGGAGATACATCAACCAGGGGATAGAGTTGGACATGTGAATCTGAGGAGATACATCAACCAGGGGACAGAGTTGGACATGTGAATCTGAAGAAATACATCAACCAGGGAATGGAGTTGGACATGTGAATCTGAGGAAATACATCAACCAGGGAATGGAGTTGGACATGTGAATCTGAGGAAATACATCAACCAGGGAATGGAGTTGGACATGTGAATCTGAGGAAATACATCAACCAGGGAATGGAGTTGGACATGTGAATCTGAGGAAATACATCAACCAGGGAATGGAGTTGGACATGTGAATCTGAGGAAATACATCAACCAGGGAATGGAGTTGGACATGTGAATCTGAGGAGATACATCAACCAGGGAATGGAGTTGGACATGTGAATCTGAGGATATACATCAACCAGGGGATAGAGTTGGACATGTGAATCTGAGGAGATACATCAACCAGGGGACAGAGTTGGACATGTGAATCTGAAGAAATACATCAACCAGGGGACAGAGTTGGACATGTGAATCTGAGGAAATACATCAACCAGGGGACAGAGTTGGACATGTGAATCAGGAAATACGCAAACCATTTTGCCTAGTTTCTCTTTGGTTCCACACAAATTAGAGAACAGTAAGGATTCAGTGGTTCCACATAGAGAACAGTAAGGATTCAGTGGTTCCACACAAACTAGACAACAGTAAGGATTCAGTGGTTCCACACAAAGTAGAGAACAGAAAGGATTCAGTGGTTCCACACAAACTAGAGAACAGTAAGGATTCAGTGGTTCCACACAAAGTAGAGAACAGTAAGGATTCAGTGGTTCCACACAAAGTAGAGAACAGTAAGGATTCAGTGGTTCCACACAAACTAGAGAACAGTAAGGATTCAGTGGTTCCACACAAACTAGAGAACAGTAAGGATTCAGTGGTTCCACACAAAGTAGAGAACAGTAAGGATTCAGTGGTTCCACACAAACTAGAGAACAGAAAGGATTCAGTGGTTCCACACAAACTAGAGAACAGAAAGGATTCAGTGGTTCCACACAAAGTAGAGAACAGAAAGGATTCAGTGGTTCCACACAAACTAAAGAGCAGAAAGGATTCAGTGGTTCCACACAATCTAGAGAACAGTAAGGATTCAGTGGTTCCACACAAACTAGAGAACTGTAAGGATTCAGTGGTTCCACACAAAGTAGAGAACAGAAAGGATTCAGTGGTTCCACACAAACTAGAGAACAGAAAGGATTCAGTGGTTCCACACAAACTAGAGAACAGAAAGGATTCAGTGGTTCCACACAAACTAGACAACAGTAAGGATTCAGTGGTTCCACACAAAGTAGAGAACAGAAAGGATTCAGAGGTTCCACACAAACTAGAGAACAGAAAGGATTCAGTGGTTCCACACAAACTAGAGAACAGAAAGGATTCAGTGGTTCCACAAACTAGAGAACAGAAAGGATTCAGTGGTTCCACACAATCTAGAGAACAGAAAGGATTCAGTGGTTCCACACAAAGTAGAGAACAGTAAGGATTCAGTGGTTCCACACAAAGTAGAGAACAGAAAGGATTCAGTGGTTCCACACAAAGTAGAGAACAGAAAGGATTCAGTGGTTCCACACAAACTAGAGAACAGTAAGGATTCAGTGGTTCCACACAAAGTAGAGAACAGAAAGGATTCAGTGGTTCCACACAAACTAAAGAGCAGAAAGGATTCAGTGGTTCCACACAAACTAGAGAACAGTAAGGATTCAGTGGTTCCACACAAACTAGAGAACAGAAAGGATTCAGTGGTTCCACACAAACTAGAGAACTGTAAGGATTCAGTGGTTCCACACAAACTAGAGAACAGAAAGGATTCAGTGGTTCCACACAAACTAGAGAACAGTAAGGATTCAGTGATTCCACACACACTAGAGAACAGTAAGGATTCAGTGGTTCCACACAAACTAGAGAACAGTAAGGATTCAGTGGTTCCACACAAACTAGAGAACTGTAAGGATTCAGTGGTTCTACACACACTAGAGAACAGTAAGGATTCAGTGGTTCCACACAAACTAGAGAACAATAAGGATTCAGTGGTTCCACACAAACTAGAGAACAATAAGGATTCAGTGATTCCACAAAAACTAGAGAACAGAAAGGATTCAGTGGGTCATGAAATCATGAATGTGATGAGCTCACCTGGCAATGTCATGAAATCATGAATGTGATGAGCTCACCTGGCAATGTCATGAAATCATGAATGTGATGAGCTCACCTGGCAATGTCATGAAATCATGAATGTGATGAGCTCACCTGGCAATGTCATGAAATCATGAATGTGATGAGCTCACCTGGCAATGTCATGAAATCATGAATGTGATGAGCTCACCTGGCAATGTCATGAAATCATGAATGTGATGAGCTCACCTGGCAATGTCATGAAATCATGAATGTGATGAGCTCACCTGGCAATGTCATGAAATCATGAATGTGATGAGCTCACCTGGCAATGTCATGAAATCATGAATGTGATGAGCTCACCTGGCAATGTCATGAAATCATGAATGTGATGAGCTCACCTGGCAATGTCATGAAATCATGAATGTGATGAGCTCACCTGGCAATGTCATGAAATCATGAATGTGATGAGCTCACCTGGCAATGTCATGAAATCATGAATGTGATGAGCTCACCTGGCAATGTCATGAAATCATGAATGTGATGAGCTCACCTGGCAATGTCCAGCTCCTCCTGCTTGCTGTTGTTGGACTCCATGAGTTTCAGAACTGCCTCCATGTACAGGACGGCCAGGTGTGTGTGGTACTTCTCTTTCTGTAACACAAACCAAACATTACAGGACTGCCAGGTGTGTGTGGTACTTCTCTTTCTGTAACACAAACCAAACATTACAGGACTGCCAGGTGTGTGTGGTACTTCTCTTTCTGTAACACAAACCAAACATTACAGGACTGCCAGGTGTGTGTGGTACTTCTCTTTCTGTAACACAAACCAAACATTACAGGACTGCCAGGTGTGTGTGGTACTTCTCTTTCTGTAACACAAACCAAACATTACAGGACTGCCAGGCGTGTGTGGTACTTCTCTTTCTGTAACACAAACCAAACATTACAGGACTGCCAGGCGTGTGTGGTACTTCTCTTTCTGTAACACAAACCAAACATTACAGGACTGCCA